>JH651275.1:0-511934 GCA_000260095.1 Tetrahymena borealis | reverse complement strand
TCTACAGACACTACTCCTGTTACTAACTCTACAGACACTACCCCTGTTAGAAACTCTACAGATACCAGTCCTGCTGCAACAAACTCAACAGCAACCAACTCTACTGTTACAAACTCAACAGATACAAGTACTCCAGTAACTAACTCTACAGTTACAAACACTACAGCTGCAAACTCTACAGCTGCAAACTCTACAGCTGCAAACTCTACAGTTGCTAACTCTACAGTTGCAAACTCTACAGTTGCAAACTCTACAGTTACTAACAGTACAGTTGCTAACTCTACAGCTGCAAACTCTACAAATACGAATGGTAAAAGATAAAGAGTTTGTATTTAATATCACAGTGCTTTTATTGATTCAAAATAAGGTTATTCAGTGTTTCCTGATTTATTTGCTAATGCAGATAAGATCGATCCAACTTTATCAACCAATTAGAAAATTAATTGTGTTTAGGATTATGAATCTATTTAAAATCCTTTATATTCGAATAATTCAACAAATTCCACTAATTCTAATAACTCAACTAATTCCACTAATTCGACAAATTTGACTAATTCTACAGTTTCAACTAATACTACTAATGCTACTAATTCAACAGATTCTAATAACTCAACTAATTCGACTAATTTGACTAATTCAACAGATTCTACTAATACAACTAATCCAATTAATCCAACTAATTCAACTGATTCTAGTAATTCAACTCTTTCAGGTAATTCTACAAATTCTGGTAATTCGACTATTCCAAATAATTCAACAGTTTCTACTAATTCAACTATTTTTACAAATTCGACTATTACAACTAATTCGACAGATTCCTCTAATTCTACTATTTCAACTAATTCTACTATTTCAACTAATTCAACTATTTCAACTAATTCAACTATTTCTAATAATTCGACAGATTCTTCTAATTCTACTATTGCAAATAATTCTACTATAGCAAATAATTCTACAATTGCAAATAATTCTACTAGTTCAACTAATTCAACTATTTTTACTAATTCAACATAAATTATCTATGTTAATGATAATAGTACAGATATTCTTGCTAAAAGATAGATTTTTGGATGTGGCTTAATTGTTTTCGAAATTCCAAACTGTATTGAGTACAATTAGAGAAATCGTACTTGTAGAAAATGTGAGTAAGGATATTCTCTAAATATACTCGGAAGAGAATGCATTTAATTGGATCACTGCATTAGTCACAAAAAGTAATAGGGCAATAATATATGCCTCAAATGTGAACCACTTTACTACTTGTACAATAATCATTGCATTCATTTAGAACATTGTGAGGCTTAAGACCCTAATGGATCTTGCGCTTTCTGTGCTTTCCCTTATTTTGGGTTTATGTGTGAGAATATTAATAAAGAAGTTGCAGATAATTGCGAATTGCTTAATAGATATGGAAATTGTGTAAAATGTAAAAATAATGATGTTTACTTCTGGCATATTTTCCATTAAAGATGCGAATTAAGAAAACTCTCTATCAGTTGCATACATAAGAGTTATTTATCAGATTAATGTGATACCTTTGATTGCGAAGAAGGGTACTTATTTAATGTAATCTAATATGAAGTTTTCTATGGAGTATTTAAATAATACTAAGCATATTCTTGTGATTACCTCAAATAAGATACTGCCAAAAATTAGTAATGGTCTTGGTATGACTACAACTATTACGAATATTCATAGATGATGCATTCTGTTAAAGATATTTATTATTATAAATATTACTTTAATATTGGAGCTTATGAATAGTAACCTTTTTGTATTTAGAGGTAAAAAACGATTGAAGGATGTGATATTTATGATGGTTGTTATGAATCATGCTTAAAATGCTAAGATGGATTTCTTCAAGTTTAAGATTCTTCTGGTACTTCTGATTTTTACTATAGATTTATTTGCTAAAAGTTGCAACAAGTTGAAACCCCTGTTCAATAAATTGAAAACTGCATTAGGTATGATCCTGCCTAAAATAAAAATTGTCTGATCTGTGAAAACTACTACTCTAATAACTACGATAGATGTGATAAAGGAACCGTTTAAAATTGTAAAGTTTACGGGGATAAAAATATTTGCGTCTAATGTGAAGATAACTATGCACTGTTCAATAATCAATGCTTCTATGTTGAACTATGTTTAGAATATCAATGGATTAAAATTAATCTATACTGTACTAAATGTATAGAAAAACCAGATGCTGTGATTTCTTTAGTTTAAACTTCAAGCTTGTTCAGATCTGATTGTGTTCTGAATCTACCTAATGACTATTGCGGTTTTTATGTAGATAACAATTGTATAAGATGTATTAGAGGTAAATTTAGTTTATTATTCAAGAAATATGTTTTAAATATTTCTAATTATTAAGTATTTTTCTCTTCATTAATTTTTTTTATTTAAATAAATTAGGATATGTTTTGGTTGAAGGAAGTGAAGGAATCAATTAATGTGTTAAAAATGTGGTACCGCCTAAAAATTGTTTGAAATGTGATAATAATTAGAAATGTGTTGAATGTATACCTGGTTACAGACTAGTTACCATTAATAATTAAAGATAATGTATTTAAGTTGGAGGATCATGTATTCTTAGAAAATCTTGTGATGCTTCTCATTGCTCAGGTAAATATTAAATTCATTTATTATCGAATATACTTTATTTATTTTATATTTAATTTTATCAATAGTTGATTGTCTAGGTTTATTTATAAATAATTAACCTACATGTTAATATAAATGCCCAATTAACTAAGGAAATTTCGATGGATATTGTGTAAACTGTTCTGAACATTTTGGTGAAGGTTGTGATCTCTGTACTAATAGCTTTATTTGCGATAGGTGCAAACCTGAGTATTTTTGGGATAATGATTTAAGAAGATGCAGATACAAATGTCCTAATGAATAGATAGTAGATTCTATTTAATTATGTAGCAATTGTAAAATATAAAATTGTGCTAGTTGCAATACAGATGATGTCTGTGTATAGTGTTCTGATAAACTCTTTTTACAAAATAACTAATGTGTGGAAAAATGTTCTGATGGCTTTAAAACTTTCGTTGGTATTCCACCTTAAATCAGTAAGTGCTACTAATGTCAAAGTGGATGTATTGAATGTGCTTTAGATGCAGCATCTAATTTATATTGCATCAAATGCCCAAATGAACTCTTTTTAGATAATGGAAAATGTGTAGATAAATGCACTTACTATGCTTTAGGATAGAATTGTACAAATATTTGTGCCAATTATGTTCTTGATGAGAAATGTGTTGAATAATGTCCTGCATATTTTGTTTAGAAGACTAATGATGGTGGAATGGTAGCTAAGATTTGCGTAAGTACTTGCGATACCTAATTTTATGAAGATAATCCATAAGAATGCGCTTATCTATAGTGCAGGTAAGGATATTACTTAAATCCATAATTGAAATTGTGTTAGAAGTGCAAAGTAGATAAATGCAATTCATGCTCAAGTGGAGTTGATAAATGCTCTTTATGTAATAATGGCTATTTCTTAAAAGATGGAAAATGCTTATTTGTTTGCGAGGATTCTCTCAGATTAGTTAGTGATCCATATGACTGTTTAAAATGTAATTTGATAGGTTGTCTAAATGATTGTTTCTATGATAAAGTTTGCTCTTCTTGTTCAGAGAATTATGTTTTAGAAAACAATGTATGTCGTTGCCCTACAGAATTAGGATTTGTTTTGGAATATCCTGGAATATGTGCTAAATAAAAACCATGTAATGATGCTAATTGCTAACTTTGCAGTTCTTCTTCTTCTCTTTGTACTTAATGCAAGCCTGATTTCTTTTTAATTTATAATGGAATCAATGCAGCTGGATAAGAATTACAATCATGTGTTAAAACTTGTCCTTAAGGATATTATTTATCAGTTGGATATTGTTACCCTTGCTCAGATCATTGTTCGGATTGTAAATCTTATGAAAACTGTGCTTAATGTTAAGATGGGTATGTTGCTGTTATCAAAATTGTTAAACCAGGTAAGTCTATAATTGGTGTTGCTTATGATAAATTCGTTCAATGTTTATATAAGTGTAAAGATGGGTCTCTAGTACTTAATCCTTAATTATGTAAATGCCATTATGCTTGTGTTAAATGTGAAAGTGGTTTTTGCACTGAATGTTAGGCTGATTTTGTTGCTGGTGCTGATGGTAGTTGTACAAATCCAAACTGCAAGCTTAGAAAGTGTAAATAATGTTTAGATGGAGACAATTAAACTTGTGCTTAATGCGAAGATCGTTACATGGTTGAGTTAGGTGTTTGTAGATTTGTATGCCCTGATGGAAATCTAAGTTAATCAGACACTGATGTTTGCCCAATTCTTGCTAAATGCTCAGTAGAAGGTTGTGTACATTGTCCAGATAATATCGATACTTGCAGAAAATGCGATTCAGCTTTTGTCTTAATTAAAAACTAATGTAGATCATTATGTGAAGTACCATAGCCTTGGGATCCTAATGTAAATCAAATTTTATTAATTAATTGATTATTTTACTAAATTTTTACTATTTAATTATATTACAAAAATAAAGTATGCAAATCTACTTAATAGTTGCATTGGCTGCCCTTATCTATGTCTCAATTGTGATGATAATGGAAAATGCTTATCTTGTAAAGGAACCAATAGTTTAGAAAATTCATGCAGATGCCCTGATGGATATTTCTTATACAAAGAAAAATGTGTTAAAAGATGCCCATTCTATTCTGAGAAGATTCAAAATGTAATTTTATTAAAAATTGTTAATTTTAATGTTAAATTTAACTATTAACCTATAAATATAGGAATATTGTTTGAATTATTGTATCGATGGATTACACCCATACTATACTGCTAATAGAGAAATGAGGTAATGCGAAAAAGTAGAAAGTGAAAATTCTAACTTCTGTATTTAAAATATTGAAAATATTCCAAGTACCCTATCTTTAAGCATTGATCCAATATAAGATAGCTCTGAATCCTTTAGATTAAGGATAAGTTTAGAGTAAACTCCTTCTATTTGTTATTCATTTATTTTGAGAGGAACTGGAGATAATTAATATGTTCCTGAACTAATCAAAGAAGACGATGAAAGCTTAGATTTGGGAGTTACTCTACCAATGTTTGATAAATTAAAAAATATTTTATAATGCGATTCAGTTTCGTGTATTGCTACACTAGAAGTTTACTTTGCTGAAAGTATTTAATATATTATTAACATATCAATCAATTTAAATGCCAGATTAGTTCTTTCTAATGGTATTTAATATCAAGGTAGCTATGCTTAATTTAATGCAGTTTGTGCTACTTGTGCTATTCCAAACTCATTAACTATTTCTTCAAAAATTAAAATAACCTGTCCTTAAAATAATGAATGCTCAAGTTCAGAAATAACTACTGTTGCAAATAGCGAAATTGTTATTGTTTAATCAATAGATGATGCTAAATACTTTAATTCTAAAATATAACCTCATTCATTGAGATTAGCCTATAACAATACTAAAGGAAATGAAATTATCCTCTTTATCAACAATTATTTGTTTGATAATTCTGTACTAGGTGAAATAACTTATACATTCAAAGCAATAGCTCTAAAAACAGGTAATTTAATAGTTACTTCAATTGTAAATAGTGAATAGTCAACTCAAAAAGCCAGAATGCTAGCTGAGAGTTCACCACCATCTTCAGGCACTCACTATCCTCAATATAAGATCTCCTTTAAGATGTTAGATGAAGAAACGGCATAATAATCAAATTCTGGAAATTCTGTTACTGTTACTGAAAGTGTTGATAATACAACTGCAATAATTATTGGAGCTGCTGTTGGTGGTACAATCCTCTTGTTGATTATTGGAACTTTGATCTATAAATTTTACAAGTCAAAATATGGAAAACAACATAAATATATCAAAGCTTAATCATCAATAAGTAAGATAAGTGAAGGAGAATTTGCTCATCCATTTGCGACATCTTCTAATCCTAAGAATCAAGAAGTAAATATATTAGAAGATAAAAAAGAGATTCATATTCCTTCAATAGATAATTTATGAAAACAAAAATCAAATAAATTATCTTCATTTACAATCAAAAACAACAACAACGACAACAACAATACCTATATATTAAAAATTGTTAAGTAATTGATTAAATTATTGAAATTTGATTATTTTTAGATTGTTTAAGATATATCTTTCATTTTTAGTATCACTTCACTTTACTACCAACTTTTCAAATAAATTTATAAAAATAAGAAATCCTTTTATCAAAAGGTAGAGTATTCGAATTTCAAAATATGTGAATATATTATTTTAATAATATCTCTATAATAAGGCCTTCATTAGTAAATATGAAATATTTGAAGAATTTTAATAATTTCTAAATTTATTCCATTTTTTTAGCTGATAGCCCGTTTATTCTGTTAATTTTGTATAGAAAACTTAATATGGCTAAATAAAAAACTTGCTCCTTTCTAAATATTTATAAGATCGATTTCATATAACTTCAATAAGTTTAAATGTTCTTCTTTATACATAGATCATAAAAAAGAGGCTCCTAATTCTACTCTTGTTCGAATTTAATTTCAAAATGAGAGACTGTAATGAAAGTGAAAAAACGGAATTTATTATAAATTAATCAATTTTATTATAATGCGTTTGTTCTTTTGAAATCTAATATAATAGTTCTATCTTTATATAATAGCTAAAATCTATATAATTTTTAAATGTAACAAGACTCAAAATCCTCCCTATAGAATAAAAATATCAATCCCCTCTCATAAAACTTAAAAATTAAGATTAAAATAAAGAAATTACAATTTTATTAATTGTTAAGTATTTTATACTATAGAAAGGTTACTGAATGAAAAGATCTAGTTTCTTCTATTAAAACTTTTAATAGAAATATTTAACATATGATTAAGAGCTATTAACATTGAATTATATAAATTTATATTTATTTGATAATTAATAGTCTAAGACGTTATTTTAAAGTGAGCCGCAAAGAGAATAAACGAAAAAATTATTTGATGAAGAGAAGAAGTATTTTTATTAAAAAAAAAAGTAGTAGAATTTTAAATATTAATTATTAAAATTTAACCTTTTTTATGAAAAAGTTAAGGGGAATTACATAGATTTTTTTAGGCTTTACCAAATCTAAAGTACTCTTTATCATAAAATTGATTTTGTAAATATACTACTTAGAAAAACAATCACTAATTTATGAGAATTTGCTTTACATAAACAGTAAAAAGTTTCTGACCAATTTTCATTTTAAACTATTTATTATGAATATAATCAAAAGATATGAAAGTCAAGTATTACTTTAGTTAAAACAAATCCCCATTTACTTAGAATTTATTTTTGAATTTAGGAATTAAGGAATTATGGAGGTTAATTTTTTAAAAAATATAATTAAAAACACAATTTTTACTTTAAGGCTACAAATATTCGATTTAGATTGAATTCTTTAAAATAGAAATATTTATAAATCTGTAAACAATAAAAAATTATTGCATTTTAGAGGTAAAAAAATCTTTAAATTATTTAAAAAGATTGTTTTGGTAAATCCAGCGGTTAATAGAATTCAATAATTGATCTTCAAGAGTTATATATAAAAAGAAATATCTATGAAGAAAAAGAGATAACTGAAGAAAAATCTTAATTAGCAAATCTTATTATTTAAAATAATTAGATGATATAGATAATTAATTAGTCGCTTAATCTAATTATTTATCAAATTTATTAGGCCAATATCATCTTTAATTATTATTATTATTATGTTGAAATCACTTCTTTCTTTCTCATAGAGTAAGGAAGATTTAAATTTATGAAAAAACTCCCATTTTTTTTTTAAATTTAATTCTATTTGAAGAATTTTTGGTTTTATAGTTTATACGATTTAGTCCTCTTGTTCAAATAAAACTAATTATTTATTTGAGTTATTGATAAAGATGGTCTTTCTAAACATAAATGCTTTACTTTGAATAAATGGAAATAATGAACGATATTTTTAAATTTTGAGAGTTAATTTTGAAAAAGGATCTGACAAAAGTTAGAGTTGAGATAAATATAAAATTTTGTATTAAGTGTCGTTTTTTTAAAGCAAAAAATTAATCAGTCTTAATTGAAAAATACATATACTAAATGAATAACAAAATAATGTGTTTTAAAACGCTATTTAGAGATAAAATAATGAAAACACTCATAAACTTTATGAACTTAAATGTCTTAAAGATACTAATCTAAAATTATTACTCTTTTAATTTACTCAAAAGATTTTATTTAACTTGATTTCATTTCTACTGGATTTGGAGTTTAAGAAGTAATTAAACTTCTCCAAACCTTAATATCTAATAATAAATTTTCGTTTATTTATTTTATCGCTTTTCAATTAAAGAAAGATTTTTAAATCTTTTAGAGCTCAAAAATTAAAAATCTAGATGAATTTATAACTAACTTTCATTTTGACTTGAATGAGTTGTAATCTAAATCTAAAGGAATTGATTTTCATTTATTTATTTAGGTTTTTAGTGATCCTCCTTTTGTGAATGAACTACAAACTGAATCTCTTCACTCTAGTAAATTCTAAAAATTACGAGATGAATGCGAGTGAATTTAATTAAAGAAAAAAAACAAGTACCCATTATAATATATAATAATTATTGATATTAATTAAGATTATAATACAATTCTTCAGTACCTGATAAAATCTATGATAATTTAATTAATAAATATCTATAGTTTTTCTTTTCAAAAAGCAAATTCGACCTACTCAACGATACTAGTATAAATTGAAGACCATCTTAATAAGGATATATAATATATTTTCCCTTAAAAAAATCATTAAATAACTCATTTGAAACTAAAAACAATCTAAAAGAAAAAATTTGTAATAATTAATTATGAGCAGCCAATTTTTGCGATCTGCCATAATAATTTTAATATCAATGGCATATTATGGCTTCTAATATGTATTTGGACAAAGGATAGCAATTGATGTAAACACTTGTGATATCCAATTACTTGCTAGAAGCTATTTCAATCCTAAAGAATATGTAACTCTCTGTGCAGAGTGCAAAGATTAATATGTTCTTTCTTTTGATCTCTAAACTTGTATTTTATACAGTGAATTTGCTCACAGTAGCTATCAATATTGTAAGAGAATTGGCAGAGATGGAATAACATGCATAGAGGCTAAATGTACAATTTAAATTAATGAATTGGGTGATTTTGTCTCTGTTCAGTATGGTAACAATAATGAAGATTGTGCAAAATTTGATACTTAATCAGGAAAATGCCTTTATCCTCGTTTCGGATTTGAGTTAAATCTCGATACCCAATAAATAATTGAAAATACTGATACCTACTGTGCACTTAGAAAATCATCAGTATGCATTGAATATCATAGTGCCTTTATAGATACTCAATAAGGTTACTCAGTATTCCCAGATTCATTCTAAAATGCTGATTAAATTGATACCGTTAGATCAACTGCTATTAATATTTTTTGCTTAGAAAATTATGAAATCGTTAGTGCCGATGCCATTTAAGATCCTACCTCAACCGGTGTAGCTATTCCTAATAGAGCCATATACGGATGCGGATTGATATTGTACAAAGTTCCTCATTGTATCGCTTATGATATTAGGCGCCGTCTTTGCATTTAATGTGAAAAGGGATATTCTCTCAATATCAATGGAAGAGAATGCATTTTATTTGATCATTGCGTGAGCCATAGAAACTATTATGGAATTTATATCTGCATAAAATGCTAACCAATGTACTATTTGTACAATAATCATTGTGTCGCATTAAAATACTGTGACTCTTAGGACATTAATGGATCTTGCGCTTTTTGTCTTTTCCCTTATTATGGCTACATGTGTGAAAGTATTAATAAAACAGTACCAGATGAATGTGAATTACTAAATCGATATGGTAATTGTGTGAAATGCAAAAATAATGACCTATACTTTTGGCATATTTTCAATTAACGTTGTGAGTTAAGAAAATTATCTATACACTGCATCCGAAAAAGCTACATATCAGATTAATGCGATTCGTTTGAGTGTGATGATGGTTATCTTTTCAATGTAGCTCATTATGAAATCTACTATGGAGTATTCCGTTAATACTAGGCTTACTCTTGTGATTATTTGATCAAAGATACTACCTAAAACTAGTATTGGTATTGGTATGACTATAACTATTATGACTATGGATAATAGATGCATTCTGTCAGAGATACTTATTATTATAAATATCATTTTAACCTTGGTAGTTTTGAGGAATAGCCATATTGCATTTTAAGACAGAAAAAAATTGAAGGATGCCTTATTTATGATGGTTGTTTTGAATCTTGTGCCGTATGTATTGCTGGTCTATCTCTTGTATAAGATTAATCTGGAACTAGTGATTATTACTATAGATTTATTTGTTAAAAAATAGAAACTACTGACGTTGCTATTTTAAAAATTGAACATTGTATTAAATACGATACAAATGGAAGGTGCTTAGCTTGTGAAGACTACTATACAAATTTCTATGATCACTGTGAAATAGGTAGTATCAAAAATTGTAAAACTTATGGAGACAGCAATAATTGTATCTAGTGTGAATAGAATTATGCACTCTTTAACAATTAATGCTTTTACGTCGAATTATGTTTGGAGTATTAATGGGTTAAAATAAATGTATTTTGCAAAAGGTGTATTGAAAGACCCGATACAGCTATTTCTCTAGTTTAAACTTCAAGTTTATTCAGATCAGATTGTGTAATTAATCTTCCTAACGATTTCTGTGCATTCTATGTTGATAATATTTGCATGAGATGCATAAGAGGTAAAATATAATATTTCTCCAAATAATTATTACTTACTAATTAATGATTCTTTAATTTAAAATAGGTTATGTATTGGTTGAAGGAACTAATAGATGTATTAAAAACTCCCTTGTTAAACCTCAAAACAATTGTTTGAAATGTGATTAAACTTTGCATTGCATAGAATGTATTCCAGGATATAGATTGGTTATTATAAATGGAGCTGCTTATTGCATTAAAGTTTATGGCTCTTGTGTTATTAGAAAATCATGTGACATCAGCCGTTGTTCAAGTAAGATTTATTTTAGTAAAATTTAAATTTAAAGAAATTATAATTTTTTTAAATAGTTGATTGCTAAGGACTCTATATTAACTACTAACCAACTTGTTAGTACCAATGTCCCGTAAATTAGGGAATATTCTATGGCTATTGTATTAAATGTTCTGATTACTTTGGTGAGGGTTGTGACACTTGTAGCAATAATTTTGTTTGTGATAGATGTAGAGATGGATACTTTTGGGATTAAGATTCAAGAAGATGCAAATACAAATGCCCAAATGGATAGATTGTAGATTCTATTTACTAATGCAATAATTGTTAAGTCTAGAATTGTTAATCTTGCTCTACAGCAGATGTTTGCACTGCATGTATTAATAATTTCTTTTTACAAAATAATGTTTGTGTTGATAAATGTTCTGATGGATTCAATACATTAGTTGGTACTCCACCCCAACCTAGTATTTGTTACCAATGTCCTAGTGGCTGTCTTGCTTGTGCCGTGGATGCATAAAATAATATCTATTGCACTAAATGCGCTACTGATCTCTTTTTGGATAATGGTAAATGTGTAGATAGATGTACCTTCTATGCTTTAGGATAGAATTGTACTAATATTTGCCAAAACTTTGTCCTAGATGGTTAATGCGTAGATAAATGTCCATTCTACTATGTTCAAAAGATTAATGAAGATGGAATTCAAGCTAGAATATGTATTGCCACATGTGATTACTTTACTTATGTAGATAACAAATAAGAATGTGCTAATGGATAATGCAGATAAGGATATTTTGCAGACCCAGCTACAAGATAGTGTGTTAAGTGCCAAGTAGATCACTGTCTTTAATGTTCAACTGGAACTAATATATGCACATTATGCGATTGTGGTTACTTCTTAAAAGATGGTAAATGTTTGTATGTCTGTTAAGACTCACTCAGATTAGTTAATGATCCTTATGAATGTTTGAGATGCTACTAGAGAGGTTGTGCTAACGATTGTTATTATGATAATGGTTGTACTTCATGCGTAGACAATTATGTTCTTGAAAATAAAACTTGTCGTTGCCCAACTGAATAAGGTTATACTTTAGAATATCCTGGTATTTGTAGACCTCCCTAACCACCAAACTGTTTAGATCCTAATTGCGTCTCTTGCTCACCTTATTCATACTGTCATTAATGCAAACTTGGCTACTATTTAATTTATATGGGTATCAATGCAGCTGGATAAGAAGTCAATGCATGCGTTTAATAATGTCCTTAAGGATTTTACTTGTAAAATGGTGTTTGCTACCCTTGTTCATCTAACTGTGTTTCTTGTACATCATTTGAAATTTGTAGACAATGCAAAGATGGATATGTGCCTGTTATCAAATATATGAGGCCAGGAAATTCAATCTATGGAAACAGATTAGTAGAGTTTATTTAATGCATGTTTAAATGCAGAGATGGCACTCTAGTTTCTGATCCAAGACAATGTAAGTGTCACTTTGCATGTATAGACTGTGATAGGTCATTCTGTCTAAATTGTGCTACTGGATATCTTGCAACTAGTGATGGATAGTGCTCAAATACAAGTTGCTAAGCAAGAAAATGCAAATAATGTGTTCCTGGAGCTATTAATTAATGTTAAGATTGTGAGGACAGGTATTAGCTAGATTAAGGAGTTTGTAGATTCGTTTGTCCTGATGGTACTCTAAGTCAATCAGATAATGATTTGTGCCCTAGAATAGTAAAATGTGAAGTTCCAGGTTGTATCTATTGCCCTGATGATATTTATACCTGCAGAAAATGTGATCCAACATTAGCATTGTTCCATAACTAGTGTAGACCTTTCTGTGAAGTTCCTAAGCCTTGGGAAGATGATGTAACATTTATTTTATCATAAATTCTATGATTTTTATTTATACTACTTTAAAAATAGTTTATTTATCACCTAAATATTTGTATTAATTGCCCATATCCATGTGCTGCTTGCGATGAAAATGGTAATTGTACATCTTGTAAAGGTAATAATACACTAGAAAACAAATGCTTGTGCCCTGCTGGGTATGTTCTTTACAGAGAAAGGTGTATTAAAAAGTGTCCATTCTATTCCGATAATATCAATAATGTAATAATTCAAATTAAATATCCCTTCTTAGATTTTACTCTTTTTTTTATTCAATTTAAAAAATTAATTATTTTGTTTTAAAATATAGTAATATTGTCTGAAATATTGTATCGATGGATTAAGCCCATACTATACTGTAAATAGATTAATGAGATAATGTGAAAAAGTATTAGGTGAAAACTCTAATTTCTGTATTTAAAATATTGAGAATATTCCTGATATCCTCAGTGTCAGTATTGATCCCTTTGACAAAGGTGCTGATTCTTTCTAAATAAGAATAAGTCTTGAATCTACTCCTTCATCTTGCTACTAATATATTTTGAGAGGAATTAATAATAATTAGTTTACTCCATAAATCCTTGTTGAGGACGATGACTCTTTGTAATTAGGTGTAATTTTACCTTAGATGGACGCATTAAAGAATGTATTAGACTGCAGTGGCTTTTAATGTGTTGCTACTCTAGAAGTTTACTTTGCAGAAGTCATTTAGTATGTAATTAACATAACTATCAACTTAGATCTCACCTTGATTCTTACTAACGGCATTTAATATCAAGGTAATTTTGCTACTTTTAATGCTGTCTGTCCCACTTGTATCATCCCAGCTACTCTAACTATTTCTACATCAATTAAAACTATTTGCCCCAGTAACAATGTTTGTACAGGGGATTCAATCAAAACAATTACTAATAGTGAAATTACTGTCATATAAGTAATTGCCGATCCTAGATTCTTTAATAATAAAATCTAACCTCACTCTTTGAGATTAGTCTACACTAATGCTAAAGGTGAAGAAATTACACTTTTCATCAACAACTATTTATATGATAACTCAATTCTTGGCTAGATTTCCTATACTTTCAAGGCAATTGCTCTTAAGAGTGGTACTTTAATTGTTACTTCAATTGTTAACAATGCCAACTATCAAAGTGGATCTACAAGAATGCTAGCCTAAGGATCATCAGGAACATTCTATCCTCAATATAAGATTTCTCTTTAGATGTTAGAAGATTAAACTGCATAATCGTCAAACGTTGGAAATACTGTAATTGTTAAAGAAAACACAGATAACTCCACTGCTATTATCGTAGGAGCTGCTGTTGGTGGTGCTGTGTTATTGCTAATTCTAGGTATTGTTTTCTATAAACTCTACACCAAGAACTCTAAGAAAAACAAATATTTAAGAGCTCAATCATCAATGAAGATTAGTGAAGCAGAGATTGCTCATCCTTCTGAAAATGTAGATGCCCCAAAGAAATAAGAGTAGATTATTGTATAAGATGATTAAAAAGAGATACGCATTCCTTCAATAGCTGAACATTTATGAAAAATGAAGCTAAAAGTAAAGCATATTATCAGCTATCATCTGTTTTACAATGAGTTACAATATATACTAAATATTATAAAGTAATCTGTTATATTATTAAACATATTTTCACTATTAAATTATTTGAGATTTATCTTTTTATTTTTTAGTATCTTTTAATTTACTTTGGAATTATTTATTATTTTCTTTCTTTTTTTTAAACCTTAAAAAGAAGATGATTTTTATGTCTCTATTCCTTAATATCTCTATCTCATTAAAAAATAATAAATAATAAAAAGAAGAAATATAATAAATTAATTAAAAATGGTCTAATTTATTATTTGTTTGTATTCAGATTGTAACAATATTTCAATATTTCTATGTAAATCATCATTTTAATTATCTTTATCAAATGTACTATTTGACTGATAAT
Source organism: Tetrahymena borealis (assembly GCA_000260095.1). NCBI lineage: Eukaryota > Ciliophora > Oligohymenophorea > Hymenostomatida > Tetrahymenidae > Tetrahymena > Tetrahymena borealis. The sequence goes on along the minus strand of JH651275.1, from coordinate 496,986 downwards.
GTATATTCCTACTATCAAGTCTAATAAGCAGCATATGGATCACTATTTTAATGATAATTAATTGAAACATAACAAAAAATTTAACCAATTTGTAGTTTGGATGAATTTTAGAAATTATTGATATGACTGAACCCCTTATTAATAGTAAAATAAAAATTGGATTATCTAATTTAAATTATTTTAAAAAAGTTTAATTTTACAAATTTAGTAAAACAGTTAATTAACTAATAGTCTTAGTCCTAAAATTAAAAAATTAAGAGGGAAAACAAAATTAATTATCTTAAATTTTATAATTTTTATATGTCTATTTAGAAGTATATTATAAAGTTAATGAATAAAGTATTTTATATTCATTTGAATCAAGAAAAGGGAAAGAGAAAAGAGTTTTCAGAACCATAATAATATTTTTATGGTTGTTTAAATTTTATTGAATTAATTTTTAGAATGAAAAAAATTTACATATATAAGGAGTCATTATATTATATTGTTCATAATTGGATGAAATAAAAGGGCTATAAAAAATGAAGCAGTTATTCTATTTGTTATCCTGAAATTTCTTTAATGGAAACTAATTCTTTACACTTAAAGCTATTATTCTCCTATAAAAAAATAATTTTTTATCATTTAGTATGAGGATATCAAAAAATATTTAAATTTAGTATAAATTAGTATATTTATTGATAGAGAAAATATGTAGCAGATCCAATAATTAATGCAAATTTGTTATGATTTCTATTTAAGAAAGATTTTTATAATTAATTTACCGAAACTCTGGTCTATCTAATAGAATCAGAAATATGATTCATTGAATAATTTTTTTATTTTATTTTTACATTAATTTTATTGTTTGAGTAGTATGAATTTATATCCATAAATTAGCTACTTCCCAAAAGAATTGATAAAATAAAAATAACAACTAAATTACTTATATTCTAAAACAAAGAGATTGCTAGATAAAAACTCTTAAGGTGAGGAAATAACATAATTAATTGATCAATTATTATTTATACTTTTGTTTTTTTGTATGAAATAAGATCTATTTCTTATGCTTAAAATCTTATATAAAAGATTATAAATTATAATATTTCTTCTATCTAATTATTAAAATTCTCTTTATATAAATCTGAATTCTGTCAAATGATTCTTCAACTTCTTCCTTTCAAGTTAGTATTATTAGCGAACAGTAAATTTAATATTTTAAATTAGTAGATAAAAATTTTTTTAAACAAATTTTTTTGTATTGTATTATTATTACTAATAATAACAGTAATGAAGTGAATTATATTTAAAACTATTTAGTTTACTCTTATACTATTCTTAAACTTAGATACTAGATGAAAAGAGTTAAAAGATTTATATAATGCATGTTTAGGAAGTATACTCAATAAATTATAAAATTCATATTTATCTATTTCATTCTTCTTATATTCCCCTTTAATTTCGAGTTATAGTCAGTCTCTCGAAATTTATTTCAATTAATCCAATATATAATAAACACGAGATTTTATAAATAAGCATTTAGAGCAAAATAAAATTGTTTGTTCTTTTCTAAATTTCTTAAATTTGATTTAGAATATGTTAAAATCAAATTAGGGAATTAATAATAAATCAGGTATTATTTATAATTAAATAGGTTTATTTAAAAGAAATATAAATAACTATTTAGAAATAAATTGAATTTACAATTTTGAAAGAAAAAAGTATTAATTATTATGAATATTCTTTTTTTAGGATTATTTATCTGTATTAAATCTCATTTAGGATTTAATTTTTCTTCTAATAAAAACATAAAAAGTATTTACAATATCCGTTTTATAAAAAACCTATTATCAACCATAATAAATGATAAATGTTTTCACTATTAATTATATTATAATAAGCTAAGCACTAGCATTAATTGATACAATGAAGATATATTTATATACAATTCAATAAAGAGTTTTAAAGTTATATAATTCTAATAGTAACTAAGAGGCATTTTAATATTAATTTGTTCTTAATTTATTGCTAATATAAATTAAATTAAATATAACGCATAGATGAATTAACTTCAAAAAAGAGATGATTATTGGACCAAAAGCAGTAATTAATATAAAATTATAATGCGTCTAAAAATTATAATGTATCATATTTTTTATCATTATTATTATTAAGATAAAAATAATGATACATGAATAATTCGATTCTTATTACTTGTTTGTAAATATAGGTTGAATGAAAATTAATTAACAAATAAGAGATAATACCAATATAGAGTTTTTTTCTAAGTTCAGTCCTTTAAAATAAATAAATTTATAGATATGATATTTCTACTAAAAAATAAAGAAAGGATTATAAATTACATAAATTTGGTATTTTGAGTAATTACTGAATTTAAAATTATTTTAATATTGAAACTGTTCTTGAATGATTGACCTGGCATAAAGATATTTTGAATTAGCTCTATAAATTACATTTTATTTCTAGATAATTTTAGTAATATAGAAAAAAGTTAAATTTTATATAAACCGTAGAGATTTTAATATTATATATAGTTAATTTCTCATCTTTGAGGTTTATCTCAAAAATATTTATAGTCAATAAATAGTATTTAATTCTAGTACATTTCTTAATTCATTCTTAAAAGTACTACAGCATAAATATTCTATTAATATTCTAAATAATACTCTAAATTAGAGATATAAAATTACTTACAATTATAATTAATTATTTTACAGCATGGAAATCGAGAAGTGGATATTTATCAAACTTGAGATAAATTGCTTTTTAATTAAAACTATAGTCGATTTTATTCTGGTTATTACTATTATTATAAAATTGATTATAATTGTTTGGTTTATTATCAGTAATAATGAATTCTTATAATTAAATCCAAAAGTATTAAATCAGTTTATTATAAATTTAATATTATTCAGCCATCACAGTTGGCTTAGCTAATAAATTCTTATAAAGTTGGAATAAAAAATATCTATATAATGAAAAGGCCATTTGAGTAGTTGTTATAACATATATAAACTTAGCTAATTATATAATCACATTTTTAAATAAAATAATTAAAAGATTTTCTTCTTCTAAAAAACTACTAAATTTAAATTATATTAATAAAAACTATATGAGTGTTGCCTTCTTGAGATCCACCATACTATTGATCTTTTCTATTGCATATTATGGAATATAAAATGCACAAGGATAGAGAATAGTAATAGATTAAAATACTTGTGATATTGAAATACTAGCTAGAAGTTATTTCAATCCTAAAGAGTATGTCACTCTCTGTGCCGAATGTAAAGACAAATATACTCTTTCTTTTAACCTCCAATAATGCATTCTAACTTCTGAACTTCCCTAAGATAAATTATAATATTGCAAACGCCTTAACAGAGACGGAGAGACTTGTATTGAAGCAAAGTGCACTATATAAATTAATGAATCTGGTGATTATGTATCAGTTTAATACGGAAACAAAAATGAAAACTGTGCAAAATTTAATTCTATTACAGGAATTTGTCTCTTTCCTAGATTCGGTTTTGAACTAAATTTAGATGAAGAGTCCATAATTGAAAACACTAATACATATTGCGCTTTAAGCTAATCATAAGGTGGTTAAAAAGTATGTATTGAGTATCATAGCGTATTTATAGATACTAACTAAGGATACTCTGTATTCCCTGATTTATTCCTTAATGATGATAAAATTCTTATAGCTAAATCCACTAGTTCTAATATAGCATGCATTGAAGGTTATGAATTGATTTAATAATTAGATCCGGCAGATTAGAGTAATCCAGTAGTCAATTAGAGATCTATTTTCGGATGTGGTTTAATTCTTTTTAAAATTCCTCATTGTTTAGAATATAATATTAGACTTCGTATTTGCATAAAGTGTGAGAAAGGTTATTCACTTAGCAAAAATGGTAGAGAGTGTATTTAATTTGATCATTGCGTGAGCCATATAGTATTATTTAATGTTTACATTTGTCTTAAATGTGAGGCAATGTACTTTTTGTATAAGAATCACTGCATTTTTTTAAATTATTGTGCTATTTAGGATCTTAATGGTTCTTGTGCATATTGTACCTCCCCTAGGTTTGGTTAAATGTGTGAGATTATAAATAAAACAATTCCTGATGAATGTGAGCTGCTAAACAGATTTGGTAGTTGTGTGAAATGTAAAGATAATGATAAATATTTTTATCATATTTTCCATAAACGTTGTGAATTAAGAGTACTCTCTGTTTATTGTAAATTAAAAAGTTATCTCTCTGATTAATGTGATAGCTTCGAGTGTGAGTAGGGCTATCGATTTAATATAAACCATTATGAGATATACTATGGAAAATTTTATACATAATAGCTTTACTCTTGCAGCTATCTAAAAGAGTAGGTTATGGATATTAAATATTGGAATTGGTTAGATTTAAATTATTATAATTCTGAAATGTTGATACAATAAATTAGAGATGTATATTATTATAAATATTACTTTAACATAGGAAATTATGAAGAATAACCATTCTGTGTCTTAAGAGAGAGAGTATTTGATGGGTGTATTATTTATGATGAATGTTTTGAATCTTGTTCTAAATGTATAAGTGGCTTAACATTATCTTAAATAAGTGATGGAACTTCAAACTACTACTATAGATTTACTTGTAAAAATATACAAGTTACTATAAAAATTAAATAAATTTTACATTGCATTAAGTATAATAATTAGAATGGATTATGCTTAGCTTGTGAGAATTATTACACTAATTATTAAGATAGCTGTAAAATAGGTGAAATATTAAACTGTTTAGTCTATGGAGATTAAGGTTAATGTATCTAATGCGAAAATAATTATACTTTATCAAACAACTAATGTTTTTATGTAGAATTCTGCTTAGAGTATTAATGGATTCAAATGAATATCTACTGCACAAAATGCATAGAAAGACCAGATACAGCTATTTCACTTATTTAAACATCTAATTTATTTAGATCTGATTGTGTAGTTAATCTTCCTAACGATTTTTGCGCATATTACATAGATAGTGTATGTATGAGATGTTAAAGAGGTAATAGTTAAATTTATATAATATTAAAGCAACAATATTGTTATTTTTCCAGTTTAAAATTTAATTTGACTCTCAATTTATAAGATTAATTAACATATTAAAATCCCAAATATTTAAACCAAGGATTGTTGATTTTATCATAAAAATTAGAAAAGTTAAAGAAAAATAGATGATAATCTTATAAAAAACATAAAATTGAGCTTTATTTATATTGTTTATTTAAAAATAATGATAAATTTTTTTGTTTATTTGAAAAAGGGTTTGTTTTGGTGGTATCTGGAACTAATAGATGTATAAGGAAAGAATAAGTCAAACGTACAAATAATTGCTTAAAATGTGATTAAAATTTGATTTGCATCGAATGTATACCAGGATATAGATTAGTCACAGTTAATGGCATTCCTTAATGCATTTAAGTAAATGGGTCTTGTGTTCTCAGAAAAACATGCGATACAACAATATGCACAAGTAATTTATTATCATCCTTAATATTTTTTAAATTATTTTTATTTATATCTTATAGTTGATTGTTTTGGTCTTTATATAAATCAATAACCTACTTGTTAATATTAATGTCCTGAACATTAAGGTATATATTATGACCAGTGTGTAGACTGCTCTTATTTCTTTGGAGAAGGTTGCGTTCGCTGTTCTAATTAAATCATTTGCGATTTATGTGATAGTGGATATCATTGGGATAATGATTCTAGAAGATGTAAGTATTAGTGTTCCAATGGTTAAATAACAAACTCAATCTATTAATGCAATAATTGTAGAGTAATTGCATGTGCTAAATGCTCAGAACCTGATATTTGTATTTAATGTAGCTAAAATCTCTTTTTATAAAATAACACATGCGTTGATTAATGCTCTGAAGGATATAATTAACTCATTGGCACTCCACCTCAAGTAAATAGATGTTATTAATGCCCAACAGGATGCATTGCATGTGGAGTTGATGTATCAGGAATTATTTATTGTACTAAATGTGCTAGTGAACTCTTTTTGGATCAGGGTAAATGTATTGATAGATGTGCCTTCTATGCATTAGGATAGGATTGCACTAGTATCTGTCCTAATTATATTCTTGATGGATAATGTGTTGACTCATGTCCTGCATTATTTATTCAAAGAATTAATGAAGATGGACAACATGCTAAAATTTGTGTTTCTAAATGTGATTCCTATATCTATGAGGACAATAAATAAGAATGTGCCTATCAGAATTGTAGAGATGGGTACTATGCTAACCAAGAAAATAAAATATGCTAGAAATGCTTAGTTGAACATTGTACTTCTTGTTTGAATGGAATTAAATAATGCGGATTGTGTGAATGTGGCTATTCATTAAAAGACAATAGATGCTTATATGTTTGTCAGGATTCACTCAGATTGGTAGATGATCCATTTTAATGTTTGAGATGCTCATAAAGAGGATGTACTAATGATTGCTTCTATGAAGGTGGATGCTCTGGATGCCAAGAAAACTATGTCTTAGAAAACAAATAATGTCGTTGCCCAACAGAAAAGGGACTTTCTTTGGTTTATCCAGGTAGTTGTGTAAAAAATATACCTTGTTAAGACCCTAATTGCAATTTCTGCTATCCATACACTTTATGCACAGAATGTTTGCCTCCTTACTTTTTGATGTATATTGGATTTAATGAACTAGGTTTAGAGGTACAAAATTGTGTTTATCCTTGCCCAGATGGATATTATCCTTTAAATGGAACTTGTTTACCATGTAGAAAACATTGTAAAGTTTGCACAACATCCTATGATTGTATTGAATGTGAAAGTGGTTATTACCCCTTCCATAAAATATTCCAACCAAAAAAATCCATTTTTAATTTTGTTGATATTGCAAAAGTTATTATTTGCTATTTTAAATGTTGGGATGGTAAATACGTATTAGATCCATCTTAATGTAAAAGCCCTTGGTGGTGTGATGATTATGAAAGTGGTGGATATTGCTAAAAATGTAAAGTTGGTTTTGTAAAAAATGCAGATGGCACATGTGTAAATCTAAATTGTTAGCTTAGAAAGTGTAAAGAATGTGTAGCAGGAACCAATTCATAGTGTTCTGTTTGTGAGGATCAATACTAACCTGAGAATGGAAAATGTAAATTTGTTTGCCCTGGTGGAGATCTTAGCTAAACTGATGACGATTTCTGCCCTGTTAAGGTAATAGTAAATTAGTGTCCAATATCTAATTGTGATATTTGTTCACTTACTTTACCTATTGTTTGCACAAGATGTTAGCCAGGCTATATTCTTTGGGGTAATATGTGCCTCTTAAAATGTGGTCCATTAGATAACGTAATAGAGAAATTTATATTTAATCAAATAATTTATATTTTTTTATTATTAAAAAGCCTCTCAATTTCTTTACTTGCATAGAATGTCCTTATCTATGTGAAACATGTGATATATCTGGTAACTGTTTAACTTGTAAAGGTACAAATTCAATAGTGAATAGATGTATATGCCCTCCAGGATATGTATATTATCATCATGGTTGTAGAAGGAAATGTCCTGTTCATTCAAAAAATATAAGAAATGTAATATTATTTAACATTAAATATAAAAAACTATTATTATGTTATTTGAATTTATTTAATTTATATTACCTTAAATTATAGGAATATTGTCTTAATTACTGCATTGATGGGCTATTTCCTTATTATACTGCTAATAAGGAACAAATATTATGTGAAACTATGGATTCTCCTCAAACTTCCAACTTCTGCATTCAAAATATAGAATACATCCCTGATCTCTTAACCATTTCAATGGACCCAATAGAAAAGGATGATACTTCTTTTAAATTAAAAATAACTTTAGAATAAACTCCTTCTTCATGCTACACTTATTTATTGGTTGGAAGTTTTGGTTTTACATAAGTGCCATAAATATTTAGCGAAGATTATGATTCATTAGTTTTGATAAATGTTTTGCCCTTACTTCCTCAATTAAGTGAGAAATTACAATGCTCTGATATCTACTGTAAAGCAAGTTTGGAAATATATTTTGCAGAAGCTATTCAGTATATTATTAATATCACAATCAACTTAGAACTCAATCTTATACTTACAAATGGTATTACATACTAAGGTACTTATACTTCCTTAAATGCTATCTGTCCCACTTGTATTATTCCAAGTACTTTAACAGTTGATTCTAGAGTAGAAGTTACTTGCGATAACAATTCTTCTTGTAATGAATAAGAGATTTAAACTTTCACAAACAGTAAAATTACAATAGTCTAATATATTTCAGATCCTAGATTCTATAATAACAAGATATAACCTCACTCATTGAGATTGGTTTACACAAACTCTAAGGGGGTAGATATCACTCTCTTTATAAATAATTATTATTATGACAACTCATAATTAGGTAAAATATCTTATACTTTCACCGCTATTGCATTAAGAGGACTGCTAATAGTAACTTCAGTTGTTAACAGCGCTGTTTATACTAATCTTAAGAGAGTATTAGAAAATAATTAATCTACTGCTCCTCCTAACGGTACTTTCTATCCTCAATATAAGATCTCTTTATAAGTTTTAGATGATAAAATTGCATAGTAATCAAATTCAGCAAATGAAATTACTGTATAAAAAAATGTTAGTAATTATTCAGCTACTATAATTGGAGCTTCAATCGGTGGTGGAGTTCTATTCATAATCATTGGTGTTGTAATATATAAAGTTTATAAAAAAAGGTAAGAGAAAAAAAGTAAATACTAGAGAGCAAGGTCTATGAGTATTGTTGAGATTCCACTTCCATAAAAAGAAGGATCTGTTGAGAATAACTAAGTATAAAATTAAATCAAAGATGAGAAGAAAGAGATCCGTATTCCTTCAATTGCAGAACATCTCTGATTATTACTAAATTTTATATCAATAATTCCTTTAAATCTTTAAATTTAAAATAAATTTATTTGTTGACAAAAAATAACATATTTGTTTTAAAAAATATCTTATATTATCTTTTAATTTTATCAATTTGATTCTAAATTAAGCCATTTTATTTATTAAATTTTTTATATTCGAAATCAATTTATTAAAATTATTAATTAGATTAAATCATTATGATTTTTATATTAAAGATAGAAGGATCAACTTTAATTTTACTTCTGCTTAAAATCAAATATCAATCAATTCATCTCCATAAAATGATAAATTTGTAGAAAATATTTTAAATAAAATCAAATCAAAGAGGAGAAGGAAGAGACACAACTCCTGCAAATACTGAGCAGTTAATATTGAAAAAGGATGGTTTATAAGATTCCTTAAAATTATTAAATTTAAAATAAATTTACCAAATAAAATAACATAAAAAGTATTGTATTTTGAGAAAAATCTAATAGCAACTTTTTAATTTTATTAATTGCATTTTAAAATATTCAATTTCCATTTTTAAACTTTATAGATTCAAAATCAATTTATTTAAAATTATTAATTAGATTGGAGGTTTTTGTTTTGTTGTTAAGGGTAGAAGGATCTACTTTAGCTCTACCGATACTTAAAATAAAATATCAATTAATCAATCTATACTTATTTTTTCTTTATTTTTTAAATGATGTAACCCTAATTCAATAATCAAATAGCAAAAATCTATTAATATTAACAGTAAACTGATTTATTCGAATTTAATTTATGGCTTTTTTGACTGTAAATTGTGTGAAAAAACTGAATTAATTATAATGTATCTTTCAAATCTATTATTTGAATTATATTTTTAATAAATTTAAAATTAATCTATATATATTTAATCAGTAAATTATTCATTTCCTCTCTAGATTAAATGAAAGTATAAGAAAATTAATATTAAGAGGAAGATAAAAGGATACATGTTTATAAAATGGTTTTAAAGAAATAATACTAAGCACTTTAAAAATACTTATCGAATAAATATATTTAATTTTACCTTGAGATTTATAATTAGATGTTTTTCCTTCAAAATAATCTATTAATGAAATATAGAAAAAATATATGGTAGAGTTTTTTAAGATATTTCCTGATTGCCAATCTGCCAAAAAAGAAAAATCCAATTCATCTATTCTATTATTATTTAGATGGATTTTAATTAAAAATATTAATTGAGCAAAGTCTTATTTTAAAAGTAGTCTTTTCATACAAACGATGAATTCTGCCATTATAATTTTAGAAGATTTATAATTAAGTAAATATTTATTAAATTATATAATGCCACTCAATTAGTTTTAAAAAACCTTAAAATTAAATATTTAATAACTCAAGCAGAATTCTAATACTAAATCTCTATCTATAAATGCTTGATTGCTGACTGACTTAGGATAAAACAATAATTTATTGTCTAACTAATTTTCAACAATTGGAAGCTATAATTAAAAATGAAAATCTTTTTCAAATTATTTCTAATCTAAAAGCTTTTATATATCATATAAATTGCTCGATTTTGTTATGGAGATGACATCTCTCCTTCAGGTTAATGCATAGAAAAAATAACTGTAGCTGATTTTTACCAAAATAATGCTATATTCCATTAGGCTTTAAACACTTTATAATCTCAAATTTGCTTAGAATGTTAGTAAAATTTTGTAGTTTCTTATGATCTATAAAGTTGTATTAGCTATAAAACACTTCCTACAGATAAGTTTTATTTCTGTAAAAGACTTGGTAGGTTTGGATAGTGTGAAGAGGCTTAATGTGGAATCTAAATTAATGAGTAAGGTGATTTTATTCCTGTAACTTAAGGAAATAAAAATGAGAATTGCGCCATATTTGACTCTAGCACTGGTAATTGTGTACGCCCTCGGCTCGGATATTCTTTAAACGTTGTAAGTTAAAAAATAACTAAAGATAGAATATTCTTTTGTGCTATTGTGTAATAAGGTGCATGCATCGAGTATTTTAGTCTATTTTTCCCTCAATCATAATACTCGGTATTTTTATTTGATTTTGCAAATCCACAATTAATAGATAATTCATAATCAATTATCTAAAATTTAATAGTATGTTAAAGTGATAGTGATTTAATTCAAATACCTTTAAATACTAAATATTATGGCTGTGTGAAAAAAAGTTATTTCATCCCTCACTGCTTAGAGTATGAAAAAATTTCAAGATTATGCACTAAATGTGAAGAAGGCTTTTCTTTAAGTGTGAATTAGTAATAATGCTATTCTTTGTTACCGAATTGCTTATCGCATAAATAATTTAGATTAATTTATACCTGTATTCTTTGTAAGCCTTTGTATTACCTATAGTAGAATAAATGTGTCTTAATTGAAAATTGTGCTGTCTAATCTGATTAGAATAAACTCTGTGGATTTTGTAAATATCCAAAATATGGAGTTTTATGCGATTAAATCAGTTAAAATTAATAACCTTAATGTGAACTACTGAATCAAAGAGGAGATTGTGCTAAATGCTTAGATAATGAATCATAGTACTTTGATTTAATTTAAAAGACTTGTGTTTAAAGAACCTTATCTATTTAATGTATTAAAAAGAACTATTTGTCTGACTAATGTGATGATTTTAATTGCATAGATGGATTCATTTTTAATGTTTCTCATCTATAAATCAAGATATAGAATTATCAAAATTACATAAATAATACATGTAGTCAGTTAGAAAGAATTGTGTCAAATGCAGATTAAAGATGGAAATATTTTTATAACCCTGATTTGGAGGATTACTATTCCTTAAACCCTAATGTTTTATCTGATTTCTTTTACTCAGAGAAGAAGATCAATTCTCCTTCCTTACCTTAAGTAGCATATTGTATTTAAAGAGATAATATAGAAGGATGTATTGAATATGAAGTTTGCTTTTAATCTTGTAAGAAATGTGACAAAGGGTATATCCTTACTTAAAGATAGGACAAATATACAGATTTTTATTATAGATTTATATGTCTTAAGTCTTCTATTCCACCTATTATAATAGATAGCTGCATAAAATATAATGATGAATAAACCTAATGTATTCAATGTGCTGATAGTTTTTATACTAAAGGAGATTCTTGTTAACTAGGGTCAGTACTAAATTGCAAAACATACTCAGATAATGGTATATGTGTTTAATGTATAAATAACTATGTCTTATACAACCAGGTTTGCTATTACATTCAATACTGCGAATAAATAGAAATAATTGAAGATTTTAACATTCTATGCTCTAAATGTTAAACCATTCCTTCTCAATTAATATCTCTTGTAGAAGTATCTAATGGGAAGAGAAAATATTGCATAAAAAATCCATTTGGTTCTTTTTGTTCTCATTATCTAGATGGAACATGCATTTAGTGTGCCTTAGGTATAATACAATTATTTTTTTCCAAAATTTTGAATCATTACAAATCATATTTTTTATACTTCTATCTTAATTATGAAGGATTAATAACACTTTTTTATGAAATTCTTTGCCATATAAATAGAATCAAAAAGATTACATAAATTTTATAAATATATTCTTTTATTTTCCCTTCCTAAGTTTTTGTAATCTTAACTAAAAAAATCTGATTTTAGATTTAAATGACATTTTAGTAAAATTATGAAATGTTTTAAAAATTATTTAATAATTATAAAAAATAATAACTCTGGATTATCTCTCTTTTTAATTAAAAACTTTTCATATTTTGAATCCTCTCATTAATTTTAAATTTTAATAATTTTTTTTAAAAACTGGGTGTTTTTTGATTTAATGAATCATAAGAATTTAAAGTATTTAGCATTTTCTATAATTTAAGAAATTTATTTCTAAAATAAAGGATATGTCCTAATAAAGGAGGATAATATATGCATACCAGAAGATTAAGTTACCAACTTTTGCTATATTGCAGATAAGAGTAAAAAATGCATATAATGCATATCAGGCTACTAATTAGATAATGCATTATGCATAAAAGTTGATGGATCATGTTCACTTAGATATAGTTGTAGTAACTCTGCATGCTCATGTAAATTATTATAATTTTAATTTAATTTTCCTAATATTTTTAAAATTATATAGATTCATGCTCTGGATTAAATATTAATAATAGTCCATCATGCTCCTACACTTGCCAGGCATAAAGTTTATAATAAGATCTTTATTGTAATCTCTGTAATAGCTCTTTAGTATTTGGAGGTGGATGTATTTCTTGTAGCACTGATTCATAATGTGATACCTGCGATGTTGGTTATATCTGGGTAGATGACATAAAGAAATGTATGTTTATTTGTGAGAATAAAACCTTAGCAATTTAACCTACATTATGTCCTTCTACTTCTTGCAATATCCCATATTGTTTGAAGTGTGATACAAAGAATCCTAATATTTGTTTAACCTGCTTCAACTCTTAATGGTTATAAGAAAATTAATGCTAATAAGATTGCGCTACAGGTTACTTAAAATACTTATCAAATTTAGAAACAAACAATGTTTGTTACAAATGTGGAAATGGATGTGATAAATGTATCTTTAACAATTTAAACGATATTCCTTGTATTCTATGCAGCGATGGGTTCTATCTTAATGAATAAAAATAATGCGTAACAAAATGTCCAGTTTTTACAGACAATAAATATTGTGTCAACTTCTGTCCTGGATTTGTAGAAGAAAATACTAATAAATGTATAGATTAATGTGCTTAACCGAATTTTATTCAAATGAATGGAGATAATTCAATATTTGGTGTCAAATATTGTGTATCAAGCTGCCCTGTTAATTATTTTAAATATTAAGATAATCTTCAATCTTGTACAGAAAATTGTATAGTGGGATATTTTCCAAATAAAACTACAAAGATTTGTGAAAAATGTACATAATTAAATTGTACCAGTTGTCCAGACAATAAAGATACCTGCTAAAATTGTTCTTAAGGATATTATTTAGAAGATAATTTTTGCAAAATTGTTTGCCCGGGAACTTAATAGCTTGTTTATGATCCACCTGCTTGTTCAAAATGTCAATTCGTAGGTTGCCTAATTGATTGTAATGCCGAAGGAGTCTGTTCAATTTGTGCTTAAAATTTCATTAAAGATTAATTAGGTAGATGTATTTGCCCTGTTGATAATGGATTTATACTCTAATACCCTGGAAGATGTGCCTAATGCAATTTACCTTAATGCAAGAAATGCATAAGAAAGGATTTTTGCATATAATGTGAAACTGGATATTCCCTTTAGTATAATATTTAATTTGAATAATAAACTATTTTATCTGAAACTTAAGTGTGCGTCAAAGATTGTGGAAATGGCTAATATTCTAGGTTAGGATAATGCTTTAATTGTCCTGTCGGTTGCTTTTCATGCTCATCATAAAATGATTGTTCTTAATGTAATAATGGATATATTCCTCTTTTAGTTACTAAATACTTAGATGATGGAACTACTTACTAAACGATCGAGTGTCACTATAAATGTCCAGATGGATCTATATAATCAAGTATTAATCAGTGTCCTTGTTCTGATGAAAATTGTAAAATCTGCTCAGATGACCTATAAGTCTGTAAAGTTTGCTAAGATAACTTTGAATTAAATTAATCAAATAAATGTTAGGTAAAAAGTAATGCATTATGCCAACTCTAATTTTGCTTAGAATGCGATTTGATAAGCACTCCATAAGTTTGTAAAAGATGTTTAGACGGCTATATAGATATTGATGGGGTGTGTCACTTTATTTGCAAAAATGGTTAAATTGCTATAGACTCTACAAAATGTAGTTAAAATACCTTATGTTTTGTAGAGGATTGCAGCGAATGTGACTATGGTAATCCAAATGTTTGTCGCAAGTGTACCTAATTATATCCTATATTAATATCCGGGAAATGCTTTGATGCTTGCCCAGAAGGATACTTCCTCTCACTATCAAATGTAAAAAATTTATTTTTTCATTTTATTACCTTATAACTTTATTTCTAATCACTTTATTTGAAAATTTTCTTTTAAGAAATGTGAGCGTTGCTAAGTTTAGTGCAAAACTTGCAATTCTGCAGGGTGTCTCACATGCATGAATCCTAATATTGACCTTAAAGATAATTGCCTTTGTCCTTAAGGCCTATTCTTATATAAAGAAAGATGTGTTACTAAGTGCCCTTTTTATTCTACTGTGATAAAGGTAAGATATTTTAAATTATTTATGAACATTTTTAAAATAATAATAAATATTAAAATAAAAAAAAGAATATTTGCCTTGAGTATTGTATTAATGGGTTATATCCCTTTTAAACATCATATAATGACATTGAATCAATACTATGCCAATAAGTTACCAGTTCTTCATCTCTCATCTGCTTATAACATCTAGAGAATCTCATTGACTCAATTGATTATAATCTAGCATTATTATCAAATGGATTTTAATTAACTATTACTTTAGCACAAACCCCTACAGTATGCTATTCACTTAAATTAAGAGGAAAAGGAGATTTTACTTTAGATGCTGTATTATTATAAAATAATAATACAGACGATGCTATCTATTAAGTTTCACTACCAGATATAAAGAATATGGATCAACTCTCAATGTTCATAGATTGCTCTGAGCAAATTTGTAAAGCTAGTATTGAAGTATACATGGATAATGATTTGCAATTATAGATATCATTCTCTTTCTCTACTATTTTGAATATAGTACTTACTAATGGTTCTTAATTTTTAGGAACGGCCAAAACTATTTAAGCAGTCTGTTCTACATGTATTATTCCTAAGGAATAAATGATCGACTCCTCTGTAGAAATAACTTGTCCTAATAATTAATAATGTGCAAATAACCAAATTACAGCTTAAACTAATGACCTAATAACTGTAAATTAAGTTATCACTGATGCTATATATAAGGACAATTAAATAGAACCCCATTCTTTAAAGCTATAGTATATTAACTCATAAGGAAACGAAGTTAATCTTTATATTTCAAATTATTCATATATCAATTCTGTTAAAGGATAGATTACTTATTCATTTAATGCTATAGCTTTGAAATCAGGAAAATTAGTTATAACATCTATTATTAATAGTGCAGTAGTTAATTCTAATAAAAACAGAATCCTTTAATAATCTTAAAAAATTAACACAGTTTTATATCCTTAGTTTACCATTCCTCTAACTTTTATAAACAATTAAGATGAAGAATAGGATTCTTTCAATTCAAATAACAAGAAAATTGAGGAAAGAAGTGTATAAAATAATTTAGGAATAATAATTTCTGCAAGTATTGGCTCAATATTCATCATTATTATAATAAGCATTTTAATTTACAAAAAATGCCATAAGAAGTAAGTGTAAAAGAATAATCTTCCTTATGCTTCTACTGCTTTAGAGACTAAAAAAAATTCAGAAGATGAAATGGTTTTTAAGATGGAGAAACCATCAAATAATCTTCAAAATGAGAAATAATGCTGATTGATTAATTGAATTGTTGTTTTTTTTTGTATATATAAAAATGTATTTGAGAATATTTTATTTTAGAATTTATTGTATGAAACAAGAAGTTGTTAAAGCTAAGGCAATTCATTCTTTCATAATTACAATTTTTTAATTTTTCTAATAAAAATGTATTAAAGTGCTTAAGGAAATTTAAATATAGGAGAAGATTTTATGTATTTTTATTAAAAATGTAGTGAATTTTTACATGTAAAAAACATAAAATAAAATAATTATTTATAAAAAATCAATTCAAATCTTTGATTTTTAAGCTTCTTCTTTTTATGTAATAGAAGTTTTTTTCTCAAATTCTTATTATTCTTCTTTTTCATTACCTTGATTAAGAAGTCCTCTCTAATTAAATTATTCCCAATTTAATTTTTTATAAATTAAGAACTTTAACATCCTGTGTTTATAGTTATTGAAATCCTCAGATTGCTATTTATCAAGTTTCTTAATTTACTCTACATGGTCCTTAGATTTACTGTCAAGATTTGACATATCTTTTTTTAATTAAAATGATAAAAATTAGAATGAAAGAAATAAGCAAATTTAAATATTTTACCAGGTTATTAAGGATTTTCATTTAGCTCTAAATTTTAGTATAAATCATGGCCACTCTATAGGTTAGTTTATGAAGGTAAGTTCTTTTAAGATTCAATTGGAATATTATTATTATTATTCTTTTATTCTTCCTGCTAAAGCTTTTATTTATTCATACTTTAATAATTCTACTAAAAAATAGGAGGATTTATTTCAATAAATAATTTCAACTTTTTACTGATTTCATCATATTAATAGTAAGTAATTTTATTGTCATACTTAATTTTTAATTAATAAGATTCATCTTATTCTGAAACGAAGCTTACATTATCCTTCATCTGGAAAGAAGTATAATTACTTGGCTTAGTAACCCAAGCCTAGTGCACACAATAGCAGAAGCTCATAATCGAAGTAATGAAAATCTAATTAAAAATTTATTATAAAATAAATAACTTTTTCAATAATTATGAATATTTACTCTTTGCTCTGACCATTTGTCAACACTAAAATCTCCTTTTTTAAACAGATAAATATAGAAATAGATAACAATTGTTGGAATATTTCCTAAGGATATTCTCCAAATACGAGGGAAGAAATCAATTGGTACACGAATCTTTCTTAAGTTACTTGGGATAATAAAGGAATCACTAATAGAACTTGCTATAGTAGAGAATTTTTCTAAAAGTTTTGATAAAGCATTCATTTAAACTGGGATAGATAAATCAGCAAAAATGTTAATGAAATGAGTATTGGGGAGTTTTTCATAATCATGCTCACTTCTTTCTTTGTAAAGTTAATATAACCTTAATGAAACTGAAGCAAAATCTTTAAACAAACTAGTTAAAATAAAGCAGGCTTATATTATTCCTAAATCCTTGAAGTCAAATTGATTACAGTTATAGAGGAAGATTGAGAATTGTATATCAGTATATTAATCATATTTCAAAATAAATGAAAAGAAAAGACGGAGTGTGAGAGAGAAGTAGCTAATACTACAAATTCTTTTTGAACCAACAATATACTAAACATCAAGGCATAACATCGCCTCCGCTGTAATTGCTAGTATGCAATACACATAAAATGCTATGTCCCAATAGATATTCAAAGTAGTACATGAGCTTTGCAAGGAAGTATATATTTATAGGCAAGTAGAAATAATTATGAATAAGACTAAATAAGTGAAATAGGTAGCATAAATAATAGGCATAATAAACTTTAGAGTGTAGAAGCTCACTTTTTGATCTTTTGCTTTGCTTAACATTTGTTTATTTTGAGACCAAGGATTCTACAAGAAATTCTTCACTCTCAATAAACGCGATCTCTCTTCATTCTAATGGAAATTTAATGAAAAAAAAGTTTATTACATATAAAAGCAATAAGTTATAATAAATTAATAATTTACTTCTTCGATATTATAGCTAGTACAACCTAGAATATTATTAATCATAAGAATATCTTCATCAAAATAGAAATCCTCTTATTATAAAATAAGAGGTACTTTCTTAGTAACTTTAATTTCGAGCTAATTTTTTAGATTATTTGTTTAATTAGATTAGGATTTGAGATGGAACAACTCATATTTCTTCACTAAATATTCTTGAAGTTGGAAGCATAAATATAAAGTAAATTGGAGAATAGTAAATAGCCACATGATAATTGCTAGCGAGATAACTAAGAAATATTATCCATCATTCCATCTACGAGCGACTAAACGATTAATGGATTCATAGAAACCTAGACTTGCTAAATTTTGTACAACAATAGCTACATCTTCTATTTAAACCTACTCTCCCTATTCTACAACTTACCTCTAACATTCTTTGTAAATTTCCAAATATTTATCATACTTCTATTTTAGATAGTTAAGTTCTTCCTATAATGGATCTTCTATATTCTTCCAACCATATAGCTTTAGATTATCTATCTACTATTCTTTTTGTTTAGGAGCTGCTACTCTGATTAAGGCTACTTCTTAATTATTATCTTTGACTTCATTATTCCCTGCCTATTGATCTGGATTCATTTCTTGATTTAATTTATCCTCTTCATTTTAGTTCTCATTTGGGGGAGGTGGAAGCTCTTCAAATTAATCTTCTTATTGCTCTGTTAATTTAGCCTTATCATCTAGTATTTCTAAACTTCCTTTTTTCTAGACTGTCAAAATTTGAAAGTTATTTTTCAAGTTAGTCATGGTATTTATATTGCTTTCTATTGATTTAAGTTAAATAATTTTAATATTTATTCAAAAAATAAAATATGTTGATTTTTAATTTAAATTTAATTTTCTCACTTTATTCATTAGCTTCATTTCTCTTCTTGAGGAAATCTTATATAAGATTAATCTTAGCATAAATTTCTTCAATAATTAATTTAATAGATTCTAATTCTTGTTGATTGGAAGTAAGTATAATATTTAGGCCATTTTTGACTCTTTTAACAATAGATGAGTAAATATATTTCATGCCGTAAGAAGTTAAACGTCTATTATTTGAGAGATCAAGAAGCATAAGCTTTTATAATTTATAATTATTAGAAAGTACATTACTCAATCTATAAGCAAACAAATCACTAACATTTAATCCTATAAGTTCTATAGATCTAAGGTTATTTAAATCTTATTCAATAATAAAAAGTAAATGGAAAAGAATTTCGTCATCTAATTTATGGTCAGGAGCTACCAATTTTGAATAAGTTTTATCTTTTGAAGCATTGTCTTCGTCAACTACTTTTGTACTTCTTAAATTCTTTTTTTCTTTGATTTTACTAATACCATTATTAAGCTTTAACCAAGGAGTAATGTGATTTGTAATATAGTTATTTAGACCAGAATAGTTGAAGAATGAATTATTTTTTAAGTTAAGGTTTTCAATGAAATCTAGCAAATATATTTAACGTGTTTCTTGCTTCTAAATATTCTCTTTTTTCATTTTAAATTGATGAATTAAGTAATAAAGGTGATTTGTGTGCCTGCTAAATTACAAAATGAATTTCTCCTTATCCCTTTAGTAATCTTTGAAACCTTTACTTCTTAATGCTCCAATAGATAGTTTGTTTGAATTTTAATTTTCAGTTTCAATATTCCTTTTCTCCTTTTCAAAGATAAAAATACATTTTTAATTTTTGAGTTTAGTCTCTGTGAATTGAATTTCTGAATCCTGGAATACTTGAAGATAATTATATCTCAATAATCTAGATTTATGATCTACATTAGGATCATTAAGGAATTACATAATTTATTAATAAATATCGTTTTCTCTAGAGGTGTCGACTTGAACAGGATCTTTATATGAGATAAACTTCTCAATTTACTATTCAAAGAATTCATTCCTGAATTTATAGAGTCTCACTATATTAAAAAGATCTTTATCCATAGAGTAGCCATAATCATGGTTTTCTTCTTGTGAAGTTTAATCACGCATATATTAATACACTTCATAAAATGAAGTACCACTCAAACTTTTTTAAAAACTAGTATTTAAGAAATAAAGTAATTTCTCATCAAAATCAATACACTTTTATTATAAGAGAAGATTGAAACCATATTTAACATTAATAAAAGTATCAGGCGAAATGTAACTGATATTATCTTTTTATTTTGTGAGAAGAACAATTATGTCATCATCAATTTATGATTAAATTTCATTCTATTATAAGAAAGCACTTGTATCAAGATTTTAGCATTGTAAGAAAGGAATGATAATTTGCTTGAGTTCACTTGATTGAGAATAAGCTCTAAATAAATTTTATAACTTTAAGAATTTGATCGTTCTCATAAAGTGATTTGACTAGACTAGAGTTTTAATGAATTTAATATTCATTGTAGTATTAATTTCAAATGTAATACTTTAGATAAATCTCTCTAGTTAAAAGTGTCTCCTATTTAATTTTAGAAAAATTTTTATTTGAGTAAATTAAAGTTATATTTAATCCTAATATTCAAAAAAAGTAATACCAACCATTCTTCAAAAATTAATTAGAAAAATAAAATACTAATTTATAATTATTTTTAATTTTTAAATCTGTAAATTAAAAAGAACTATCTCTATAATTCTATTATCAATTTGTAATTTTACTATAGTTTTTCATTTATCAACACCCGATTTTAGTATAATTTTGGGTTAATGAAATTAAGTATGGTATTTACAAAAATTTGATGTAATTAATTTAAAAAATTTAATTTAATTAGAATATATAGGGTATGGTATATACTTCAAGTTGAATGGCTTAATAGTGGATAAATAAAATTATATCAAATAAATTACTTTTTCTTATCAGAATCTTATTATTTTTGCATACCTTTCATCCCTTTTCCAGAGTTTTCTTCTAAGAATTTTAATACAGAAAGTAGATAACCTTCAGGATCCGCAACTTCGCAACCCTCCATAACTACACTATCAAAAATGTTATTTCTCAAGTTATCAAAGAAAGTTTAGAAATGCTCTTTAGAAATAGATGAATATGAAAAATCTATTTCTTATAAATTGTTAAATACTTTAAGAAATTTATTTAGATCCATTTCATTGATGTAAATTCTATTTTTATTTTTACCCTTTTCTTCTTAATCTTTTAATTTATTATCTTCATCTTTATCTTTTTCTTCTTCGACCTTTTCTTCTTATTTTTCCTCTTGTTCATTCTACTGATTGATAGGATTCTTTAATATTTCCTACTCATAATCTTCAAAATCTTCTTCTTTTCTTTTGATCAGAATTGATTCTTTTTCAGATAGCTTTTCACTCATACCGCCCGAATCATCATTTGATTAGAAATCCTATAAATTTACATTATCATCATTTAGCTATATCTCATTTATATTTTTATCACCCTCACTAACTTCTTTATTAAGCTAATCCTAATCTTTACCTTCATTAGCTTAATTATCTTCTAAATTTGTAATTCTTCTCTCTTCAATACCTTTAATCTAAATAAAGGTATTGTATCTAAAAGAAATGAAGAAAATGTTATTCTTGACGAATTCTTTTAAATTTTTCATTTATTTTAAATGCTTTTATTGTAAGCTAGATGACAGTAAATTGAAAACATTCAATATTGTTATAGGATTGCGACAAAATTCAAGCAGACTCAAAGTATTTTCTACTGATTTATCAGGTAACTTCCTATTTATAGATTATTTTTAAAATGTAACTTCTAATAAGCAAGGGAAACTCTTGAAGAATTCTTATTCCTTTTAATACTCTATATTTTCAATAAACTAAATCTCAGAAATATAGAATTCAAATTTAAAGAAATTTTTCTTAGCTGATGTTGGGTGTTCTTTATTTGGTTAATCATGTTAAACCTGAACTGCGTTTGTAGATTATTAATTTTATTAAGTATTATTTTTGTTATTAACTGCATTATTGTTTTATTTTTAGTTATTGCTATTTGGAGCATTAAAAGATTATTTTGTTTAATTTTAGGCTGTGTTTCCTATTTATTTTAGATCATTCTAACCTGTTCTCAAGGCTTTGAATACATTAAACAAATAAACAGTAAAGGGTTGAGCATTTTAATTTTTGTCACTTTAGTCAAGACGCTAAAGATAATATTTAGCACTATCATTAGCTACTACAGCTTAAATAATTTACTCTTTCTTTTTTTCTTTGTCGTCAGTAAATAACAATTAAAGGTATTTAAATTCTTAAGTCCAATCTTTTCCATCTTTTTCTTTGCTAGTATTTTTGAGATATTCGATCATTGGTCTGTGGTTTGTGGATTAGAAAGTAACTTATAGGCCAGGATTATTAGGCATGACTTTGTCATAAAGGTAAACAAAATCAACCCATTCAAGGTGTGCTTTAATTACTAGCTTAGTCAACTTTGTCATTCTGTGTAACTAAAATTATTGTAAGTAAGATTAAGGATGGTTGTTTGCATCTTGAGCCTATTATTCTTGATGCTATTATTGTTACTATTATATTTATTCTTGATGTTGTTATTGCTCCTACTTCTTTTATTGCTATTATTAATTTGCTTTTATTTATGAATTTTAAGCACCTTTTTCATTTTAAGCGGGTTTTTATTAATTGTTTGCAGGCGTGGAGGGAGCTGCATTTGTATTTTGAGCTTGAACATCTACTTTTTATTTTTTCTTTTTTTCTTCGAGCTTTATGCTTGGTACAAAGAAGGCATGTTAATAATAATAGTATTAACTATTTTTTCTAATTTCTACAATTTAATTTATTCTAATATGAGAAGTTAACTCTACTCTATTTTCAATAAATTGTTATCTATTAAATTTCTTAGAAAAGATATTTTTAATTTCAAGGTCATAATACTATTCAAAAGTAATCTTTGATACTGTTTCAAAGGATTCTATATTATTGATCTTCGCATGTCCAAACTCAATGATAGATTTTATAATTTAATTTTAAATATCTTTTTCAGCTAAAGTGATTTGAGATTCATCTCTATCCTTACCTCTTGCTCTTATAGAAATAGTCTTCCATTTAAGTTATGTTGGAATAGTAAATAAATTTTTAAGTATTAAACCATTTTCAAGACAAGGATCAGTATAGAAGATCATATCTTAAATTTATTCTATAAATTAAGGACAATTAGCGCAGATTACTTCAAACATTCTTTTTATGCTTTCTCTTTAATTATCAACATTAAAGTTTGAAAACATAGTTTCGTAAAAACTACTAAAATCAAAAATCCCATATTCCATGAATGGCCTCTTGAAGAAATTCCAATGTTAATATTAATAGCTATTATCAAATTCTAATTTTTTACAAATTTAGAAATTGATTGTTACTCTTTATAGGTTCAAGAATGCTAATTTAACATCATAACTATCACCATATTCGAAATAACGTAATGTAGTAGAATTTGGTCTGCATTGATAACGAATTTCTTCAATACAACTAAAATCTTCAACTCTTATGAGAACTTGTTAAACAGCGTCGTACATATTAGTCGTGAATGGAATAAAGTAATCAATATAGAGTACCTTTTAACGTTTTTCAAACCAACCATGAAGATCTATTTCTTTCATAACAAGCTCATAGTGTTCCTCTTAATCACCTTACATTTAATCGTATAAGTCAGAAAGCTGATATAAAAATATTCCGAAATCGAACTATGTTGAGTACAATTTATAATGAGATTTCCTTGAAATAAGTTCTAAGTATCTCTTGTTTAAAAGGTCTTTAGATAAGAATTATATTTCTTTTAAATTCTTCAAGTTATTAAACATTAAGAACTTTTCATATAATCCTTCCTTTTTAAGTTCGTTTTCCTTTCCATCCTTCTCTTCTTTGTTTTCTTTCTTATCTTTATTATCTTTAGAGTTTTTATTTTACATCTTGTACATTTAAGTATCAATTAATTTGTATTCTGCTTCATTCACAAGTTTCTTTTATTCTCTGAGATATTCAGATACATATTCTAAAGCTACTAAATCCTATTCAATTCCAATTTTACTTCTGTCTGATAATTTATCCTCTCCTAATATAATTTTCTAAATATTGAAGGAATACTTACTCAAAAAGAGTTTTAACAAGGTTGTGCTAGATATTTCTCTTTTACTTACATTCAATTTTGATAAATCTATTTCTATTATATTAATCAGGTGAGGTTATTCAGAAAGGATGACAAAACATTCATCATCTAATGCTTCTTAATTATCATAAAGGAGCTTATCGATCTGCACTCTAGGTTTAAACTTTTATTGAATCATGACTTTTAAATTCTATTGTATAATAATAATAATATTGTATATATAAAAATATTAATTTGATTAATTTTACAGAGGTGATTAATTTCTTAACAGAGAGCTCTTCTAATTGAGGAATTTTGTTAGATTCAGCTAAACTAGTCCAGAAAGCTAGATTGCTTGTGCTATCGCGCTAACAATTTATTGAAAGATTTTTTAGATTGAACAAATAGTTGGAAACCTAGAATATTTATTCTAATTAATTGATATCATGGTCTATATTATCAATATTTAGAACTTGGATTTATTACATATAGGTACTATCGATAATACCCAGTAAGAAGGGAGTTGAACTAATAATACCAGGTTCATCTACGATATCTTTTATTTCAAACTTTATATTGATATATTTAGCTCTAATTAAATAATGGAAGAATTAATAGCATTTAGAAGAGTTTTTGAGATCAATTTTAACCAAATTAGGAAGCATTTTTGTACTAGCAAGTTTAATGAAAACTTATTCATTAATTAGCTTATAGTTCAGTGAAATATTTTCTATATTCACAGCATATTTGCTATCAAATACTTTACAGATCTTTTATTATAAAATTAAGTTTTTAACTTTTATTTTTAAATATTAGTAAAAGGAATTTGTATTACGACATGAGAAACATAGTCAAAGTTTGAAGTATCCAAATTAGTAATATTTAAGAGATATTTAGACTCAGAGAGTGCTTCAAGACTGTAATTAGTGAAGGTAAAATCCCTATCTTTGCATAAGGATTCCATCAACAAACCAATTTTAAAATTGATACTGAATGGTAGTTATTTCAATATACTTATAAAACTTCTTTCGGTAACTCTAGTTTAAGCTAAAGATAAGACTTAAAGGTATCTAAAAGGTCTATTATCCCATTCTTATTTGTCTTTTAGTAAATCCTGCTATGCCTTTTATTCATTTGGCTTCTTTTTATCAGATTTTCCTATTTTAATAAAATTCTATAAAAAAGCATTAATAATAGATACTTAAATATTTAGATAAAAATAATACAGATATGATAAAATCATCATTAACAAAAGGCAATTCATCTAGAAACAATCTCTTAAGCTGATTTCCTTTAGATAGAATACTTAACAGATGTATTACTTGGATTCTTGTAATATTCATACCTCCAATACGTAATTCATTTAGCTAGAAAGGAGTCATTATAGCGTCTATGAATGTTTGTACTAAAGGTTTTTCTTAATCTGATTTATATTAATCAAATTATTTAAATGGATGATCGATGAATGGATAACCTTTGACTACATTTTCATCTATACTTAATTTTTATTTTATTTTTTCACGTAAGATTAAATCTTAAGATAGCCTCATAGAAGTTGTCAATTTATATTAGTTTTAAATAGTTATCCTATCTATTTAGAGAACAAATAATTGATCAAGTCCACACAAGCTATAAATAAGGTCTATCATTCTAATAAATGTCTTTGAGTGTTGTAATTGTCTAAAATCTAACTTTATAGACCTAAGTTTATTACAAATCTTTTCATTGGTTAATAAGGATTCGAGATCTTTATGACTTATTTATCTGAACATATTTAATTCGATATATTTTATATCATGCTTTTCTAAAACATTGATCAGCATCTTAGTACCCTTATTTAATGCATAACTTTTAGAGTATAGAAATTCAGTGTAAGAAAATCGAGGCTATGCCATTTCTAACATTGGTTAAATTTAACTATTAAAAACTTCATCTCTTAGGTTATAAGTTTAATCAATCCATAGATACTTTGTTTGAGGTAGGAATAGCTTTAAATCAGGATAATCTACATTTGTCTGTGCTAGATTTATTATTATTACTTCTTTTGGTACTTAAATCTACTAAATACCCTTTAAATGGCAACCTTCAAGATTTAAACAATAAATATGCCTAGATTTCTACTGCTATTAACTATACTTTTAATTTACGAGCTTTTGAAAATAAAAATGGATTAATAATAAAATACATAGGCTATGAGAAATATATTACCTTTTCATCTTGCTTTTATTTTATAGAATGAATCTTCAAGAATAAATTAATTGCTGCTATGTTCAACTGAGAGCAATAATAAGAGAAGAATCCATAATAATCAAATGTTAAAAAAGTATCTTCTTTGTTTTTATCTTCTTTATCTTTATTCTTTTACTAGTTATTATTGTTATTGTTAGCTGCTGCATTATTATTAATTACTGTAGGTTTTTGATTATTTTATTTATTCACTACAGCAGTCGCATTAACAGCTTAGTTAACTTATTCAATTTATTTATTATAATTAAATGCATTATTTTGTTAGTTTTTCAATATCATTTAATTCTTTTTAGAAGCAAGCACTAAGTATATGAATGCTGTACTCATATCCTTCAATTTAGAACAATTGTCAATAAGTAAAGTTTTTAAAGCTAATATATTCTAGTTCGCAGCTATACTTAAAATAACATCTTCGTCAATTTATGTATTTGATAAGTTAATATGCTCTACAAAATTAAGTAATTCAAAATTCTAAAAGAAGATACAGAATGCTTTATTAGAAATTTTAACACCTTGAGATAAATCTAAATACCTTAATAATCTAAAATCTTTGAAAACTGTTTTAAGATTGGTATTCTCGACTTAATCTTTATTTGTATTTTATTTAGGTGCTGCTCTATTGTCTTGGCGAGTAATTACATTCTTTTTGTGATAAAGACAGAATCTAGCCAAAGCAATAGAGTATATGATATTATCATCTAATAATTCTTTATGCTTGTAGAGAAAGTAATCATATCTAAAGTTAGGAAGATTTGAAGAATTTAAAAATATATCAACAAAGAAATTATCTTGCTTAAAAGCAGAAATTACATTCATGTCAGTAGCATTTTAGGGTTAAATCTTATCAAAATTATATAAATTTTTCATTTTCTTTCTCCTTTCTTCAAATTCTTAAATTGGGTTTGATAGAGGTGTTATTTAAAAAGGAGCATATTATAGTAGACTTGATTTGGTATAGACTACAAGATTTTCATGTTCAATTTTTTCTTTCTAAACTATTTGTTAGGCTTAATTCTTATTATCCTTTAATTATTTTGTATTAGGATTTTCATTAACCGGGATCGATTATATTTTCTAAGCTTAAGCTTTATCACTATTACTAAGGTTCTAAGATTATAAAACTAAAATATTTTATTAACAATTTTAACGATTTACCTAAAAATTAATTTACTTTCTATTTTTTTGATTGCATCAGCATAGGGTAAGGCAGGAATAAGTTTATCATATCTCTATTTAATTTAAAATTTATTTTGTATTAATAATAATTCAACTAAACAATAATTTACCTAAAAATCTAAAATCAAAACACGTAATTAATCTATTTTGACTTGGTATATTGCCTTTAGACCTTCGTCACCGATGTTAGGGGTTTTACGTAGATCTAGATATTTGATATTAAAGATTCTAGAGATATCATAGAATAAATTAGTTAACTCTTTATCTAAGAGAAGAGAGTCTTAGAAATTAAATTCCTAGTTATTATTTTATTAAAATTAATTCACTATCATAAAATTAATAAACTATTTACTCTTAAAAATGCTTTTCTGTTTGAATACTTGAGGTTATCAAGTACTTTACCATTGAATTTATCAGAACATTACCCTATAAAATGACTAATATCTAATCTTTCAAGAGTACCTGAATCAAGAATATAAGCAATACCTCTTTCTGTAATTCTGTTACATGATTGATAATAAATTTTTTCCAGTTTTCTTAACTTTTATGTGACAGCAATAATCTATAAACCTCTGTCACTTGTCCAGGTATTACTGATATCTAAAATACGAATATTTAATAATACTTCATTGCTAGAGAGACATATTTTCATAATACCATCATCAATATTAGAGACTTACACATTTGATAAATCCATATAAACAATATTTTTTAGGTATTGAGATTGTGCGATAGATTACATTACTTCCATATCAATCAAATGCTTGAGTTCTAAAATACATTCTAAATCGAATTTGGGAGACATCTTCTTAGATTCGCATAAACGGATAATACCTGCTTTGGTGATATTGTTGCAACCCTTCAGATATAGACGATTTATTGATTTAGCTCCAGAACTGATATTTTCTAATAGGCCATCTTCAATCTTAGAGTACTCGAAGTTAATTTTAGTTATAAAATCTTTATATTGTTCTATCAAAGATCTTATTTTTTGTTTCTGCATTTGTTATTGATTCTATAAATTAAGGGTAATATTCTCACCTGAGAATCTGGTGTGTTTCTTTTTGAATTTGCTTTGTATAAAGTAATTCCAGCTAGATTCAGAGAATTCGACTGATTTATCGTTTAATACTTAAGCCATTTATTCAAAACCAACTTAAACATAAGTTTTCTTTGCTTATTTCTATTTTAATAAAATTTTTATTTAATATCTTAATCTCAAAAAAGAGTAATTACATTTTCAATATGCTTTCTTATCATTTTGAAATTAGGAGTATTTTTGCAAGATATGTGAGTGATGTTGTTATGTCTTCTAAGAATCATAAACAGCACATCAAAATCTATTCTTGTATCATCAACAATCAAAGCTTCAAGTTTTGAATTTTAATTTACTCTTTATTCATTTTATTTCGAAGAGTGATTCCAATAAGTTACATCTATATCACAAAAAGCTGCCTTTGATAAATCTAAAACGTGTTAATTTTATAATGGGGGATAGTTTTTAACAATTTAGTAAACAATCTTCTAGGAAATGAGATGATTAAATTATTTAAGTGTAAAGTTATAATCAAAGCATACATTGGGCTTCATCATATCCAGCAAATCAAGTAAGTGCTATGAATCATAGAAAAAGCATTGAGCTAAGGAAATTCTATTCAAATTCGATCTCAAGTTTATGTTAAAGAGTTTGATACAATCTTCGTCAACCTTACATAAGTTCATATTCAATTCAATTAAAGGCACTTAAATTTGTCTGAATAACTGTTAAATGGAAGGCCTGTTAATCTAACTTGATGTTAAGTTGAGGAATTTTAAGTTAGCAAAATAAGTGTTCATATTACTGAGAAAAACAGCAAATTCATTATCATAGAAATTTAAGCCAACTAATTTTAAAGTTTCTAAATTGGCAAAATATATTGAAAATAAATTCTTAAAACTGCTTGCTTGAAGATAAACACATCCTGACAAATCGAGATATTTTAAATAAAAATTATCAGGTTCACTTTTTTATTCTATTTATATCTCTTCCTCAACTTTATTCTACCCACTTTTATTATTTTCATTTTAATTCTTTTTTTTTTGATTGGAGGCCTACTATGATTTTCTAGATTCTTAAATATTTTATAGACTTGGCCTTTTATCATTATTTTATGGTAACTATGCCTCAATATCATCTTTAATTTAATCATCTCTATTATAGTAAATTTATAACAAATAAATTAAATAAATAAATAAAAAATGTATTACTTCTTTAGAAGTTACTTCTCAGAGTCATCCTTCGATGGTGAGTTTTATAATTATGTATTATTTATCCTTTCAGCAGCAGAAGCAGTTGAAGGTTTTTATGAATGATCTTCTTCTACTAATAGAGGTTTTTAGTCTATCAATTTTTCTATTCCATTAGGATTTGTTCCTAAATTTATTTCTTGCTGTTATTAAAAATTTAAAAACTTCTCTTAATCATTTTTTTTGTCTTCCTCTATTTATCTCTCTTCTTCTTTCCTTTTCTCTTCTAATTTTTATCTCTATTCTTCTTTTTATTTTTCCTCTTCCTTCTTTAGATCTTGTTTTTAAGCTTCAGTGGCAATAAGTGGCTTATTTAGAAGAATATTAAAGATGTGACCACACACCTAAGTTTCTTACACACTAAGTAAGGCTAAACGATCAAGAAATCCGTATCTATTTAACTCATCTAAAAAAGCTGAACTTATTTAACTATTTTTATTCAAATTAATGTAATTGATGGTAGGGAGATCTTCATAATGAGAGATTTATTTAATATGCTTTAAAAAATTCTTTTTCTTTTCTTTAAAAGCAAGATTAACTTCTTCTTTTTTCTTATTTATAATTTCTAGTACTTTAGCATTTTCTTTTTCTTTTAGAAGTTTAGCTTCTGCAATTATTCCAGTTAATTGAATTATTGTTAGTTTTTGAGCCTTTGTAGGATCTTCAAGAACCATTTCCCCTGTTATGATTTCTTCTCTCTTTTCTTTTTCCTTGTCTTTTTTTTCATCATTCTATTCACTTGCATTTTTCTAAACTAAGTTAATAAGCTATGTTTATTCTTTCTTCTCTTATTTACTTTTCTCTTCTAACATTTAAGTTAGTTCTTAGATAGTTTCTTACATTTATTTTACTTTTTTCATGAAAAATTCCTTTTCACCATCAATTCCTTATATTTTCAAAATCTGTTCATCCTCACTGCAACTTTCAAAAAATTTTTTCTACTTTCCTAAATGAAATTTAATGAGAAAAATGATTAATTTTATTTGAAAATAAAAAAATTTAATTACTTAAAAGTAAATCAACAAGATGCGTAGCAAATGTATCTGTCACTGCAAGTGGTAAATTTTCTACATTAATCTATTTTAAGCTAGTAATCAAAGTTATGTACTTTATACCTTTATGAGTTAGCTAGAATTTTATATAATAAAATTGATAATATGATGGACAATAAATTATAATTTATTTACTTTTGGGCATCTAGAAATATCAATCCCTCTAAGAGACGTCTTATCAGAGAAAATTTCATAGAGGATAAAGCAAATATCATCATTTATATTTGTATTACAAAGATTAATGTATTACAAATTATCAGTAATTTTAGAATCATACAAAAATGCTTTGAATGCTTTACCTTCAATCTTACATTTTTCAAATCCTAAAAATTTGATATTACTTACACATTCCATTTTACTAAAATTCTCAAAGAATTATCCAGATAAGCTGCAATGCTTGAATTTTAAAATTTGTAAATTTAATAAGGAATATGAAACCATCTTTGAAAATGTTATTTCATGGAAATCATTGTTATTATCACTTCTATTTTCAAATGATAATTTTTTGATACCAGACCAATATTCTTCATGGAGTGGGAGAGAATCAAAACTCTCACAAACAGTTGTGTCTACACTCAAAATTTATAATCTCGACTAGAAAACATTTTAATATGATATTGTTGAACTTTGGTTGTTATACATCATCTACTAATATTAATTTTCTGCATCTGATTCTTTGAATCTAGGTTGGAATTTACTTGAAAGGATATCTTTTAAAATGTTAGGCTTTTAAACTTAAAATTTTTTCAGCTTTAGAGATGATAGGTACCTTTTAATAATTATTTTATGTAAATTTACATTTAATCATACTTTAATAAATAAAAAAATGGGTACTTGAAATAAGGTGTAGTAGAGAATTTAATTAAATCAATCTTTGATATATCATCTTTAAATTCCTTTAATGCCAGTTTTGTGTGCTAATATGGAAGAGATCTCAATTTTTCTTAATTGAAATCAACAATATAGTTATTTAAGCCATAATGCTAAGTATTTGCCACAATAGTCCAGTTTTCTAAGTAATTGATAAATTGAGAAGAAATGTTTGGACAATCTTATATAAGAACCTCTACATTACTAAATGAAATCAACTCATCATCTAATTTAGAGGATTCTTATTATTTTTTTTGACCTACACTACTCTCGAATCTTTAGTTATAGAAATAGTCAAATCTTTAAATAATTTATTTGAGCTTAAAATCATTGATATAACAATTTTTGAAGAGAATATATTCTATTTTGTTTATTTTATCTACTTTCCATTCGACACTATAAAAGTATTTTATTGTTTCCTCTATCAATTCTGTTGAGCAATCTTAAAAAATAAGTCTCTACATCTTCATTAGTTATTTAGGATCAATAGACTTCTCAGAAACTGAGGAACAAATTTCATTCAAATAAAATGATATCGAGATAGAACGCTAATCTGGATATTGTTAAATTTTTAAAATCTATTAAAATACATCTTCTATAGACTTAGCTCTCTTTGTTGATTCGTTTACAATATATCTCACTTTTCCTAGGGATAGATACTTTTAAATTTAAGTAGAATATATGATATATACGTTTTTAAATTATCAAATAGTATTGCGAATAATTATTTTAAATATTACATTTTCTTATACCCTATCTTCTCTTATGAAATCTATATCCTAAGCCAATCTGTTTGTATACCTTTCCTCTTTAAATATAAAAATGTTAAAATTTTTCTTTATTATAACATATTTTAATTTATCTTTCTATAATGATTTGGACGGATTCAAATCATTCCTTAATGAACTAATAAATCTTTTTTTTACCATTGAATGTTGGCACCTAGGTGTATACTATTATTTTATTTTATATTATGGTCAGTCTACGAGAGAAGCTGTACTGTTTCACCTTGCTGAAGACTGTCGTTTCAATCATTTTAGATTATGAAACTGAATTTATTGATTCTCCTTTCTTTAGCTTAACAGTAACTATGTTAATCTACTTTTACTATGTTTTTTATTATTTCCTTCAAATTTAATTTGATATAACTTTTCTTTTACCTTTAATTAACTAATCATTAATTTTTACTACTTAAACTAATCTTTGATTTCACCAATTGTATTCTGTTTCTCATTATACAATTTCTAAATTATCATTAAAACTAAGACCATAAAGATAACTTTTCTCAATTACCAGATTTATTTAAAAAATAATCTAAACCGAATTTTATGCTATATTAAATTTAAAGAAAAGATGTTAGAAAAATATTTGTTTTAGGCTTCAATAAATAATTATTTTCTTTTAGGATCAACAAATATAGAGTTTAAAAATACATTTTTTAGTTTCTTTTAGGATTTTTGTAAATTCTAATTGGAATTTTCTATATCTCAACGCATGTGTTTTCATTTGATGCTATTGTAGCCACAAGCATTCTTAATTTTAATATCTATCTCTTCTATTTAAATTTTCTACTTAAAAAAAGGGTAACTAACTTCCCAATAATTATTGTTATTAAAACATGAATTGAATGATAATTAAATTGTTTCTGTTTCTTTCTTAATAACCTTTAGATAATAACAAATAGACAAATAAATAAGAATGAAAAGAATAATTTAATCTAAATTGGTCAAAATTATTAAATATTGTGTAAAATTTTGATGAAAGTTTAAGAATTAGATAGATAAAAAGCAATTAAGTTTTTATAATATTATTTAGATATTATTGTAAAAATACTTGTTAGATATAAAGTATAAATTTTAGAGATTAAATCTAATTAAAATATTACTATTTCTTTATTTACTTGCATTCTTTCTCTCTCTCACTTATTACATTTTTATGTTCTATTTAATACTTAAAATAGACTAAAGAGATTTCAAGATTTTTCATAAATCTTGGACTTTTCTAATTAATATAGATTCAGAATATGATAGATATCAACCAATAATATAATTTAAGAGTTGATTAATTTATAGATCATCAAAGTTAGATATTTTATAACCACCTCTATATTCATAATCATGGTAGGCTAAAAATTTGATTTTTGAAAGTAAGAGAAGCACTTCATGTTATTTTTTTTCACTCTGAGCTTTTATTGTTTCAAATTCTTTTTACTTATATTTCAAGTAAGTGTTTTAGAGGATCGAACTTGAATTTTCTTTATTTATGGATATATTTTATTTAGTGATAGCAATTAGCTATTCTAGATTGTGCTACAATTCTTTATGCTGATTTCCTTTCAATATGTCTTAAATGAAGAATTAAATTTAATCATAAATATTTGAATCAACTTGTTTATTTTTTTATTTTTCTATCATTGTTGTATATTTTTTGCAAAGTGAAAATTCTTCATGCTTTAGACAAATTAAGAAGTAAAACTTCTCAGCAGACTAAGGAAAATGTTATTAAATGGATTTATAAAGACTTCTATGCATTTAAATCAATTTCCACACTAACAAAGTCTCATCTTGTTGGTTTTTTTACACATTTTCTTATAAATAATTATTGTCTTACTCAAAAATATCTTCATTGTCATCTAAGACTTCCTATTCTACATTAGAATTAGTTTTCTTAATTTATGCATGAACCTTTTACTATCCTTATTAAGGAGAATTAATATTTTATTGCTATATTTACTATTACTAAACAAGTTGCTATTACTTTGCTTTCTAATCATTTATTTACTTTTCTCTATGGTTAGCTGCTAATTAGATAATTTATCCTTTTATTGTGTTATCTAACTAACTCTTTTTTATAATTTCTTTATTTATGATATCATCCCAATCAAGTCTTCCATCTTCATCGACTTCGATCATCAAATTTATTAGTTCTTTGAGTTCTTCAGAGACTTTAATTTCCTTTGGAAAGTTTATAGAAGTATTTGTTATAATTTGGAATAAGCCTCCAACACTAGTATCTAAATTAATCTTCCATGGTAGTTTTTTATAAACCATTTCATATAATAAGCAGCCTGCGCTCCACACATCATTCTTCTCTAAATCATAATAACTTGAAGATAATGCTTAAGGAGACATATATAGAGGAGTTCCTACTTAAGTATTGTTTTTTGTGAATTCTGTTACCACTTTTGAAAATCCGAAGTCCGCTATCTTAATGCATCCATCTTTAATTAATATATTTTCAGGTTTTAAATCTCTATGATAGACTCGTTCATCTTTTAATTCATTTAAAGCCTTAGCAATTTGACCAAATAAATAGATTATCTACTTCTCAGTGAGATTCTTTTTAATAATAAGTAAAAATATTTAAGAGTTCAACAAAACAAATTAATTTTTTATAGTGTTTGCTCAAATCTTAAAATGAAAAAATACATAGTGTCAATTTAAATATAAATTCTCGAAAAACAGCTATGGATTATTTTATATCTGTAATTTTTTGTAGTAATGATAATTTAAATTTTTACGCTATTATAAATAAGCTATTTAAGATCACCATCAGGACAATATTCTAAGAAAAAGTATACCTATTGTGA
This sequence comes from Tetrahymena borealis, assembly GCA_000260095.1. Classification (NCBI taxonomy): domain Eukaryota; phylum Ciliophora; class Oligohymenophorea; order Hymenostomatida; family Tetrahymenidae; genus Tetrahymena; species Tetrahymena borealis. The sequence goes on along the minus strand of JH651275.1, from coordinate 461,283 downwards.
TTATAAAAAAAATAAATTTTAAATTTAGAAACTAAATATCTTAATAGTAAAGTAAGCTTACATTTGATTTAGTTTACTTGAATGAGTACATCTTTAATACAAATGGGGATTTGCTCTGCATTTGAATTTATGCTTCGTTACGTATGGATTTAACAATCTTGTCAGAAATTAATCCTCTTGGTATCTCTTTAGCACAAATAGGATTATTGAGCTATAGGTTCTAATAGTCCTCACAGCTATAGGCTAGATAAACCTTACCATAGGAGCCTTTCCCTATCATATTATCTAAGTTAATTAGATATTAGTCTTTGAGAGATTCATTCTCTGACCCTACATGTTTTAAATTTATCATGGAATCTTATTTGATATTTATTTGATCTTCCTACTTTTACTCAAACACTCACACACTATTTTGTTAGAACTATTTTTAATTTATTATAAATTAACTAACTATGTCTTTAGAATTATAAAATTTATCACTAAGTTAATATTATATTTACTAAATAGATACACCAAATAAATACAAGATAAATTTCATAGGAAAAGTAAAGAATCTATCATTCATTCAATTATTAACTACAAAAAAATCTTTTTGAAAAGAATATATTCTATCTATACTAAGGCATTTAAATTGAGAGAAAATAATATCTGTTAAACTCTATCACTTATTTAGCATCTTGACCCAATTTTCTAATAAAATAATTCATATTTTAGATATTTTTTCACAACAAAAATAAAAAATACTTTCCTCAAAATATATTATTCATTTAAATATATGTGATGATTAGATTAAATTTAAATTATTTTTATAAATTTATTGGATTCATCTTGCTAATAACCATTTAAATAGTAGAGGATATAGAGTTTTATATAAGTAATATTAGGCATCAACAGCTGGCTGGCTGACTTATTCCTATGATTATTTTATGGAGTTATAACGTATTTATATTACTAACGAACTATTATTTATAAAACGTTTCAAATATCTTTTATTATTTACATTTTCAAAGTCTATTCTAATAGTATTTAGGTGATAGATAAAAATTAGCTTTTAGATTTGGCTGTAAAGTTTTATGAAGTAATTATTATGTGAACAAAACTTTTCTGTTGAAATTTTAATTAAATTAAACAGAATTGTGCAAGTATATTTAGGTTTCTATTATATTTCAAATTTTTAAAAACATAAATATTTCATTTGTTTAATTAAGTCAACTAGTCAATTAAAAGGGAATAAAATATACAAATCTAAATAGACAGATAATAACAGAATTCATTTTCATTTTTTAGATTAAGTAGAAAAATTCCAAAATGTCTAAAGCTTCTAAGGATATAAAAGAAGAAAAGGTAATCCAAAAGGGGATTACTCTTATTAAGTAGATGAAGGAGAGCGAAAATAATCAAAAAACTTATGTTTTTTACTTGAAAGTAGAGAGATTGAATACTGTCGAATTCATCGCAGATTTTAGTGAATCAAGAAATGTAGAAATGATTGAACCAATTAGATAAATTTAGTTGGATGCTTAGAATAGTATTCGAGGGGGGAGTAATGCAATTGTATCTCAAGGCTAAGATAGTATTAAGTATATAAATATTCAATCAAAAACTTAGAGAACAATTATTCAGCCTTATGGAAAAGAAATTGTTTGTGAACTTCTTTTAAAAGATAATTGGGAACTGAAGAGTAAACTAAAGTAAGAAACTACTTCATTTTTAGAAATAATTTTCTTTTAAATGAAGATTTTATTTACTTATCTTTAAATATAATACGCTTTAGGTATATTATCAAACCTGCACCAAAAGAAAAGTAGAGTAAAGCTATTGCAGAAGACGAAGAAATCAAAAAACAAGAAATTAGAATCGTAGTACCTAAAGTTAGTAAGCTCCCTCTTTCACTTCTCACTACAGGAGAGTGTCTTATGCTTTTAAAAGAGCATTTAAGAGAACTTCAAACCCCACCTCCACTACCACCACCAATACCTTAAGATTAATAAGGCCAACTCCAATAATAATAAACCTAACCTTAACCTCCCCCTTAAATTATCCCAAATATTTAACTAAAATATATAGATCCAGAGTTTCTACCAACTGATGTATGAAAATTAGATTTCTAAAAGCAAACAAATTTAAAATAAAAGAATTTTTTGTTATCAACAGGAAAGTGTCTTTGGAGAAAAATTTGATGATAGTGCATTTGATACACTTATTTAATGGAGAAGGCCTAGAGATATATTTAGCTCAAGAAAACCTATTAATATTTTTCCAGCAAGATTTAATATTTGTGATATCATACCTGGATAATTAACAAACTTCTGGTTTCTTTCTTCAGTAGCAACATTAGCTGAAAATCCATAATATGTATTTCTCATTCTACTTTTATAAATTAGTTTAAATTTTGAAATAAATTTTAATATAAATATTTATAGATAAAGAGACTCTTCTTGACTTAAGATGTCAATGAATAAGGATACTATAGAGTGAAGATATGTAAAAATGGTGAATGGTAAACTGTTAGTGTTGATGATTACTTCCCATGCAATCCATAAGATGGCCCTATTTTTTCTCATGTTGATAATTTATCTGATGATGATTTCTCAGGTTGGAACGAAAGTTCTAAGTATTCTCATTCCGATTGCCATTAAATATGGCTTCTCATTTTAGAAAAAGTAATATATTTTAACTCATTCTAAATCAATAATTATTTTTCCTTAATCAGGCATATGCAAAATTACATGGAGATTATTTCAAGCTAAAGAATGGAACATAAAAAAAATGTGAGAATGCTTTAATGGATTTAACTGGATGTCCTGTTGAGAAGATTGATCTTTAAAAAGCATCTAAAAATAATTAAATGGAACATGATTTACTAATAAAAAAAATTGAAGAATATAAGAAGAAAGGCTATATTATGAATTTATAAAATGATGATAGTGGCCATGCTTATGCTGTTATCCGTATTGAAAAGTATAATAACATAATACTTTTTAACATCAGAAGTAATTTCTTTTAACTTCCAATCTAATTCTAAATATAACTTATTATTCTCTTCTTTAGACATATGGGAACATTTCAAGTGGGAAGGCGAATGGAGTCATAAAAGTACCCTTTGGGATAAAAATGCAACAAATTTTTTAAAGCCTTAAAATGGTGACCCTAAATAATTTTGGATGAAGCTTGATCATGTTTTGTAAATTTATTATTATTTTAAAAAAAGATCTATTTCTTTATTTAATTCTTTATTTTTATGTAAAATGAAACTTAATATTTATTTTCTTAAAAATAACTAAACTAATTATTACATAATAATATAATAATGGTAGAAATTTTCTTCAAATCTAATAATAAAATTTAATTAATAATAGAGAAAGATTTAAATGTATAAATGTTTGTAAAATTTAAGATTGGAATGAAGTAAGAGTAAAAGGAAAGTTTGTGAAAGTAGAAGATATTAATGATTCCTCTATAGAAACGTTCATGTCTAAATGGTATTACCAATTTGAAGTAACTGAAAAGTGTTTAGAAAGTAATAACTCAAATCAAAAAGGAGAAAATAGATAAGAGAAGGAAATAATTATTTCATTGCATTAGGAAGATGAATTAACTAGAGGTGTAGAAGATGGTCGCCCTTATTTAGATATATCTTTATCTCTTTTCCGTTTAAGGCATGCATCTAATGATTAATAAAATAGTAAAAAGAAAAATAAAATTGATAATTATAACTATGAGCTATTCCATCATACTAAGTTCGATGTCGAAATCAATAGCGATTAATTTAGGTATGAAAGATAGGTCGATTTAAGTTTTAGAATTTCTAAACCTGGTATTTATATTGTACTTCCTAGAACTAATGGCTTAGGTTTTAAAGATGTTTTAAGTAAATTATTTATAATTCATTAAATATAAAAATTAATTTTCCACCAAATAAACAAACAGACAAGCAAAAAATATAGAGTCTATTCTAGAAAAATAAAAAGAATGAAAAGATAGAAAAGAATGGTATTTATTAAGAGAGATTAACTGAATTAGTAGAATCAACTCTCGTGGATATCTTTAGAAAGTTTGATATGCTACTTACAAGAAAAATGAATTATAGATAATATAAAGCATTTTATGAATGCACTAAAGGGGAAGTTAAAGGAAACGAATAAGATAATGAAAGAAAAATATAGTAAGAATTCGAATAGATTTTGGCAGAATATCCCAGCCACGATAATTGTTTGTCATAGGAAGGATTTATCTAATATATGAGAGATAAAATTTAAAGGGTTAAAGACTATGGTAAAGATGATTATATTTAAAAATTCTAGAATATTGGCTATCATGAAAGCTTACACAGTATTAGGTCTCGTTGTTTTATCCTAAGCTTCCATTTCGAAAGTCCAGTTGAAGTACTTACTTAAATTTAATAATAATTAGGCGTAATTGTTAATATTTTTTAATTTTTAATAACAATAAAGGTAATAGTCAGAGATGCTATTTCAACAAATTTAGATCAGAAAGCTGCAAGAAAATATTTTAGTTAACAATTGTAATATGGTGAAAACAAGCCAAAGGTATTCTACTAAAATAGAGATGGGAATGTTAATGTTTATTCACAATTCTTCAAGTAATATATTTAATAAAAAGGATATTTTAAATTAATTTTAAAAAAATAAAAATAGAAGCGCTAATTACACCACTTTTACTGTTGAAAACTAATCTACTTAACATGCATATGAAATTGAAGTAGATTTTAGGCCAATAATTAAAGGAGATGCTAAAGATAACTTCTTCAGTTCAGGTTCAGGATATATTAAAAAAGTAATTTAATTTTATTGTAAACTTACCATATAATTAATTAATTGTCTTTCATGAAAAATAGAGAGTAGAATTTAAACCAAGACTAAAAGAAGACTTAATTTATGTTGAGGTACTATTCCATATGAGAGGTGTCTTCTCTTCTGAAATATACAATAATACAAGAATGTTTGATGACTTAATTAAAATTGAAAAATGTAAGGATTGAAAGTTAATTTAAATATAAAATAAATCCTTACTAAAAACTGTGAGAAAACCCTTTTAATAAAAAAAATAAGATTACCTAATTAATTAATTAACAATTTGCTTCATAAAAATAAAATGTGAAGATGTATATATAAATGTGCTATGAAAATTAAATATTAAATTTTATGGAAACTCATTTTCTTTTTATGAACTTAATTACACCTTTTCATCTTTTAATTCATAAATTAGTAAATTTTACTTCAAAATATCTTTTAACTTAGTGAATTTTTTTCATTCATTCTAAATTTAATTGAGAAGAACAGTTAATTTTTGGTTTTAAACATTATTAATAATAAAAATTAAATAAACTACGATGCAAATAAATTTAATTAACATAAACTGTTATTAAAGCGGTTGATTTATTGTAAAGAATAAATCTATTTAATAGGTTATTAACCAAAATCTATTTACACATCGATTTCCATTTATATAAACACATTAATTATAAAATAAAGTATTTTAGAAAATATAGGATAGGTGAATGGGTGGGTGGCTGGCATTCAAAAATTATTAATTATAGAACCACGTTATTTTTATATAGGAGTCATACTCAGTCCTCTAATTGAGCAATTATTATATTTTAAATTATTATTTTCTTGCTAAAACTTTATTTGGGTCTTAATAAAGTATGATCGCATCTTTTCTTAAATTTCCTTTTATCTTAATTCTCTGTGCTTCTTATCAATATTAATAGTAGGAAGAGTAGGCTTTTCAAAATCTTTATTTTATAGTATAAAGTTAGTCTTTTATATAATTTCATTTTAAAAGCCAGCAAATTGGTTTTTCTCTTCTTGTTTTAAAGGAGAAAATAAATGAGGTTTTGGGAATTTATTAGGAGTTTGTATTCTCCTAACATAAATTAAACTATCTTTATTCTAGTGTATATGATATTGAGAATGTAAGAGGTTGCTTCCATCTTGATCTTTAGGAGATAGACTTGGTTAGCCGATACTTTTGTAGTTATTATTATGAATAGATAGGTTAGTTTTTTGAAAATTCTGCTTATCTGAAGATCTACTGTTTTATTAAAAACCATGAAAACGAGATACTCTTTATTATGGAGTTGTTATTCTATTTTACATTCTACTAGTTTCACTACCTTTCCCATTTTAAGATAAATCTAAAATATCTCTCCAAGCTGTATTCTTTTACTCTCTTTTAGAATTAAGTTCATTTATTTCTTCATCTAAATATAACTTCTAAGAACTTGGCTATAGTTTATTTACATTTTGTGCTTTCATCTCTTCAAAATGATGCACTCTATTTCCACTTTTTCTTTCTTAGATTTGATCTTAAGACTAGTGCAAGGTTAGATGTTGATATTCATATTAGGCCCTGGAATTATTTTCCTCATTAAAAGAGAGCCTATTCTTATAATTAAAATGGGAACCTTCAAGTATAATTGTGCCAGTTTAATTGTGCTTTGGAGATAAATCCAAGTTTCTTTTTATTTACCTTTGTTTTTGTATTTTTTAGAATGCTAACATATTTTATTATACAAAATTAATAATTCATAAGAACCAATAATTTTTTGGATAGATATGTATTTTCACCAAAAATCTGCCACTAATTTATTGCAGTGATTTTTATCAAATTCGTATTTCGATTCTTTCACCAATTAATCTATTTTGTTCAAAACAAATAAACTTCCATAGTTTTTATAAAGTATCATCATTACCACTTTTTAATATGAAATCTAAATTAATTTTATACTTTTAAATAATTTATGATTTCATTTTAAAATCTTAATTGTTGAAGGTATTTTAAGTGAATTTTCTGAATTAATGTAAAGATTTCTAAAATATCTTTTAAAGTAAATTTAATTTCTATTCTTTTAATTTTAATATCATAGTAAAATCCTTTAAAAATAAGTATTAGTTAAGGTTATTTTCATTAAATTTTTAATAAAAAACTGATTACAAAATATAAATAATTAAATCCTTTAACCTAAAATCACCATTATCTATCCTTATTAGTCTTTTTTCATTTACTTAGGAATGAATCAAACTTTTATTTAGATAAAATAATTAAGCATTAAAAATTTTTATGCCCTTTCTTTCTGCATAATATTAAAGAATATTCAATATTTTTAAACAATTAAAAATAAATCTCTTTTTTTATTTAGATTAATTAAGTCATTTATTACTTAAATTTGAATACTATAATTAATTTTTATTTTAAATTTAACATATTTGTTAATAGTAATATAAAGTTTGAAGCCTAGTTTTTTCAATATAGTTCATTCCATATTGATTTTATGAAAGAAAAGCTATTAGTTTACTATAATCCTAAAGATTAAAATACTAAAATTAACAATTTTATTCTTTATCAAGTCAAATAGAATTAATATCAAAATCAAAATACAAATAATTAATTACAAAATAAGACAATATAATTAGATTTGGATGATTTAAAGTTAATAAATTAAAATCTTTTATATTTTAGGCAAGAAATTCTAATAAAATTTAAAGTGTTGCAATCTATTTTTAATCTCTTTTAGATTATTATGAAGGAATTATTTTTTAAATTAGTTAACTGACTTTTTTTCAAGGGTTTTTTTGGACAAGTGCATATTAATTTATTTTTATCATAGAAATCATTATTAGAAATTCATAAAATCTATGACCATTTTGAAATTCATAAACAAATAAGTTGTAAAAGACTTAAGATTCTAATATACCATAAATTTTAATGCTTGATTTGAAAATAAAAGCAAAATAAAAAAGAATTCAATTCTATATACTTTATTTGGATAATATTTTCTTTTCAAAATTAAGATATATCAATCAATCAATCAATCGAATTAAGGAAGTATATAGCTTAGATAAAAGAGATTTATAAATTATATAAATAAATAGTAATAGGTCAATATGGCTTCTAGTTATAATCCAACTTCATATTTTTAGGGTGGCTAATATGAAAGGAATGCTCCTACAGGTAAGCATTACTAAAGTGCAAACACTTTGAATAATATCACTCCAATTTCACATTAAATAAATGTATCTCCTCCTAAATAGTATGGAGGTTATGGAGGTGGATTAAATATTTTGAGTCCTCAATCTACATATAAGCAGTATTAATTTGGAGAATTTACGTCTGCAGCAGGTTAAAAAGATTTATATCCTCCTTCATCTTCTTATGCCTCTAATAATTAAAATGCTTTTTCATACAATAAGCCATTTGCACCTCCTTCATCACAAAATGGACCAGTTACTTAATTTGTAGGCTCTAAATCATATCTTGGAGGTACAGGTGATGCATAATATAATTAATTCTCTGCTAATACAGGACCAAAGCCTTTTAATGATCTAGATTTTGAGTTGAATAAGGCAGGTGGCCCAAACAAATATCCAACTAGCACAAATACTTAAACTATGTTTAATTAGAAAAAATATGCATTCGAATAATCATCTCCTAGCAAATCTAACTATTTTAATATTGATAAATATTTTGAAAATTTTAAAGATCCTCTTGAAAACATAGATATTTCTGCAAAGACTATTCCTAAAAGTTATGGAGTAGATAAATCGGCACCAGTCTATTCAAATAGTACAACTCTTAATTAAGGGGGTAGAGCTCCAATGTATTAGGCTCCATCTAATATTCCAGTAAATAAATATGCATTAGATCCAATTATTGTAGCATCAACAACATTTGCTGCTCCTTCTCACAACCGCGATAAGAGTGAAGAGAAAAATGAAATTTAAAGTAGAGTTATTATAGATTAAAGATCAAATATTCCTGTAATGAGTTAACATATTGGAGAAAGTATTTATATTAAAAGAGATAAAAACAGATCTCTTGTAGATTTTTAGATAAAAAATCCTTCATATAATCAACCCGATACAGTTATTGATAATTTAAATAAAAGCACTAGCTATCTACCTTAACCTTCTTTCAATTTTTCAGTTGAGTAGAGCACAAATATTTAACCAAAATAAGCTAATAGATATGATTAGGTCTTAGAAAAATCACATACTCCCACTCAAGTAAACTTCGATTTGACTTTGCCTTTTCCTGATAACAAAGGTTAAGATAAGCAAAAATAGATATAACAGTTATAATCATAGTAATAATAGCCATAATAGCCATAATAATAATAGCGTTAGAATTTCTTTAAAGAATATCATGAATAAAAAAATTAAAAAACAGAATAATCAGAAGAAATATCTTTATTTAAAAGTAAGGAGTATTATGATTAATTTATTTAGCATTAGAGATAGTAAAAAGAGATGGGATTTTAGTAATATTAACAAAATTTGCAAGAGTAATAATTTAATCATCAACTCCAATAATATTTAAAGTAACAGTCTCCCAACAAAAGCAATATCCTTGAGAAGTTTGAATAAAAGAATAATAAACTACCTTAAAACCCTTATAAGTCGAAATCAATTGCAATTTATGAAAAAATAAGGTCTAAAATGCAATCATAAACCTTCTTAAATAAAATTTAAAACGAATTAGAGTCTGATTAAGTATATTTTGTTAAATTTTTGGTTGAATAAATCACAATTGACAGTGAATTAGACTAAACAAGAGATAATATATTGAAATCAACAGAATTCTCACTCTAAACTTTATTTAACTTCTTTGATAAAAAAAAGAAAAGTTAAATTGATATTACCAGCTTTTTTGAGGGTTTAGATAGCTTATCAATTCCTTATATTAAAACCTATGTTTAGAAAATATTCACAAGGTTTACTTAAGAAGATAATAAATATCTAAGGTATTCTTTAAATTATTTTTTTATTTGTCACTAAATATTTTTAACAACATTATTAATTACTTATAAATAAAAGATACTGCGACTTTGTTGAATTGTTTACCTAAAATGGAAAGTAAATTTAAATTTAATAAACTAAAACTCTTAAATACTAATCAATTATTTAAAATCATAGATAAACAACTTGGAACTAAATATTCTCTTTCGTTGGGCCAAAAAATGGTGTTGCTAAAGAATAAAAGAAATAATTTGCAATTATTAAAAGATAAAGTGTAAAATTTATTAAATGTGTTTAATTAACAAATAAACCTCTACTTTTTATTTTAATAGAGTAATCTTAGCGAAGAGCAAAAGAAGCTTATTTCTTAACTGTTTTCACATTTAGTTAATATTGAGAAATCAATATAAAGTTTTAAAGACATGTAGGGTGATGAAGACATTCTATATAAGATCTTTAGGATACTTGATAAAAAATAGAAAGGATTCCTTGTTATTAATGATTTTTTGGACTTCTTAAACAATAAGGGAGGAGATTATGAAAGAGAAGAGTTTTTAGGCTTATTCAAAAGATTAAACTTTGCTGCAAATTCTGGAAGAATTAATTTCTATGAATTTCTAACCTTCTTTTAAAGAGATGTTGTTGTTCAGCCTCCTCCAGAATAAAAACTATTAAAAGAAAAGTAAAATGAGGAAGAACTCAAACCTATAAAAATTTTAAAAGAACCAAATATGCCTGGATTTAAAAAAGTTTCCTTCAAAGGTAAATAAAAGAAAGTGTAGGAATGAGAATAAGGAACTAAGTTTACTCTTTTAGAATATTTTTCCATAAATTAAGTATTAAAATAGAAGTTGTTTATAAAAATTTATATAAATTTGCTTGTAAAAATATAATTTACGTTGGTATTTGTACTTCTATTCACATTCAATTAGTAATTTTTCTACAAAAATGCATTCTCAATTTTATCTATCAATACAAAAAAATCGTTATCTTTCACAATTTTCCTAAAAATTAAATATTTGATCAAAAGGTCGTGACGATAAGTTAGTTTTTTTAATAAATTTGCAAACAATCATTTAATTTACTTTAAAAATAGTTAGGTATGATTGAAAGTTTAAGATAAAAGAAATACTGATTTAAGGTAGCAATACTCTTATCATTAAATCTAAGAGATTTTAGAAAAAGATTAATTTAGATTTGAGAAAAAAGGAATATTTATTGCTAAGGTCTGTAATATGTAAGAATTAATTGGTTTATTCAAAACAACTATTGCACTATTAATATTTTTTCATTACTATTGACTGATAATTTATGTTATATAATATCAACGGTTATTCAAAATACATTGAATATTAATCACTTAAAGCCAGAATTTTTTTTATTTTCTGTAATTCTATTTAAATTCTTCTTTTTTTCTCTAGATCTTCTGTTATCATCTTAATATAAATGCTCTGGAAAGTTAATATCAAATGTATCTTTGCAAGTTAAATTTAAATTAAATAAATAAAAAAGTTAGAAAGAGATATGAACAATATTCTTGCTCTCGGCGGTGGTGTTTTAATCTTGAACGGATTCTTAAAAAGATATGGAAAAGAGTACATTAAAGAATACTTCCTTAGTAAACACGAAGATACAGATTAGTTAGTTGATTAATTGATCAATTTGTTAATCACTTGCTTTGTTGGCATTTTAGCATGCTCATACTATATTCTTACTTAATCTAACAAGCCTATTCCTGCTTAAAAAGTCAACGAATCAAAGCTCCTTGAAGATATTATGAAGAAAAGAAGATCAATCACTCCTAAGGATTTCAATGATGAACTCATTGATGATGAAGAAATCAATCATATTTTAGAATGTGCCAATACTGCTCCTACTCATGGAAAGAATGAACCTTGGAGATACATAGTCTATAAAAGAGAAACCTTACAAGCATTCTTTGATTTTGTGAATAATTGGTATAAGTAAAATGGTTCAAAGGTTTTCAAAAATGAAGAAGAAAAGGAAAAAACACTTAAACAAATTTAGAATAAATTCTCAGAAATAAAAAAAGCTTCCCATATTATAGTTATTTGTATGAAGAGATATGCAAGTGAAAAGAATATTATGCCTGAATGGGAAGAAATTGCAGCTGTAGGTACTTCAGTTCAAAATATTTACTTATAAACTGCTGCTAAAAGTTTGGGTGGATATTGGTCAAGTATGACTTTTGCTAAACATGCAAGAGATAGTTAAGAGATGTTAAAGTTCTTAAACTTAGACCATGCCGAAGATAGAGTATTTGGTAGTTTTGTTATTGGTAAAGTTTCCGATTTATCCAAGTTCACTAGAATTCCTGGTGATTATAAGAAGAAGATTGAATTTAGATGATAGGTTTTATACAAACAACCTAATTTTAAATAATTATGTTAGTTGTTTATATTAATATGTAATGTAAGTTCGTATCAATTTTTATTTTGTCAAATGACCTCTTTCCTAAATTATATCATCTATTCTTTTCAAAGTTCAAATTCTTTTGCAATTTCCTAAGGTGTAAGAATTTCAAGCATACTTAGATAATCTTCAACAATACTTTTAATTATTTAAGAGAAGTTCTATTTAAATAAAAACCATATAACCATAATTATATTTAATAAATAAATTGCTTTTTCTTTTAGTTCAATAGTTAGAAAAGGAAAAAACATAGCTCAATAAGTGAATTATCTCTCATAGATAATTTAAATAGAATTAAGATTTGCTTAAATTAAGTTATAAAGGTTTTTAATTTTTATCTATCGAGATAAAATAAATTTATTTTATATACAATGTAGTTGATAGAGTAAATCTTTTTTTTTATAAAGCTATAAACAAATAAAAGGAAAAATAGAAGTTAGGTAGATAGGTAGACAAGAATAATTTATACTTTACTTTAACATAGAAATGAAGAACTGTCTATTACTAAATTATAAAGAAAATTTATATTTTTTATTTATTATAAGAATATTTTCACTTAGCTATGCAATCTATAAATAATTTATAATACTACGATAGTCAAAAATTAAGATTTATTTATTATTATAATCATTTTGGTCCTTTCCAACGCAGTTAGAAATTTATCTCCTCAACATTTTTTTATGGGTTGATTGGTTGATTGATTGCAATTATCTAAGCTTGTTGTAAGTTGTGGTGATTTTTCAAAATTAGTTATTAGGGAAATATTATCACATATTTAAAGTAAGTTTGATAATATTATTAGAAATTAATATTTATTTATACAAAAAGAGAATGAAGTAGATATTAGCGCTGGTGTTATAAGACGAGATTTGCAATTTTAATCATTTAATATATTGAGGTGAGATTTTTATTAAGTAAGTAAGTAAGCCATTCTTCAAACTAATTCTTATTCATCAATATAATACCATCCTGGAATTAATTAACTAGGATTTAAGTTATTTTTATTACATTTTATATCTACTTTGTTTTCTTTAACTGGGTTAGGAGCAGGGGGTTTAGGCATATCAAATAATCTAATAATTTATAAAAATAAATCAATCAATTACTTTTTAATCAATTTTTAAGTATATTATTTACTTTTATTTAACATCAAACCAGTTAATTTAATCAAAGAAAGGATGATCTTTTATTTGCTGAGCATCAGCACGACCTGATCCAAGTCTCTCCTCTGGATTTTTATTAAGTAGCTTAAATTTTAAAAAAATAGATTAATATAGAGAGATATTATAAAAATATAATTACAGCTGATATGAGAGATTTTGCTTTAGCCGAAAGGTAAGGAGGATATTCTACTTTTTTATTTTAAATATTAAAATAGAGTTCTTTACGATTCAATTAGTTAAATGGAGGTTGTCCAACCATTAGTTCATATGCAAGAACACCAAACTAATACCAATCAACAGATTTATTATGACCTTTTTTACTAATAATTTCAGGAGCTAAATATACAGCAGAACCACAGAAAGATTAAGCAACGCCATCTCCCATATTCTCTCTAGAAAGACCAAAATCAATAAGTTTAACATGCCCATCACTACCTAAGACAATATTTTCTGGTTTCATATCACGGTAAATTACATCATGGTAATGCAACTCTTCTACTGCTAATAAAATTTCACTCAAGTATTTAACAGCTAACTCTTCTTCAAATCTTATTAAATAATTTTAATTTCAAAAATAAAAAGTAAAGAATAAATAAATAATACCTTTTTTTCTAAAGCAAATATGTATAAAGATCTCCACCTGGACAATAATCCATGGTGATTACTAAGTGAGTATCAGTTTAAAATGAGTGATACATCTTGACAATAAAAGGAGAATTGCACTTTTGCATTACATTTCTTTCTGCAATAGCGTATTTCATCATATTTTTTTCTATTAAATTAAAATTTAGAATATTTTCCTAAAAATAAAATAATAAAATTTACAAATTAGTTTTTCTTTTTCAAGTAGCTTCATAGCATATTTCTTCTTAACCTTGTTATTTTCTACAAGATAGACATCACCATAATTTCCGCTTCCTAAGTGAGCTAGTACTGAATATATTTCTATTCCATATTATTAAGGTTAGTACATTGTTTAAGGACTTACATTTTATAAGTAGGCTGATGAAGGTTATTATTGTGAAATATTCTAAATAGGCTAAATTTATGGAGAATACTAAGTTTACTTATTTGCTGGCAAGTACTTTAAAAGTGCTTATTAGTTTTATTGTAGAGTATTTTAACTACCCAAATTAGTTTATTAAGAATTTGAAAAAATCTAATCAAGATGTCCTACTTATGTAGTAAATGGCTAAAAGGAGGTTGATTGTAACTAAGGTGAAGTGTAGGCAGATTGGAATGAGTATTAACCCCCAATTGAGTTTTAAGAAGTTTATTGTTTATTTTTAGTAGATTAGGTTTAAGAATTAAAGAAATGAGCTTTAGTAGGTGCAGAAGATAGAGGAACAGAGGTATTACTAATCAAATTGCTATTATTTGATGTAGAACCTTAAGTTTTTAAGGAGCTATTATTTGCAAGCGCAGATTAAGATGCAGTTTATAAAGTATTATTAGTACTATCATTAGAATCTGAGCTGTTTTTTGTTTCATGTGCCTTATCTCTGCTCATGGGAGTTTATATAAGAGCAGCATGAGTTCCAAATGTTGAAATCTTGCTTGAAGCATTTAAATTACCTTGCTGTTGTTGTAACTATGATTGCTATTATTGATTTTATTATTGGCTTTGCTATTATTATTGTTATTATTATTACTGAGAAGACTATTAGTTAGTATTAGAATTATTTCCACTATTTGTTTAATTAATATTTAAGGGATTTGTTTAAGATTTTACTTTGGAGATTTAATTTTAGCTTCTGCTACGTTATTTCTTCTCGAGAATTTTATTAATAGTATTTAAATGATTCTACATCTATGAACTTGAAAGTAAAGGAGAATTGCATTAAGTTTTTGCTGAGTGAGTGGGATTAGTAGATAAAGTATTGTTAGAAGACTATTGTAATTTAGAATTTATATATTAAGAATATTGTTATTATGCTTATACTCCTTTTGTAGGAGAAGCAAGGCTAGTATTATTAAGCAGAATGCTTTCGTTATCTAAACCATTAGGTGTAAGTAAGCTTTACTCCTACTTTTACCCGCTTGAATTGATATTTTATATTATGTAGTTAATAGATAAAGGATTGAGATTAGGTTAACTACTTTTTTTCCCACTTCCAACAACTTCGCTAATGTTAGTAAAAGTATTTATATTAGATTATTGCTAGCTTTAGTTAATTGCTTGACTACTACAATTAATGCTATCTAATATTCCCAAGTTAGTAGGAATATAATTTAATGATCCACTTTCCGTATCAATCATATTTGTACTATAACCTTAAGTAGTTTATGCTCTCGAAGTTTAACTTGTTTAAGTGGTCATATGTTAGCTTGTGACAATTTAATTAGCTATTTGATTTAAACTTTAAGTATTTTGTTGTAAAAAGTTATTCATGCTTTTACTTTAGGAGAAAGGTTATAAATTAAATAAAGCATTCATGCTTTAATTAAATTATTGGTTTTGCATTTGTAAAGCTGATTATTGAGTTTAAGTTTTGTTACTTCCGCCAGCCCCGTCAGAAGATAAATAATTATTTAGGTTATTTTAATTAGTATTACTTGGAGTCATAAAATTCTTATCAAAATAGTTCATGCTTAATGAGCTATTTAAAACTTATGAGGTATTTTAATTTGGTATATTAGTAACATTTCTATTAGTATTTGTATTACTTCCGCTATTACCTCCATTCATTTGTGAATCATTAAGTTAATTCAATCCTTTTAAGATAAAATCAGTAGGTAAATTTTACTACTATTACTAATTGAAGAAGTTAGAAACTGGTGGGTGAACAGCTGATTTAGCTTTTTATAAGTGGATATTTGGAGAATGGTGGCGTTTTATAATAGGGCTATTCACTGACGATCCTTTATTAGAATTTGGATTACTATCGTTTCTAGTTGTATTATTTACAGTAGTTTAGTTTTAGGAATTAAGAGCTTATTTAAGTGATAAATATGTATTTTTAGTAGTAGATTTGTTTAATTTACTAACAAAATTATAGTGAAGACTTTAAAGATTAGAAGAGTGTGATGAGTTTGAATGAGAT
This sequence comes from Tetrahymena borealis, assembly GCA_000260095.1. NCBI lineage: Eukaryota > Ciliophora > Oligohymenophorea > Hymenostomatida > Tetrahymenidae > Tetrahymena > Tetrahymena borealis. The sequence continues at coordinate 444,882 of JH651275.1, read as the reverse complement.
CTCTATAGTTAAGAGCTATGATGCTATGAGTTAGAAGCGGAGGATTATAATTAATTTTATCTTGAACGAGAATTGGTTCTAGGAGAATCTTTGTATTAACTTGTGTTGGCTAAATCCTATTTATTAATGTTATTCAATGTAACATTCATAGTTGCAGACCCACTGCTGTAGCTTTAATCAAGATTAACCTTTCGAAACTTATTAAATAATTAAAGGATTTTAGAATCTTAAGTCATATCTTTAGGTTGCTTATCATCATTATTTTTAATATAAGATTGAACTTATTTCTAGCCTAATAGCATTTCTACAATTTTTCTTTAGGCATACATACAAGCATAATGAAGAGCTGAGTTTCCTGAAAAATCCTATGAATTAATATCAACGCTTTTATGAGAGACTAAAAATCTAGCAACATCATAATTACCTCTATTTTAAGCAATAGAAAATAATTAAATATATAATCAAATCAAAATTAATCTTTTTTCGTTGATTGGATTGAAAATCAAGTAGATTGATTAGCTGAAGAAATTAAATTTAAAAATAGTTTATTTTTTAAAATTTTACTCAAAATTTATAGGAGGAAGAAAAGAGTTCAAAAATGTGGAAAATATTAATTTTAATTTCAAATCAAAAAATTTCTTGTTAGGAAAAGTAAACTTTCAAATGATGAATGAATAAGTGAGGGTATTAAATCATATTGATTTTTAGGAAGAAAAAAAATTTTATTTGCTTGAATGAACAGATTGATTGGAATAATCTTATTGTAGAATAATCTTTTAATGTAATTTAATACATCTAATATTAGATATGCTTAGATTATTTACTGTTTGTTTCTTTTTATTTTTGATAAATACAAGTCTTACTTTTTATAATTTTATGCTTACATTCATAGTATTTATTTTCATTTCTCTTAAATTCCTTCAAGTTTATTTAAAATCATTGTATAAAAAAATTTTGGCAGGTTTTAACATAGATTGAATCAATCTATTTTTAAGAGCTTAATAACAGCAATTAGCACCCTTTTATCATTTTCTATTGTATAGAGTGTGATAAATCGATCTATTGATTGATTTATTTATTAATTTAATGTATTCAACAAGTTTAATGGATTTTTAATTTTTCCAACGAATTAATGAGTGGAAGGAAATTAATAAATAGGTTAATTTATCATTAAATATTTGATATGTTTTAATTACTTCATACAAGCAAGCATTAAGGGAGTTTATCCTTAACTATTCACCAAATTAAATTCTATAGTCATATGAGTGTCAAGATATTTTAAGAAAATACTTGAATCCTAACGCAAAGCTAGACTATGTAGAATTATATTGTCGTTTACCTTTTCTTTAAATTAATATATGTCCTCCGCTGTTATATTATTTTAATCAATAATTTTCTGAGCCTCTTTATAGCTGCTTAACTAAATGCATTTATAAATCTGTTCCATTGTTAGTTATGGCTACTTTTGTTAATACTAATTATAACCCTATCCATTTTAGTTTTATGATGACAATAAGTATGTTGTAGATCCACTATTAGTATTGTACAAGGAATTATTAATTTATTAATTCAACGATATAGGAGTTATTGAGGATTAATTTAACCCTAGAGGTGTTACCGAAGTTTGGAATGGACTAGCATTTGCTGTGCTAATACCGCCTAAGCTTTGCATAATTTAACTATTATTATTCATTGTAGCAAATCCGTTTTAGTATGACATCTACAACATAAAATTGCTTGGGCTGTTGCAACTAATATTTGCTTGATTGAATTAAGACAAATTCAATTGATTCAAGTTATTATTATTAATATTATTTGCATTGCTATTAGGTGCATTTAAATTTGCACTGTATCCTAGTGAACTACTATTTGTTATACTTCCTTAATTGGTGCTTTAATTACATAGAGATACAAACAAAGAATCCACTCCATTGTTTAAGTTACTCCCTAAACTATTTTCAAAATTTCTCACAATCTTAGAAGAGGAATGGGATCTATACTTTTGATGCTAGCTTTAATTTAAAGTTCCTAATGAAGATGGCTATGAAAAATTGCTTACTTATTAATAATTAGCGCCATTTTATTAAAGTTATCCAAGATTTCCCAAAGATTATTACTAATGCATTTATGTATACTCTCTGCTTCCAAGTTATTGTTGACTTGATAAGTCTAAATTGGCGCGAGGTACTTAAAATTCTATAAGTCTTTGCTTACCCTTACTACCCGTTTTAGTAGGACCTATTTTATTTATAAAATGAGAAATTTCAATATAATTTTATACATTAATAATTTATTTCCTATTATGATCAAAACTTATTATTAAACATATCATCCATATTTGGTATCAGTCTTTAAACGAATAATATTTTCTTTTTAACGACTGCAGATGATGAACTATATTGCATGGCTTAAATCAACTAATTAGCACATTAAAAAATTAAAGAAGCTATAGTTAACGCATGAAAACATTAGTATTGATTAAAGTATGCCTTAATTGATCAAAGTTTATATTGCTGCTTTAAAGTTTAATAAATAGGTATCCATAACAGTTTTGATTGATACATAGTTAAGTTCTGATAAAGTGATAATATATTACTGAACTTATTCAAGTCTTGCATGCTAAATTGATCAGATTTAAGATTCTTGCATGATATTGAGCTAATGGATTACGATTACTTGCTAAAGAGAGCTTAATTCTATTAATTCTAATAAGAATTCCTTTTTGAATTCACCTTCATCAAGTAGCTTCTTCTATCTCCCTAAAAATATGGATTTTTTGCAATGTATTTTCTCCTTATTAATTTTTACTTCCTTTGCTTTGATATTTAATTAATCTTAAATAGATGGAGTGTTTTGCAATTTACTTCTTACCCTTTTATTATTATTATTTTTTTGTTTTTGTTAATTATTAGAAATCCTTAGTTTTTATTTTCTCGCAGCTTTCTTTCTTTACTTTCTTTCAATTAATTTTTACATTTTGCTTCTCTATCATTTTTTATCAATTATCATTCATTATTCGATATAAATCCCCAATAGATATTTCCTTTAAGAGTCTTAATAAACCATGAACTAAGAGGGATGAAAGATAAGAAAAAATAAATAGAGTAAATATTGCTAAACAAAAAAGATTATTATTGAAGCGATCATCAAAGATAAAAAATAATCTTAATTATATTGAGATTCTATAGAAATCATTAAACTTTAAAAGAATAGATTTACATTTCACTTTTTTTATGGCCTACCGCTAAGTTTCTAATAATAAAATCTTGATTGATCATTAGATCAACTTTTTTCTTTCATTTAAATCCTAAATTACAAAATACAGCGAAGGGTAAGTGATTTATATAGATTACAAAGAAAATTTTAATTTAATGATAACTTTTATATTAGAAAGTATTTCATCCACAAATAATTATAAAAAGATTATTCTTTTTAATATCACAAGCTTCAAATTATTGAACAGTAATAATAAAGACCTTTTTAATCAGAATATTTTAATTTTTTTCTTTAATATTTTCTTAAAATTAATTAAAATCTATCAATATTACTCAAATTTTACTTTTATTTTTCTATTTTAGAAAAGAAAAACCTAAATGAGTAGAGAGTAAAGATTGTGATATAACTTATGAAAGATATTTGAAATATAAATTTATTGAAATAATAGAATTAAACACAAATAATAAACCACTAATATGTGTCAGTCTTTTGGACCGTCATTTATTAATTTAATTTTAATCTAAATTTCAAAATAAAAATTTTGAAAGTGACCTACCTATTTCTAAATGAAAAATAAAGAAACTTTAGTCATTTACATAAATTTTTCTACTTTTCTAAATTTGGCCACATTCTAGTTTACAAATTATTCAACTATTACTAAAATTTTATTACCTTAACAACAACAACAAATTTATTAATTAATATATACTCACTCACTTAATTAATATACACTCACTCACTTAATTAATTTTTTTAACTAATTTTATTATTTTTTAGACTAAATTAATCATTTTTCTCTCTCGTTTTATAAATTTACATCTATTTACCATCTAAAATTGTAGGTAAGTTAGAATTAACTTACTAAATAATTTTATTTTTATGCTCTTCTCTAACAAATTTATCATCTTAATCTTTAAAATAATTAGGATTTGCTTAAGAAGGAAGTTATTTTTCATTAAGAAAACCTTAAATATTTTATTGGGATTATGATTTACCTTTATTATTATTATTATTATTATTATCGCTTTTGTTGTTGTTTTCCAAGCTATTTGAAATATGAGAGATGTATTTCATTTGCTTTTATGTTGAGTTTTAATTATCTTTCTCCAGATTTTCAAAAGATGAAATACTTATACCTTTATCAGAACTATTAATTTAAGGTTATAGAATTTATTTGCTTGTTTTAATTTAATTTATAATTAAAGGCTAGTTATTATCTTATTCTCCAATTTTATTTAGTTCTTATTTTGTTTTATTAGTTTAATAACTTAGAATTTTAAGTGTAGTCTTTGTAATTTATGAATCTGATTATTACTAATTCCTAGATATTTGTTAGGATTTTTAAAGATCTCTACCTTTTGATGTTCTGGTAGATATCTACGAATCTTTATTCCCTCTCTTTTATTGCTATGAAACTTACTAGGATTTTAAGAAAAAATTTAAGTCAACTTCTTCTTCTTCATCTTCTCCTTCATTTATGATATTGTGATGCTCTATTTCTAATCCTTATAACCCACTAACCCAATCACTCAAATACTCATCTTTCGTAATTTATTTACTTGAGTTTTAATTTGAAATTCCATATTCTATTAGCTAGTTTATTTGTGGATGTTTTTCATTTTATTCTTTTTACTTATCACCATTTGATGAATAATTTTTGAATTTTGTTAATTGATTGTTAGCTCCGTTATTAATTTAATTATTAATATCATTTTCAATTTATGATGAGAGGATGAGTAAACTTATTTTTTAGGGAGTTTAGATATTTGGTAAATGGCTAATGTTTTGATAATTTAATGGTAGAGAGATCTCACTGCTTATTTAACACTTTTGCTAAGCTTTTTAAACAGAAATATCTTCATTCAGATTTAGAAGTTTATAAATTGATTTATATTCTTGTGGATTCTTTAACTAAGCTAATTTGATCACTTACTCTTATAAATCCTTCTATAATGCAATCTTCTTTCTAGTTTCCAAAACATTTCTTCTTAAATATGATTGTTTTAAAAAATCTCCAATATCAGCAGAGTTGCAATTTTATAACCTTTTAGCTGTTTAACTAGACATTTTATTGCTAATATTCTCCTTAGATTGGATTTATTCTGAAGAAGGCTATTTGTTAGTTTATTAACTTTCATTATTATTATTGTTATTGTTGTTTAGCTCATAAGGCAATCTAGATTCATCTTAGAAGTTGTTAAAATTCTAAATTATTTTTTATTTATCAAAAAATTCCTTAAAAATATTTTTTGGTTAATTATCCTTCTCTTCATTTTTGTAAACAGAATCATTCCCTATCGAATGATATCCTAATTTGATATTACTCAATGTTCTTTTATTAAACTTTTCTTGCTTATAATATGCCTGTTTTTAAGAAAAGGACATTCTATGAAAATCATCGTTTAAATTATCAATTCGAGAAGATTTCACAAGCAAAGGTTATTATTCATTTGCTTTTTAATCTTCAACTATACTGTGCCTAGAGGTAAAATTACCTTCATTATTTTTTTCAAAGAATCTTGACCTATAAGTTCCTAATACTGAATTCTGCAGAGGTGATGCTGCACTAAACGGTACTTCTAAAGATTCCCTATTTCTTTAACTGCTTAACTCATTCTAATTAGTACTAATGGAGTATTTATTCTTTCTAAATTTATTCCTTTCTTTTATTTATTCATTATTCTTTCTTGATAAGAGTTAAGTTTCTTAGTTATGCAATCTTTCAGAATTAAATCCATTTGACTCTTCTTAAATTAATTAAGACTATATTTGTTTATTTTTGAATTCTTTGATAGAATTTTTTTTAAATGTATTTGTGATAGTCTTGTAATGCAGATTTTTAGTCTATGAATTATTCATTTCTGTTGTATAATCACTATTATAGAGTTAAAAATCTTACTTGACTTACTTCTATCTTTAGGTAATAAACTTATTATCATAAATATGAGTATTCATATACTTGTCATATTATAATATTAATTAACTTTCACTGGGCTTATTCATTATCTTTAAGGTCTCCCTTCTTCTTATAATATCTAAATATTTACTCCCTTTCTTTAATTGCAAATTTTAAGGGTATAATTGTTGATATCCATTCTCTTCTTATCTTATATTATAATTTTTCTTTGTGATTGAAAGCTAATCTTATGATTTAGCTTTTTCCTTTTATAGATCTATTGAGTATTTACTAAAATCTAACTTTTCTTTTCTCTATTAATCATCATTTTAATTATTATTTTTAATATTATTAATGGTATTTTTTTAGTATTGATCAATATGATTTTAGTTTTTTTATTATTATTGTTATTGCTGCTATTGATGAAGTATGATTTATTCGCTTTTATCTCCTATTTAATTTATATAAGATGATGATATTTTTGCTTCTTTAAAATATTATTTATTCAAATACTAATAATTTTATAGCCCATCATTTAAAAGTGAGTTTTGTAGATTTTTAAATTCTAGTTTTCTCTCTTTAATAGTGTCTGTGATATCATTTTCAGTATTATCACTCTCATAGCTTAATCTTTTATTGACTACATAATTCTGTAGCTCCATTTTAATTGACTATTTAGTATTATTTATAGGAAAGATATCAGTCATATTAACATATTTGATTTTTGCTTAATATGACTTTAATTAAGATTATTAATTTACAAATTATTGAAAATTCTTAGATAAATTATCTCCATACAAAATACTAAAATAAAATCAGGTTTGTAAACCCAAATTTCATTTTTCTAATTATATTAAATTTAATAAGATTAATAAATTATTCAACAATACACTGTTTCATAAGATAAAAGGTTAATTAAGATTTAATGAAATTATAAAGTCGAATAACCAACCATCTAACAAGCGATTGATTATTTTTTAGAATTTCTTCAATGCATTAAAATTCTGAATTTCCTTATTAAAAATCTTAAACAATAATAATATATAGAAATGAAAATGTAGAGAATTATTTTATGATTACTAACTCATCAAATAAAAAAAGAGTAATTGATATTTATAGAGCATATGAAACATTTTAAAAGATTATTCATTAATTTTTATTTAAATAGAATGATGATGAACCAATTTCAGTTTTATTATATGAGTGAGAAATACGAAGAGGAGAATTGAATTGGTGCCCTTAAACAAAAGATGTGGATGATAACGTTTAAGCTGGTTAAATGTATCTTTCATCATATGGGGAGTGAAAATTGGTAAATTAATTTTAAGAGGGATTAGCTTTGATGTGTGAGGCTGATCTGGATTGATTTTAGTTATTTATTCTGACTTACTTAAATATTTTCCTATTTAAGAAAACATTTTACTTTATCTCTTAAGCAGTATTGTCAATATCTTCATCAGTTTGCTTTACAAAGTTGAAAAAACTAGGCTTTGTTTATTACAATTATTATATTTTCTAAATATCCTTTAAACCTCTAGGTGATTAATCTCCTCCAAATTTTGAAATAGTATGAATCTTTTAGCTCAAAGATTTAAATCTATCTTAATAATTGGTGAATAATTCATTTTATTCAGTTTATTGTTAAGAACCTTTTTTAATAGTTTTAATGATCAAATTCTTTAAGTTAGGAGAGGCTGATAAAGTTGCTGGAAGTACTACCTTCTGATTAAAATTTAAATTATTTTTATTGGTCTAAATAGGAGTTTTGCAATATAAAGTGCGAGAGAAAATAGATTATTGTTAATCAATACTCTTAAGCTTTCTATGAGGGTAATTAACTCTGTAGGAATCTAAAGAATATGCAGATTCTAAGGGTTGGTATTGTGGAGAAAATTAAGAGCTCTCAGTTTATAACTTCGTTTTTTCAGAAAATGATTCTGTATAGCACTTAAAATTTGAACTAAAAGTGTTATTCATTTGTTAATTATTAAATGAAAATTTTTCTGTTTAAGATTATTAGGAATTACAAGATTATTATTACAGAGAGTCCTATCTTTCCCTAATTATTTTTTCATTCCTTTTTTTCTAAGTCTATTATAAAGGGATCAGTACTTTCTAATTAAAGAAATCAACTTTTCGATTTTTAAATCCTGAACTAAATATTTGAATTAATAAATAAAGCTTATTAGTTGGTAGGTTGGAATTATGTTAATTAATTTACTTTTTAACCTTATTTTTTCTAACATCATATTCATCATCAATCATCTTTCTATAAAAATCTAATAATTCATTCCTCAGCTGAATGTTCTCTTTCTTTAATTCAGACTCCTTTTACTTTCTGATCTGAAAACCATTCTTTTGATCTAAATTTTAGTTTTTATTTTAATTTAAATTTTACATTTAAGTTTATTTAATTGGATTCATAGATTAAATTCCCTTTAACTTTAAATATTTTTATATTTCAATTTATTCTTCAATATCTTCAGGAGCTTGAGGAAATCTATCAGTAGAATGAAATTTAGAAAATTATTCTTGTATTTACAGCATATCTTCGACCTATTAAATTTTTTCTAAATTATTTTTAGGACTATTTACATAATTATTTTATTAAGATATTGAAATTGCTCTGCTTTTTGTTTCTATTTTCTTTATCTCCGATTTAAAAAATAAATCTTCAATCTATTTAATCCTTTCATCAATAAAATTCATTTTTTCTTTAGATATCTGCTATATGTCTATCTGGATTATCACATTTTTATTCATCAATTTAAGTATCTCTTTAGCTGAAATTACAGTCAATTTACCTATGTCGCTTTAGCATTTTACTTAATATTATCTTTATCTTGCAAAAACAATATCTTCGATACCAAAAAACTCATTTTTTTGTAAAAGAGAAATAGATTGTATTGTAGAAAATTTTTTGAGACATTTCTTTTGTAACATCATGTCATCCATAAGACTCTTCTAATTCATTTCTATTTATAGGTGCCTATTGAGAATAAATTCTCCTTCTCTAATTAGATACCTTTATTTTTAAGTTTATTAGTTTTAAAATTATTTATAAATAAAAAATAGCTAGCTGTACCAACTATCAGGGGAGGATTCTTGCTCAAATATGATTTAATTTATTTTATATGTCTTGGTGAATGAATTTTAAATAATATGCTTTAGTGCTTTAACTTTCCATTTACTGAAGAAACTAATACGAGAAAAGTATGAAATTTCAGATAGAATGTCTTTATCTAAAGTATTCTAGATAATTTAATCAAACTCTTTATAGTTCAAAACAGCACAAACGGAATCTTCTAATACTTAATATTTGGATCTGCAAATATTGTGAGTTACAAAATCTGTATTTGGAAATGAAAATAAAGTTGGATCAAGTTATTTTTCATTTGCTTCTAAAATTATTTCAGTCTCTTTCGCTAAATCTTTCATTCTTTTTTTGTTAATTTTCTTATCTTCATTTTCCATTTACTATCCTACTTTACCGGAAATTAAGATATAAAGATCTTCGGCTCTGCTATCTTAGTTTTAATAAAAAGAGATATAAATAAATTTATATAGGAGATGTTTTTTCTCATTAAATAATTACTCATCTGCTATAGGATTGTACCTGCCATAAATTTTTTATATCTCAGAATCTTGCAACATTCAATTCTTATTTCATTCGATATCACTTCTGAGAATTCATTAAAAATTTAGGCATTTGAAATTACTTTATCTATCATCTTAATATCTTAATTGCTTCTATCTTTTGGATTCTTTTATAAAAGCTCTGCAGTGCACTTTTTATAATAGAAATATACTTGAACTTTCTCAAGAATTGTATAAAATATGTAGCTTATTTCATTTTAACCTCAAATAATAAATTTTTTTATTTAGCTATCCATTCTATTTATATAATATTTACTTTAACCATTAGATTTTTAAAAAGATATCCAAAAAGATGAGATTTCCTTTTAGACTGTACATGTCTCTATGGAGAGACTAAACTTGAAATAGTTTATTTAGGAGTTATAGGACTTTGAAGACTGGTAGAACATCTTTATAATTTTTAATCAGATAATTCTAAAGATGGTGATCTCTTTATTACTAATTTTAAATTCATATAAAAGAGAGTGAATAGAATTAAGATTCTTGTACTATCCTACTTATACTACTTACTTCTACTATTCTTAAACCTTTTTTTGACAAATATCTAATTAAATGAATAGAAATTAAGTTTAATCTAACCTCTAAAAATTAAGGTATTTTATTTCAAATTCTATTTGGCTTCTGTGGGAAATTTTATCTTAAAATGTGAGTGAAGATTTAATATAACTAATTTTGAGATTAACAGTGAAAAAAATAGGTGTAAATATAAGATTTCAGTAAATTAAGATTAAAAAGACTTTTTTTCACATAAAATTGCAAGTTTAACAATTAGAGTTTTTAATTAGTAACCATAAAAGAATATATACGCTTTTTCTTCGTTTCCAACAATTTCTAAAAAATAAAAAATGAATAAAATAAAGTGATTCTTCTTATATTTACTCCATTCTTAAAATGTAATTATTATGCAAATAAAATTTAACCAATTTTAATAATATACTATTTTTAATCTTAAAACAAAGAGAATGCTTATTCTTAAAATTAATAAAAATTACTTTAATAAGATTAATAAATACTAAAAAACTAGATAACAGATTAAAAAAAAGAGAGTCAAGTATGAAGACTTTCATTTGAAGATAATAAAAGTGCAAGTTCTATCTATTTATAGATTTTTTATAAAGAAAATTTAAGCATAATTAAATTATTTATTTATTTCTGCTTGGTAACTATTAATTTTCTTACTATAATTCCAAATTTATATCAATAAATTTCTGCTTATGATTTTATTTCGTAAATACACCTTCTATTAATTTTTATCAATACCAATTTAAGATCTTAAAATATTTTTAACCTTTTATGTTAAAAAAATAGTAGGGAAATGAACTTCAATAACTTTTATTTAGACGAAGCAAATTACAGTTTAAATCAGGTAATTGGGAGAATTATTAAAACAGCCTAAAAAGAGGAAAATAGGGATTTAGTAAAATTTTAATGAAATTAATAAAGGAGAAAAGGGAAGTTTGTTTAGTCAACTCTATTCATTCAATTACCAAGTTGCGAGACTATAATCTTTACTATGGAATCAACTAAGGTAAAAAAGCCATTATTTCTTAATTTTAAAAAGAAAATAAAATATTGTTTATGGACTATCATTTTGAGTTATTTTCATGTAATATAGCAGGTTCAAGGAGAAGATAAATAGCTCTTATTATGTGAGCAATTAGAAAGAAATGAAGAAATTAAAATAAGTAAAAAAAAAAACAAAAAAATTTGTGATAAATTTTGTATTACTTGACAATATTTGATAAAAAGGTTTATTCTTTAATTTCGATTTACAAAAAAAAACAAGAACCCGCGGACAATGAAACGATTGGAAAAGCCATCGTTAAGCGAAATCAGCCCAATTCACAATAATAGTCTTTAATATAGTAAAATCTTTACATTAACATAAAATCAATCTGAACTTCTTTTCAGTATCTTACTGAAGACGATTAGACTTCCTCCACTTTTTGTTGCAAATAGTTTTAGATGAGATTTTAAGAAGTCTCTAAGAAATAAAAAGGAGAGGAAGGAATGTGGTGATAATAAAGACTTATTTTAAAATAATATAAACTAGAAAATAACTTCGACTTTAATTATTGCGCAGACTATGCAAACAATTAACAGCAGTATGCAGATGATTTCATGAGTAAATTTTTTTATTAGTTTCTTTATACTTTTTTTATGATTTACCCAATCTTAAACTTGATCCTTAATAATGTTCAAGTTTTTTCTTACTATTATATGGCTTCTTTAATTTTATAATGCTCTGTTAAGCTAGATGAAATAAGAGAGTTAAATTGTATCAAATTTATAGATTAACAATAGGAAATGATGAATGAAATGAGTCTCCACGAGAGATTATAGCACAATCGCAAGTCTTTTCACTAGTTCTCTGAATAGATAGGAAATTTAAAAGATGTTAAGCTTAATGTAAAGGAAACCATTATTGCAAAGCAATGCCCTACCGACTTCCCTACTTATGTTGAGCTCCTCAAGATTTATGAAAAGGATATCTAAAAGTAAAATATAAATGTTTTAATAAAAAGATCAGTTATCTACCAAACTTTTCTTTACAGATTTATTAAATTTTTAATTCATTCAGTGATCTTTTCTCCTCTATATTGTCTATGAGTAGAAAAAGGATTAATTTTGATAATAAGCTTAGCCCAGAAGTTCTATTTGGCTATATTTTTTCTTCTTCTTTTTCTTTTCCAATTAATAAACTCTATTCATTCATATAGAAACATTTTGTGATTTAGTTGCTTATTTGTTTTTTTGATAAAATTAGGATGTAAGTAACCAAAACATTGAAAAAAAATTGGAATGAAGATGATATTATCATTCTCATCTGGTGTGTAATGAAGTATTGTGCTCACCACAACATTGTTTCCCACAAAAACCTGGTAAAGTCCATTAAAATTAGCATTATGTTTTCATTTTTTAGCAATTTTATTTTAAGTCTCTACAAGTGAAAAAGAGTATGATTATTAATCTACGAATCGAAAAAAAGAAAAAGTAATAAATAAGCAAAAGGTAGAAGAAAAAATTTCACACCATAAAGATAAAAAAGATAGGGGAATTATATTATAAAAAATTCATTGCAAAACCAATCTTCAAAAAATTTAATTTATTAAAATTTTTTTTAATTGATATAATTACATCAATTTTACTTTTTTATGATTGGCTAATAATTTTAATTATCTTTAATAATTCATAGACTGAAAGTGATTGGCAATTTATTGCTAACATGGTTCCTGGCAAGGACAAGGAAAGCTGCAGGTTTAAATGGCTAAAAATGTGTAAAGTTAATATTTAGGACGAACCTTGGACAAAAGAAGAAAATGATATTCTGCCTACTATTGTAAATTCAGTTCAGTAACAAATTTTTATCTTCTTTAGACATTTTCTGATGAAACTAGAACCATTTTCATCATTCTCATTTTTACTCTTATTAAATTGTTTTTATTGGATTAATAGGGAGAAAGGTAAAAAGGATTGGGTTGAAGTTTCTACTAGATTATTCTATGAAACTAACTAGAAGATTTATAGAACACCAAAGCAATGCAGAGAGCACTTTAATAATTACCATGACCCTGATATTAAAAAGTAAATTTATAAACCACAGAATTTAAAAACCGTCTCAAAATTATGAAAGTATTGATCCTCATTTATAATATTATTGAAGGGGAAGTTGGACACAAGAGGAAGACTTAGAGTTATTGAAATTGGCAAAAGAGCTTGGTAAAAAATGGTCAATCATTGCAAAAAAGTTAAGAGGAAGAACAGAAAATGCAGTAAAGAACAGATTCCATGCTATTTTTAGAAAACATTTAGAAAAGAATGAAAAAGCTGGAATTTAAGATTCATTTGACGATTCATAAATTTATGAATCAGAAGAAGTAAGCAGCGAACAGAATCAAAATAGTGGAGGTAATGGAGGAAATATGGACTCACCTCTTGCTCTTGGAAAAGATATGTTAAGTGAAAAGAAATTGATAAACAAACTAATCAAAAATATTGAAAACAATCTTAAAATTAATTCTAGTGAATGCTATTCTAGTGATAATAATTCAGTATATTCTGATTCAAGCCGCAATTCTAAGGCTTTTAAAAAGCAAAAGGCTAAAATGCTGTAATTCATCCAAAAGAATTACGAATCGATGTCATCAGATGATGATACTTCAAGACATTCCCCCTCACCTCACACTGCTTAAAGTAGAATTTATAATTTTATTAAACCATAAAAAATTACATTAAAAAGCATATACTTTTAAATTATTTAGATTTAAATATTTTGTTTTTATTAAAATAGAATCTATTTTTAGCAAGGCATATGCCGACTCAATTAAGTGCAAATAAGATGAGGATGGAGAAATGGAAGACAATACCAATAACTTGAATTACTTAAATAATCCTCCTTAGCAACACTAAAATCTCCACCAATAGCACATTCACCAAGAAAGCTAATTTAAATAGAATAGTAGAAATAATTCAGAAAACCCTAAGAATGTTGAATCAAACAGCCCTTACAAAGCTCCTACTTATAAATAAGGCTAATACCAACCTAGTTAGTATCAATAATAATAGTAATAATAATTATAAGGTAGCGATGATAAAAATAAGAACGGAATGTACCAATAACAAAACATGTACTAATAAAATGGAGTAAATATGTAGCAATAAGGTATCCCTCCTAGTTAAGGTAACATAGCTAGTAATCCTCATATTGGTAGTTAGAATTTCGATTTCTTTAACTAGCAAATTGTGCTAGGTGGTCAAATCAATCAATAGTATTACTTTCTTTAATTTGTTTTTGCATTTAATAAATATGTTTAATTAATAATTAGATCAAAAGCTGATAGCATTGAAGAATTTGTGAGTCACTCTTATTAGGAAATTCCAAACTAAAATAATTAGTAAAATCCAAATCAAGGAGGATTTTTGCAATAAAAGATTCCTTCTTTAGAGCATATTGATATGAAGGATGAGATAAAATTAAAAGTGATGAACTATTCTGACTTACAATACAATGAATAAGATTAATATTCCTATGCAATAGTGAATTTGTCAAAAAATGAAGTTTATTTGTCACCTCCTTCTCATTAATAGTAAATGTAAAAAATATGGGCTTAAGCCACACAAAACTCTAAACAAAACATGAAGAATTTGTAATAGCTGTCTGAAAATGATTAAATGAATACGAACAATAACAGTAATAACATCAGTAATAATACGAATACTAGCAATATCAATAACCTCAATAACCTCAACATCAATAACAATAACAACAACAATAACAACAATATCAACAATATCAACAACACATTGTAATTTATTTTATTTTCAATTCAACTATTTCTTCTTTTTTCTAATTTTATTTCATTTAAATAATAATAGTGGAGATAACCAAAGTAATATGAAGTTATAAAATAAATCTTTGCTAAATTCCGCTATCCCTTAATATCAAAATACATAAAATAATTAAAATATATTAATGTAAAATAAACAAAGTAGCAGCTAATAACAGTAAATAGGTTTATCATAATCTGAAACTGCTCTTAATTTTGCTGCAACTCACCCATAAACAATTCTTCCAGCTACAACTAGCATTTTAAGTGGCTAACATAACGCTTCCATGATTACATAATAGACATTTGGTCAAAATTAAAGTCAATAATAAGTACAGTAATCTTAAAGCTCTTAAAATCCTCTATACCAAAGCTAGGCAGCCTATTATAGTGATTATAATACTGGATAGAATCCTGGTCAACACTTTTAAGCAGGAATATAAAGTACAACAGCAGGGATGGGTACAAATATGATGAATATATAACCATTCTCAACAAATTAAACATCGTTCTCGGTTATTGGAAATATGGCTCCTTCAATTAATTAGATTAATCCAATGAAAATAGAAGATGGATAATAATTCTTATTTATGCAAAGAAACAGTTTTGATTTGTAAAATAATAACACTGCATTCTTACCATACACTGAGAGTACATAATATAATACTAATTTTGGTGGATAAGCGAATCCAAATAACTTAAATTATATTTATCCTACAGCATCACCAGGGTAAATTAACCATGCAAATTAATATTAGCAAACTATTAATACAATGAACAAACAATGAAATAATAAATCTTGACATAATCAATAACTCCTCGCTATATACTCATTCATTTCTTAATAAACATCATCAATATATATATATCATCTTCATCAAAATTTATTTTAATTATCTTGTTTTTTTTGAGGAAACTTACTTTTCTAGTACCTACCATGTGATGCTACCTTCATTATTCTTCTTGTAAGATAACTCTCTTCTGTTGGTATCTGCTAAACAGTTAAATGACATGCTCATTAATATTATATGAGTAAGAAGATAAAGGAAACATTTTCCACCTTCTAATATTAACAATTACCATTATAAAACTCATATTGATCAAAAATAAAGCTTTCTAACAGTCGTCGTCTACCTCTATTTACTCTTATAATTTTATATGGTCCTTCTCAAATTAAGGTTTTTTAATATTTTTATTCATATGTTTACTCATCTACTCAGTCTGTTGTATTTCAAAAACTATATTATATCCTTTCATATTTAGTATAAATCTATAATAAATTTTTCTCTTTTTTAGCTTTTATTCATAAAATGTGTAAATTTCACATATTTTTTTCTTCAAATATTAATTTTACTTAAATAAAACAGACAGTTATCAAAAAATATTATTCCTAAGCATCTATTAAATCAAAAACTTTAATTAATTTACTTATAAATAATAATAACCGTCTTTATAGGCTTTAGTTATGTAATAGCCACATTTGCAATGTTATTTTATTTTTGTAAGTTTTAAAAATAATTACTTTTTTTTGAATAAATTATAGTTTATAAAAACAAACTAGAACCCTAAATTGTTTTAAATATATTTTTTAAACATGAAAACATGAAGGAAATGTTGATAAGATTATAACTTCTTATAATATGAAAATTGGCTCTACATTTTTTATTACAAATTATAAAAGAATTTCTATTATTTTTAAATTTTGATTTTATTCATTTTTATATATGATAAATTTATATAAATTAATGGTTTTGAAGTATAAAATGAAAATTTTAAAGTGTTAATATTGAGAATTTACAGAATAATTGGAATATTTGTAATTTTTAAATAATCGATAAAATGCTTGTTAATTTGATTTAACAGCTTGAGTAAAATGTTAATAAATAATTTATAGTTAAGGAGTCACAAATAGATCAATCAATCTCTGCTAAATAATTAAACGAATAGATAAAGAGTTAAGAGCACTTTTAATTACTGATTCAAACAATTGCAATAATTATTATATTATTACTATTGTATATACTCCTAAATTCAAACAAAAAATTTAGATAAACAAACATTTAATAGTAGAAGACCTACAACTAGAAATTTTGGCTACTTTAGCAAAAGCCAATTAGACTTAATTTTTTAGCTTTTATAATATTTTAAAAATAACTATTATCAACAATTTAGTGAAAAATTGAGTAAACAGAAATGCAAAACTTAACTCCCATCGATATATACCCTAAACCAAATAGTGCGACTGGCCAAAGAAAAAGCATTTTAAAGAATACATTAAATCCAAATCAATTTTTTGATAATAACCTAAATGAAATGAATGATTAAAATAATTATATTAATCATGAAGATATAAATATTATCAGTAAGAAATCACCAGTTCCAAACAATAATAATAATAGGAGATCTTCGAAATTTAGCTAAAAATCTGATGAAAAGAATAAAAAAAGTGGATCATAATAGAATACATCTAAAATATATCTTTAATAGCAATAATCTTAAAAAAGTAAAGAAAGGGCTTAGGTTGACAAAGATGGAAGGAGGATTGATATTTTTGATCTGGAAAATAAGGATAAATTTCCTAGATTAACTAAATTTCATGACTCTCAGACATTTTAGCTCGTTTTAACTTTGTTTACAGTATTTGCATTATTTGGAGATGATATAAGGGTTATTGCTACAACTAAAGTAAATTTTTTTCTTCTTATGTATTGCTTAATGTAGTTGCTAGAAGAAGACTAGTGCATTTTAAACAATAAATGAGCATCAGTTTCAAATGATAAAATAATTTTTTAATTTGAGTTAAAACTACGATGTATTTTTAAATGAAATGTTTATTTATAAAATGTTATTTTCTTTAATTATTGTAAATAGGATGCTGATCCAATTTTTGATGCAATTAATATAACATGCATATCAATATTCTCTATACAGATTGCCCTTTCCTTTATTTGTAAACAAGAGTACAGATACTCATTCTTCTTTTGGCTTGATATTATTTCTACTTTGACAATCCTATTAGATATTTAATCATTAACAAAGCTCTTCTTCTTTAAAAATAACTTAAAAAATACTATTTAATTAACAAGAGCAAGTAGAGCATCAAGAATTGGAACAAAGTAAAAAATAATTAAATTATTTATTTTGATAGCATTAATAATCCTACACAATTTTATAGAAGAGGATTAAAGATTTTTTAGATTACTTTCTACTCAAATATTCTAATCAAATTATTAATTAATAAATTATTATATCTTATCTTTCGATGGATTTAAGAAATAAAATAAGTGGTTAAGAACACAAATAAAATTTTGTTGTGAATAAATGCCAAATAATAATAATAGTATTTAATTTAATTATAAACTATAGGGCAGGAAGAGTTGTTCGTTTGATCAGATTAATTAGAATTACAAGAATTTACAAATAAGCTCAAGAAAATAAATAGAGAAAAGGAAAGACAGGAAACAACGCTGTACAGAATAGAAAGAACAAAATAGCAGATAAGTACAAGAATATGCATAAAAATAATGATATTATTTAGGTAAATTCTTAAGTCAATAAAGAGAATGGACAAAAAAAAGATATTCAAGTGATAGAAATCAACCAAAACTAACCTGTGGTTAGTAATAATGGATTGAACAATAGTAAAGATAAGCAAAGCGATTCAAAGAATAACCAAATTGGATCATAATAAGATAGCTAATAAAATATTAGCAGAATAGAATAATCTTAAGAAAGAGAAGTAAAATAATTCAAGTTTAAACAATCAAAGCATTTTATTCATTTTTAATTTATTAAATAGAATGGCTAGGGAGGTTCTAAGTATAAATAATCAAGAGTAAGTAAGCGTTTATCTGATTTGACAACAAAGAGAGTTGTTATCATTCTTCTCCTCCTCCTCTTCATTATGCCAATGTTTTCTAAGAATTTTTATTTTGACCTGCCTTCATCAAATGACTATCACATCACTGCTTTAGCTGAATTTACTTATCTGTAAGGAGCAGACCTTGATATGATTGAAAGGAGCACTAAAAAAACTGTTTCAACTCTTTAGGGTTTAAAATTTCCAGTTATATACTTTTCTTAACCTTTTAAATTCAAAGATGAGCTAGATTGGTAGTCTGATGACTATAATAACTTACGTGATGCAGAAGTTTTGGCATCTTATAATATTTATGATAAAGATCTCTTTCTCACTAACCATCCTTAATATTATAACATATAGCATTCAATATTAAAGGATGATGATTTATTAATTTATGAATCAGTTATTAGTTAAAGAGACTTAGCTATTTTGTAAGCAACATTATCACTTACAAGAACTATTTTTGTGTGTATTGTTCTCACTGTTGCTGCATTCTTTTTCTCTAAAGATGCTTAAACTCTTGCACTTGGTCCCATCGAACGTATGATTAATAAAGTAATATTTTAGAAATTAAAAAAAAGAATTTAAAAATAATAGTTTTATTCTTATTATAATAGGTTAATTAAATAGCTAATGATCCTCTATCAGCTAAAGATTAAGAACTTATTGATGAAGAATAAGATCAATATGAAACAAGAATAATTGAAAATGCTATTGTTAAAATTGGTGCTCTGTTAGCTCTTGGTTTTGGTGAAGCAGGTAGTGAAATAATCGGAAGTAATATAGCAAAGCATGGTGATGTGGATCCTATGATTTCAGGTAAAAAGAAGTGTGGAATTTATGGCTTTTGTGATATTAGAAACTTTACAGATGCAACTGAAGTATTATAGGTATAATATTCAATATTAGGATTAAACAATCAATTAAAATTATTAACATTGAAATATTTATATTTGATAGGAAGATGTTATGATCTTTGTAAATAACATTGGTGAAATTGTTCATTCCATGGTAGATAGATTTATGGGAGCTGCTAATAAGGTACTTTATTTTTATTTATTTATTTATTGGTAATCAATTTTGCAAACAATTTCTAGAACAAAAATGATAAAAATTTACTTTTTATGGTATATATATTAAATTAATTATTTGATATTAATAGAATATTGGTGATGCCTTTTTGCTTGTGTGGAAATTCTAGGAAGAAAAATATATTGTTCACGACGATAATACAATTGAGTACAAGGACCCAGATTATGCTTGCATGATGGCTGAATTTTCTCTCCTTTCATTTATGAAAATTCATACAAAAATTAATAGAGAACCTATTATTCTAGAATATAGAAATGATGCCAGATTGAATCAACGTATGGCAAATTATAAAGTAAGATTACTTATTATAAAATTTAGTAAATGTTAAAACTACTTGCAATAAAAAGGTTAAAATTGGATTTGGTTTACACATTGGTTGGAGCATTGAAGGTGCAATTGGTTCAGAATTTAAAATTGATGCTTCATATTTATCCCCTAATGTATCTATGTCATCTCGTTTGGAAGGTGCTACAAAAGGCTATGGAGTCCCTTTATTATTCTCTTCTGATCTATTTAATCTTCTTACTCCTGTATTCCAAGAGTATACGAGATAAGTAGATTATGTTAAAGTCAAGGGATAGACAAAGGTAAAGAATATATTATTTTATGATCTAAATAGAATCTAAAAAAAATATTTTACATTAAAAGCCCGTAGGATTTTATACAATTGATATGAATATCGATAATCTTCCTCCTTCGAAAATGCAAGATCTTACGATTGAAGAGAAAATGGAAATAGAAAAGCATAAAAAATAAATCACACTTTAGTTTATTGAAACTAATTTCTTTGATGTTGATACTTACCTTAAAAATGATAAAGATATGAAATTGATACTAAATAATTTTGATTTTTCATTTGTAAAAGAATATAAAGAGGCTTTCAATTTATATCTAGAAGGAAAATGGGAAACATCAAAAGAAAAATTTGATAGAATATTAAGAAATAATCCTGATGATGGGCCTAGTAAAGCTACATTAGATTATATGAGCGAATATGACTACTAAGCTCCAGCTGACTGGTCTGGTTTTAAGCCCTACAACGATTGAAATTAAATAATTAAAATTAATCTATTTGATTATGTAGCTATTATATATCTTTCTATAGTAAATAACTCTTTTTCGTTTTCATTATAATCTTAAAGTATATCATAATATAAAAGGAGACCTTTAACTGTAAGAAAGCAAAAAAATCAAAGTTAATTCATTAAATTTCTGCATTTACACAATATATGACATTAGTTGTGTCTTGGAACACTAAAAAGTGTGATTATATTTTTAGTTTTAAATAAAAGAACTCTCATATATTATCAAAATAAAATATTATTTTTTAATTTGTAATTCATTTTAAGATCAATTAAAAATATAGGCTGATACTATTTATTTTTTAGAAAAATTTATTTTTTAATAACCTTTTTGTGCTTTTGAAGATAATATAACCTCTACATAATATACTGGTATCCGATTCTTTTAGAATCCTAAATAAAATTTAATATTTTTTATTTAATAAAATTTATTTAAAGATTAAAAGTAGGCTTTTTTATTTGTTGCTTAGTTTACCTTTTTAATTCAAGGAGTAAGGGTCATTTTTTTTGACTGCTGAAAAATTTAAATCATATTGATTTATTTGACAGGAGGAACAAAAATATATTATGATAAAAGGTTATTTTTATTTATTTATTCACTTTTTTTAATCTACTTTTTTAGTAATAAAATATATTATTTGCTAAGGGAAAAGCTAAAGCAAGGCATTTTCATATAAAGTGCTTTTTTATAGTAAATTTGAATAATCTTACAATTAAGTTATTTTATCTTTATAAAATATTCCTTTATTATAAAAAGTACTACCAAAAATAATAAATTATAATATCTTTTTTATTATAATTAAAATAAAGTTATTTCGTTTATAATTGATTTATTGTTCAAATAGATTATTTAAGGGAGTAAGATTCTTTTTTAAATTGAAAATTTATATGATAGATGTTTATTTGAAGAAGTAAGACACAATAATAACAATATATTATGATAATATTAAATTAAAATATTATAGCGAACAATAAATGATTTTATGAAAGATGAATAATAAATTACTCTAAAACTGATTCAATTTGTAGAATTACCTAAAATTCTATCTCGTATTGGTATTTAATTTCCTATAAATTTAAACATATTAAAATTAAGTTCATTAATAAATAAAATGCAAGAGAAGTTGATAAATGATCAAAATTAATAATTTAACTCTCAAAATATATTAGTATTGCCATAAAAGAAATGCAAAAAGAAGAATACTAATTGATAAATACTTTATTTACTATTTCTGTAAACTGAACACTAATCTATAATTCAAAAGCTAACTAAATATTTTATATCAAAAACTTTCAAAAGGATAGTATTTTTTACATGAAAATATTTTTGGTTATGTTTGAGTCCATCAACTTTCCTTATCTTGAGGAAATTAAATTTTTAGAAATCCTAATGCTACATGAAAAAATATAATCTCTCGCTATCTATTTTAATTGATAGTTATCTTATGATCTGTAAAAAGACAAATTTTTCTATTTGATTTCTTTATATAATCTATGAGAATTAACTAATTTTTATTATTTTGCCATTAACCAAATTAAATTTATGGTCAAGATCGTTTTCAATGCTTGAAAGTAGTTACTTTGTTTTATTAATTTAAAACTATTTATAAATCAGGAAAAATTAACAGAAATTTTATTTGTAGATAGAACCTCTAAATCAGTATAAAGTAGGAGTATTCCTCCTTCCTTAAGTCTGGGTAGGTTTTAATTCAATGAAATTAAAATTTTATTAAGGAGGAAAGTACATAAAATATATTTAGTTTATTAGGAAAAATATTACCTTAGAATAGATTAAATGCAGGTGATGGGAATAGATTGAGAGAGGGTAATGAAAAACCTAATAATGATTTGTTAGGTAATGATAAGAATAATAATAAATGATATAGGCAATATCATATTTCTATTTTTTTTGTTGTTGGGAATTTCATTATAGCACTTTATCTAAGGTATAACAATAGTGTGACAATAAATAGTGATTTCTAACTGATTATGGACGTCAGTTATTAAAGTGTGAAAAATTAATTTGAAATTAAAAACAGTGAAGTTAGGAATTCTTACCTTAAGGAGTGTTAAATTTTTTAATGGCCAGTATCTTTCTCCCAGATTTTTATCAATTGTTTTAAAATATATAATACATTTTTCTCCTTAACAAGGAGTTAATATCTAAGGTGATATCTTCTAGAAAACAAATTTTATTGTATCTATAAAAACAATGAATCATGTATAGGTGAATAATATTTTCTTATGTTCCAGTAGGGTTTTTTAACTAAATGTATCATTAAAAAACACTTTATCAAATATATATTATTGTTTGGTAGGATTATTTTTATAATTTTAAAAATTGAAGGGAAAATCACTTTAATTTTTCAGAAATAATACAAATTATAAGTAGTATAATTCGAGTGAGTTATAAAATAATCTAAATAAACCCAAAAAATTCTACTTTCAAATTTTTTAAAATTATTACTGGAGCTCTCATTTTTTTGAGCTAATACGAATAAGTTGGTTGATTCTTTAAATAGACATATCAACGGATTGGGCCAAAAAAATTTTTTAATAGAATAGAAAGAAAGAATATAGATAAAGATTTAATGAGGCAATCGAATTAGTGTAAAAAATAGAAAAAGGACCATGAAATAGAATTAGACCCTAACGTAGACATAAGATTACGAAAATTGAAAATATTTTTTTTTCTATATAATAAATAGGTTTGTGGCATCATTTTTAAATTCTTCCTACCCCAGAATTACAAAAATCTTTATTCAGATTTATTTTTTTCATGCCTATAGAACAATATTAATTAGATCAATGTAGAATTTTTAAATTTAAGAGACATCAATTCTCTCACGGTTTCTGTAAGATTCTGAAAAAAAAATATTACTGATAATTTAACCAAATTTAGATTAAAATCTATTTATTTACATTCTAAATTCAGCGTTTATAACAGTGAGAGACGCTAAGAATTCTATACGGTAGAAGTCCGTTGGGAATATATTAGAATTCTGTAATTTCCAATTTAAAGAAAAGACACGTTTATTAGTTCTAAAAATAGGAGATAAGAAATAAAAAAATGCATTTTCGTAGTTACAGTTCATTTAACGATGATATATTTTGATAAATACATGAAAATAAACTGTAGATTTGATTGATAGATAAGTTATTTATTTATTCATTCTTTCAATCTAAAGCTATTGTGAGGAGAATTTACACTCAAAAAATTCGATGGAAAAAAAGAAGGCCGATATATTATTATAATTAAAATAATACCTGTTCTGAAGAGTATACAAGCAGACCTATTTAAGTAATTAATGGTCTAAATTGATTGAGTCGTTTTTGATTTTTTTTTTTATTAAAGGAGGAAGAAAAGGTAAATATTTAAAACTGAAGGAAAGGCAGAATATAATACAATTTATAAATTTGAAAATACTATATTTATGATTTACAATTAACTTTCCCTATAACATTAATTTCTACTAGATTAATATTTCCTACTAAATTTCAATGATTTGCTAAATGGCTCATACAGCGAATGTAGGAAAAAGCATAGAATGCAGAAAATAATATAATAAACAAAGAACCGTTTGCACATTTTAAATAATTATATATTAGCGCCTTAGATTTACTTACTTACAACAGGCAAAAGTGAATAGTACATTAATTTTCTCATTCATTTTGAGAAGAGGAAAAGTAATCTTATATTTTTTATTATAAAATAGGCTTAAATGAGTTGTCAAAAATCATGCTAGCTGATATAGAGAGAAGCGAATTGAATTAATCCTTTGAAAGATTAAAGGTCTCTACTATTTTTTAGTGCTCTAAGGAGCTGTTAGTGTCAAAAACACAGGTATCATCAGTATTAATATTTAATGGATGACCATCAAAGAAAAATTCTTTGAAGTGATGTTCCTTTAGGTCTTTCATACAAACTGTGTAGAAGTTACTTGTAGGGCACATTTCGATAGGAATTCCAAGTGTTCTAACTTTTTAATATAGATTTTTATTGTAATAATTAAAATGTCCCAAGCGCTCAGGCTTAAAATTAAGAATATCTTCAGTTTCCTTAAGACACTCATTTCCCTCTAATTCTGCAATATGAACAGTAGTTTTCAACCCCTCCTAGCGAGCTTTTGAAAATAATTACTCATAATCCTAAAATGTATTTTTAGTAGGATTACCAGAATAATCAAGTCCAACAATCAATGGGAAGCTTTTATATTTCAATAATAAATCTAGAGTAGAATAGGCATCTTCAACTGAGCGACCTCTGTCAATACTAACTAATAGTCTTGTCTGCATCTTAGCGCCAAATTCTCTTTGGAACTCCTCGATTTCTTCTAATACTGCAGAAAGGTATTATTCTTTAGAGTAAGTTCCAAATTCACAAGATTTGGGTGTAGTACGCAATTCTAAATAAGCTACGTTTTGATCTCTGAAATCTTCTAAAACTTCTCTACTTACTCTACGAATGTCAGGAAGATCTTTAAGAACTTAGTGGATAAGTTAAAAAATTTTGAAAGCCCCTTCCATGTTTCGCTGCTCAAACATAGAATAGTCTACATAGACGTCTTTTCTTTGAGCTATTTCGAATAGAGTTGATTTTCTTACACAACCATTCAAGTGTGCGTGAAGTTCTATTTTAGGAGCAGCCTTGATAAAATCTTAAGAAATGATTCTTTAACAAATACTATTTGTAATTCTGTTCATTAAATTTAAAGAATTGTTAGGCTACTTAAGTATTTTAAATTCATAAATATTCTTTATTTCACTTTCTGGAACTTTCAATCCTATTTAAGCTTAGGTAAAGCCAAAGCTAAACTTGCGCTCTTTAATCCTTCTCCTTTAATACTTTGGTTTTTAGATAAAAAGAGAAAGAGGGATCAGAAAAAAAAGAAATAAGAAGAAATAGAATGGAATAAGTATGAGAAATGATTGAAAGATTATTATTTAGAAATAAGAAAGTAAAGTAAGAAGATTAAGGAGAAATAAATAATAAATAATTAAAGATTCTAATAATCTCTTTTATCTATCCTTGAATTAAGATTATATATATTATTGAGGAGAGAAAGATATGCAAAATAATTAAACTAAGCGGATAAGAAGAAGAATTAACTAGTATAAATAACATAGTCGAATAGAATATAAAAGTACTTCTTACTTCTATTTCTCAACTCAAATTATTTCTCTTCACACATCCAAAATCACGAAAATTATATAATTAGGGAGTTTTAAAAACTATTTTCTGCTAAAATAAAATGTCATTAACGCGATTATTATGTATTGTATTTTTATTTTCATAAGAGAGTTCTGTATTGAATTGCAAAATATCCAAAAAAACTTTTATTTAATTAAGATTTGTAAAGTGGGAGTCCAGTTTATCAAAAAGATGCTAAATATTTATTTTTTTTTATAATTTTTTTGCTTTCAATGTAAATTTTACTTATCAAAGTTTTGGTTAAAGAATAAAAATTGATTGATTAATGGCAGTAACTCACTTTAAATTCAAAACAAATCAACAGTAAAATTTTTCACAGACTTTAGAAATTATTATAAATTTTAAGAATGCCTACTCTCTTTCTCAGCCTAACTGTTTACTTAATTTCAAATTTATTTATAACTTTTAGATAACTATGACATAATAATAATCCTAACCACGAATTGTTTTAGCTACGTAATAAAAGTCCGAAACTAAGTGGTAAGTTGATGTATTATAGTAAAAGAACGTAATAGTATAGAACATCCTCAATAGTAACTTCAAGTCCCTTTATGCAACCTTTATCCAAAAATAGGAGAGAAAATTTTGATTATTATAAACGACTAGAAACTAGCTAATTAATTAACTTTTGCTATATTGAATTCAAAAAGATTATTTTAATTTTTTCTAAATTCTTAGATAAATATATAAAAGTGTTAATAACAAATAATTGGTGATTTTTGTTGATATTAGAAGCAACAAACTGTTTAATAAATCACAATAAAATTTTAGAAGGAGAGAAGGAAAAAAAAATATTGAGAAGATTTTTTGTGTTTCTTGTTAGTTTGTTTGAATATTAGTTAAGAGAGAATACAAATATTTGTATATGTAATTTTAATTTATAAAAAGATGAACAAAGTTTCAAAAGGTAGGTAGATGATTATATTATAGTTTTAGTCCAAAAAAGTTGGATTTTATAATAGTTATTTTATTATAGAATGAATAAGATTATTATTTTAGAAGATTGTTAATAATGAGGTAAGACAAAATGTCTTTTTGGAATTGGTGGGTGTTGATATCTCTATGGTTTTCTCTTTTATAGAAGTAATGATCCTCTGCTTGTATAGAGTTGTTATGAGAGTGAGTGACTGAGTAAAAGTTTACTTGATTCCTGATCATTTTACAAACTTCTCCCATAAACCAAATAAATGGTTTCCGTTAGCATGTAATGTGTGTGTGTAAGTAAGGAGAGTGAATGATTTCAATTATTAAGATTGCTGAGCATACGAATGACTATGGGATTAGATTAAACTGAGGAGTAGAGAGATACTTAGTTATATAACGAAAGAAGAAAATTAGCAAGATTCAAGGATAACACTAATTATATCTTCCTTTATAGAACTTTTCTCTATCCCAACTAATTAATGGTTTGATGACAAATTGAGTGAGTGCTCTTCTTAATATATTTTCATTTTGAATACTGACTTGATTAATGGTACTGTATATTATTAGATACAGTAAATTGGTTGTTAAATTATTGTCTAATTATGATATTGTCTTCAAAGAATGAAGTGGGGACAGACAGAGTCCTATTTTAATTAAAGCTGGGAGAATTACTCAAGAATTTTTTTCTTTGCAGATTTTTTAAATTTCTGCATTGATTTTTAATAACTTTTTTTCTTTTTCATTTCCCAAAGAGATGATTACCAAATTTGGTGAATAAATAGTCGATTTCCTTATTTATTTAAATATTACAAAGGGAATATTTGTATTTTAATTAGAAACCTACATTTATCACCAATTTTTTTGGTTGCTTGTTCTCTCTGTTTTTACCATAGTTTCTATCCACAATTTAAGCAAAAAGAGTGAAGTCAATTCATTCTGATTGATCAAGTCATTTAACTAGTTCCTTATCACTACATCACATTTATCATGTAGTAATGATTTATTACATTAAATTTTCACTTTTACTGAAACTAGCACAAAAATTTCATTATTTGTGCTCTTTTTAAGAGCTGGAAATACGTCAGAATGCAAATAACTAAATTTACACGCAATTTTAAACATTTTCTCAGTTATTATTTTTTTTATAAAAAATGATATCAAATAGATATCTGTAAGAAATGTTCAAAATGCGAGGTTTTCCAGCGAGCGGGGAAAGATTTAGGAATAAATCTAATATTAATTATTATTAATTTTATAATTATAATTTTTAGAATAAAAAGATCCTTAATATTAGCGCAAAGGTATGCCTATATGAGTATTGATCTTATTATTAGAGTAGAAGAGAGGAGTGATTTAGAAAAAGATAATACCAAATGGATATTTCTTAAGATTAATAAAAAAAGGAGATAGTTAATCAGAGTTATTATTTTATTATTATATCATGATTTAGAGTGTTTGATATATTTATTATAGAGAAAGTGTGAGAGAGGAGAGATTTTTTCGTTAGAAATTTGTAATTAGAATTAGTGTGAGGGTTTGTTGTGTTTTTTTTTAGGAGGAGAGTTACCAGCCAGTTCAATTTTGTGATTGAGGAGATGGTGGTCACTTTTCTTTAGTCTATCAATTGATTCATAAGCTGAAATCACTAATATCACTATTTAATTATAAAAAGAAAATTAGTCAATATGGTTGAGATAATAATAGAAGCGATAGAAAATAATTATTCCACAGAAACATTTCTTAAGATTGAATTAATTTTTTATTTTAAATCAGGAATTTGATTGAGCGGTTAAAATTTCACTTTCTATTTTTAATTCCTCTTCTTGAGTTACTTTTTCTACTCTAAATTGATTTTTGGTAAAACTTTAGAATTGCTATCCCCATTCAATCAAAAATAGAATAAAGTTAAAGATTTTTAATAGTAAGATAAATACTAAAATTATATTGGGGAGAATATTGAAAGTTGTGTGAATAATTATAAAAGCAAGATAATTTATTGTAAATTACATTGTGTTAAGACTAAAGTTTGGGATGTATGAGTGGTTGTTGTTGCTATCACTGCTAAGACTGGATTCGCAAGAAATGCCTTCTTCTCTGAGAGAGAATTCAGAAACTTCAATTTCCTTGGATTTTAAGATGCTGCTGCTCTTTTTAATAAGAGGAGCACTTAAGCAAAAATCAAGGGCATTGAAATCTGATTCATCAATCATTTCTGAAGGACAAGCAGAGATACTTTCAGTGCAAGTAGGAGTTTCGATCTTAGAGGCAGCAGCAACTTAAAAGTAGTTAGTATGGGTGGTGTTAAAGAACATGTTAGTAGATTCTGCATGGGCAGATTGAATATTTCCAGAGGATTATTTCAAATGACTGGCAGCATCATTAGAAATACCAAAGTCGTTTCTGGAAATGGTAATGTTATCGAACAAAAAGGTTGACATAGTATCCGTCGTCTTAATTTTTATTTGGATTTTATTGGTTTTTATTTGTGAATTCTTTTGCTTTCTTTTTTTTGTTATGCACAAAATATGCTTTTATTTTTTAAATTATTAATTATTACTTTTCATGAAAGGGATAAGCCAATTTTTATATGTACAATCAAAAATTAAAGTACTTTGGTGCAAATTCTTTATATCATCCTTCACACGATAAATTTATTAAGGGGGTAGGTCAAATCACCTTTTTATTACTGCTAGCTAATTTAGATTATTTTCTTTCCCCCCCTCTTTCCATGCAAATTTTTAACATTGGCTCTAAAAACATAATTTTTATAGCCAATTTCCAAAATAGCCTCTTCATTTTCCTATTAGCCCTATCTTATCTCAACTGATTTTATATACTTATCTTTTTTATAATACATATATATACTTCAATTGATACTGATTTAATCGTATTCATTCCTAAATTCCTCAAAACAAGATTTAATTTTTTAAAAAGTTTGCGCATTTCACAATATTTTTGTTTATTTTTATGTTTGGTGAAAAGGGGAAATTGCTCACTTTTTATCCGCAAAACATCAAAAACTATACTGGATGCAATTTTTTAGATTAAATTAAGATTAATATCGGACTTAAATAGGATTTGAGATACACTTTACTAAACCTCTCCTACTCAGAACTGCTTTACTATTTTTATGCTACGAAGAAAATTACATTATTCAAATACTTTCTATCTACTTTGATTTAAAGTAAACTGTTGATTTATTTGGAATTACTATCAACAAAGATATTTAATTGATGAGTTGATGATAATTTGAATGCAAGTTTGATAAATTTTAAGATCCCAAAAAGATACATTAAAGATTAATATATTCAATACTAACTTCTGACTTGAATATTGAATAGTAGAGATATTTAACTCCTTTAATTAATTCTATCTATATGTCAAGCATTCCCCATAAAAGGCCTTATCATAAAGGATTTATCAAACAATAAATATTGAAGAGAAGATATTGGTTAATAAGAGTTTTAATAAATTAACACTGTATAGTTATTTGACAAAAAGCTTCAAATTACAAAATATGTATCTTTTGGATATATTTTTAAAATTGTTTGTGGTTTATCTTACTAAAACTGTTTTTACTTCTACCTCATCGATAAAAAAATACTTACTATAGATTTTACAAATCAAAGATTTTAATTTTTTTAAGGTAGTACTATCAATAGAGTAAATCACCACCTTTATTAAAAAGCAAGCAGTTTATAACTTTTATATCAATTATTGATTGGATCCAATTACAATTTTATTATTTTGCTAACTCTTCTTGAAGGAACAATTACTATACTCTCTTAGCATATTCTCAAAATTCGTTTTTTCTCCTTTTTCTGCTAATTGACCCTAACTCATATACCTTATTCTAAAAGGCATTAAATGCTTTTATCACCATCAAATAACTTTTATTTAGAATTAATCTTGCCCACACAATAATTTATTACCTAATTCCTTCCTCTATGTGATAGGAGGATGAGGAATTATAAAATTCTTATTAAGAGAAAAAAAGATAATATAGATTTTTTTCTTTTAATTCATAAATATTTAAATCTCTTTCTCCTCTAGTATTTTTATAAATACAGTTTAAAATGAAGGATTTAAATAGAGCAATAATATTGCAAAAAAAAAGAAATCTAATAAGAATTCGCCCTTTCTATAAAAAGTTAAGCTTAAATATTTAAAAATTGATTTTTCAACAAATTATAATTAATTTAAAAGATACAATACTAAATCAGTAAGACTTCCCGTTTTCATCAATATATTGACGAAATACTAAATAAAAGCAGCTATTTTAATCTCTCAAAATTTTAAAATTCGTTTTCAGGCGTTGGTACTAAGTCAAATAATTTCTCCTGTGTAGAAATTAACTTGAGCCTATTGTAGTTTATTCTTTCATTTATTAAAATTTCCTATTGTGGTATCTTAAACTCACCATATTTATTGATCCTACCCCAGCCCTTCCCCAGATATTTACTTTCTAGATACAAATCACAGATAAAAGGTAAATAGCTTTCCCAAAACCAATCAAATAAAGAATCAAATATAAAATACAGGTAGAAAATATTGCTATTCAAATTCTAATTTATAAACTTAAATTAGCGGCAATATTTAAATCAAAGATATAAATAAACGATAGATATAGATTTCTTAAACAGTTTCAACCCACTAGCTTTTCTATTCCTCCTAAATATCAATGAGAATCCTAACATATAGACTCCATTTATAAAGAAGATTTTTCTTTAAAAATGCTTTCGAGCTAATTTTCTGAAAAAATTAGGCAAATCCTCGTCAAATGAGCAAACATGTATTAAATCAAATAATAACCTTATTTTCAATATGACAATATAAAATAATGTGTGGTAGAGATATGATTTTTTTAGAAACATTTTTATCCTTTTTTTATTATTCTTCTATTTTATTTTTATGAAAGAAGTGGTGGCTTAGGGATGAAGAAGTTTTTGGCTTGTAAAATTTTAAAAAATAAAAAGGGAAAACTTATTAATTAAGAAATCTGATATTTGTTTATTTACCTAAAGCACTACTACAAATTGATCAAAAGAATATTGATGATAGAATGCCATAAATAAATTATTCATGGCAAAGAAATTAATAATTCAAAAAGAATTTCCCATAGATAGAATTTAAAAAAAACGATCTATTCCACAAAAAATAAACCAGCTAATTTTTTTTACATAGGATTTGAAATTTAAAAAACCCACCAAATCCAAATTTTCAAAATATTAATATTTATCTGTTATCTGATTTAAAAAATTTTAAGGTTATCATATTTTCTATCATTTTTCATAGTCAAAACAGGAAAATCAATTTACTGCTTGACAGTGTGAAGAGAAATGAAAGATATCTATTGTTGATTAAAATTAGGAATAAAGTTGCGCAAAATTTAGGTTATTCTTTGAAATTTAGTGGATAGAATTTAAATATAAAAACATATTTGAGTTTAAAGAATTAAATCTATGGTCTAAATCAAATATCATGCTCACTAACACAGAAATACTATTAATTGATATGAAATAAATCCTCTTTGTAATTTTTAAATTATTTGACTCTCCTTTTTAATTTAGTATCCTTTGATTTTTTCACCCATAAATATCAATACTAAAAACGAATTATCATTTCTTATGAATCTCTTTATCTAATTTTTGCTTAGTTTAATTTTAGATTGTGGGGAATGTTTACAGAAAAGAAATAGAGTATTTATCTTTTTAAGTGTTAAAAAAAACGCATGGATTTTTTATTTTTAATTCTCACTTCCTTCAATTTCTGAAGCCACTGTTATTATTATTATTTTAGCTTTGTCCTCCATATCTTTGTCCATATCCTTAATTGCGGTTTCCATTATTGTTATAGTTATTATTACTACCATATCCACCACGAGAACCTCCTTAATGATTTTTATTGTAGTGGTTTTGATGGTGATGGTGAGATTATTATTAGCGATTAAAGCTTCTGTTATTGTCGCGGTTAAATGAAGAGCCCTATCTCCTTTCGTTGCTTCTAGATCTACTGCGACTGCTATTTCTTTTATCTGAAGATTATCTACGGTTTCCTCCTTGATAATGTTGGTGGTGATGATGATGATGATAATTTGAGCTTCTGTTTTCTTATGATCTAGAAGATTTCTTTTAACTATTACTTCTACTACGACTATTACTCTAGCTTCTGCTTTTACTACTACCACTTCTGCTTCTACTGCCACTACTGTTACTGTTGCTGCTATTGCTTCTTCCACTGCTTTTGCTATCACCGCTTTTACTTCTTCTCTCCCTCCTTTCCTTGCTCTAGCTTCTAGATTAAAGAAGTTTAGGCTAGTATTTGCTTCTCTAGTTTTATGTATAAGCTCTAATTTAATTATTAAATAACATTTTAATCATAAATATTTTATTTTAAATGAAAATTTACATTTTTTTGCTCATTCTAGCTCCTGTTTAGAGTCCTAGATTAATTTCTACAGGACGGTTCTTCAACAATTCTCCATTTTTTTAGGCTGCCTGATATGAAATAAAATTAAAAAAAGTTGAAAATCCAAATAATCAAAATTAGAAATTTGGTTTGTATCAGTAACAAACAGCTAAAACGATTTGGACGTGTAATTTAATATTTGAAAATAAAATTTGATTTGAATAGATAAGGATATGAAAATTAATTTTAAATTATGGAGGGAATTTTTAAATCAATTAATAAAATATCTCCTCCTTTTTTTAAAAGTTTAAATACATGAGGTTTGTCAGATACCAAAGTTAGATTAATTCTAAAGAGAAAAAAATAAGAGTGTTGAAAATGTGAGAAAGATACCACCTTCAATTAAATCAATCTATAATATTAAATCGAACTAACAAATTTAAATCGAGAAGGTATTTATGAATTTTAGTTAATAATGATTTGATTAAAAAGAAAATTGCCTGAAATTAAAGAGTTAATATTTAAGTTATATTGTGGCAAGTATGATTCTTGAGAGAGTATTCAATATTTAAATTAATGAAGCTATTGAATAAGAGGGAGTTAATTTATCTTTTAAGTTTTCATGAATTTTCTATTCTTAAATGTTACTGATTCTAACTTTCTCTTAATGTCTATTTTGATCATTTAAAAACGTCCTAAGACATCATTTTAATTACATCACTTTAAAATATTCTTGGGATGTTTCCTTATTTTTTCTAATTAATAGTTTTTATTCTTGTTGAAATTGATCCCCACCCCTTTATTTGGAAGCTAAAAGAAGAAAGAAATAGAAAAAATATTAAGAGAGAAGAGTTTTAAAATATATTCTGATTACAAGTTTTTGAAAAGTATCTTTTAAACCAAAGTTTAATTTGATTGATTCTGTTTAAATTTATTAATTTTCAACAAAGAAAGAAGAAAAAACTAATAAAACTTTGGTAAATAAATAACTTTTTTAAAGGTAAGCTAGAATTAGTAATAATTAATCTATATCTAGACAAGCACAAATTTCAGTTATTTTAAAGAGTAGGTAGGTAGGAAGAATTAACATAAGATAGTCTTTAAAATAGATAATTAAATTTTAAAAATTACTGCTTATTGACTAATAGTACTTTGACTTATCCATCAATAAAGTATTATTTATATCTAGTGAAGGTAGGAGTGTTTTCAATTAAAATTACATATTTAAAAATATCATAATTGCAAAATATTGGGGAAATAGATATTTCTTTTATATAAAGATTCAATAAAGTTGCAACAACAACAACACTCTAGATATTCTTCATGATTTTAAATTTAAATATTGCAATTTAATTTTTATTAATTTATTGATAAATACATCAATCAATCAATCTATCTATCTATATTTCTATCTATCTATTAATCAATCGATTGATTGATTATCGTGGGAGTTAAATAAACATTTTTAAATATAATTACCAGCTATGCCATTGCCATAGTAGTGTATTAGACAAAAGCTCTTCCTTTATTGACTAACTAGCCTTCGTTTCTTGGTACAATCAAATCCCTTATTATATTCAAAGTAAGTCAGAATATTTTAAAATTTTAAAAAGATTTATAATATAAATATCAATTTGGTTGTAAAATAATCTTAACGTAAAGTGAGAATAGATATATTTCGAATTATACCCAAATTCTTTAATTAATCACTATTTAAAAAAAGTATATTTTAATCGAATTAAAGGCGAAGTAATCTTGATTATATGATGATATTTCTTTGCCAATCTAACATATCTCCCAATTTAGATGACAGGGTTAAGCAATTATTTTTAGGGATTTGTAACTTAAAGTTTCTTTTAGAATATTAACTATCGTTGATTATAAAATTGGAATACATATTCCCCAACCAATCATTAGTGAGTGGTATATAAATCAATATTAATGTTGAATAAAGTTCATATCTTTTTTTAATTTTCCTGATTTCTAAAGTAATTAAACTCCAATAAGATATCTTTTTTCTACTATTCTATTAAGTTTACCTCCTTATACAATTTACTTCAGATTTTTATAGTTTTTTAAAATTTTTTACTCTCAAAAAGAGCTATAATATGTAATAGTTTTATTAATCATAATAAGTTTTAATAATTATAAAGATGTTAGAATAAGATGTGAGAGTGCTTTTAGAAAATAAAATTGTTTTGTTTCCTACTCTATAGTACCGAATTGTGAGAAGAAATTTCTAATTTCCCTATCTGTAAGTTCAAAATTTAAGTTTGATGCTATGACTGTCCTCTACTCAGGCTGTTAATAAAATATGAAATTTAGTATAATGAAAATAAAATAATTTAAAATTAAATGAATAAATTAATTAAATATGGGATTATTTAGTATTTGTTTCGCTTCTTATCCTTCATTTGAAGTTAGAATTAAGATTTAAAATTAAAATATTTAAGGAAATAATATAAATAAAAATAGAATATTTAAAGATACTTCTTCTTTGTTTAAAGGAACTTACATATCATTCTTTTTTGAGCTATTTCTATTCCCTTTTAATGATTAGATTCAAACAATAAATATCACATATTTGATTAGCGAAATTGATAGAAAACTTTTATATATTTCTAGATCAATTTGAATATTTTATTAAACTTTATTTTCATTAGAAAAGCTGCTTTGCTGTGCTGTCAATAATTTAACAATAACAATTAAAACCTTTCACAGCTTTATTTACTCTGATGAATTATAATATGCATTATAGATTTTAGTGAGATAATAATTTGCAATTTTTTATTGGGATGGTATTTTGTTACCCTATATAAATAGGTTATTTATTTAATAATCTATGTAATTTACTTGACTTTGGAGAATCACTACCCTCGTTATCCTTTCTATCATCTTCTCCTTAATCATCATCATCATCGGAATCTAACCAATCGTATTTTTTATCATCTCCTTCTTCACCACCTTCTTCTTCTCCTAAAAATTCAGGTTCTTCATAATCACCGCCAACTACCTTTTCGTCATTATCGCTTTCATCAATTTTTTATTTCATAGTTTCTATTTCTATTTCTTGCTTAGATTAAGTCTATATAGGATTAGGCTAAGGTTCTTCTTATCCATCTTCATCATCTTCTATATCAATATCTTCTAAAACTTCTTCATCATTTTTACTATCATTGTATTATGGCTAGGATTCTACAGGTTTATCCTCTCCTTAAAATAATTTTTTCTTATTTTTTCTAACTCCTACAAACATTTATGGTGCTATTAATAATTTAAAAACCAATAGTGTCTACTTTTTGTGTGTTTATAATATGTTCTTTTCTAACTTGCGCAAAATTTATAATTTATTTAATTAATTATATAATAATGGGTGAATGTAGGTAGTAATGAAAAAAAGAATATTTTTATATCTATGTTTTAATATTTCATCACTTACTAACTAAAGCCCATAAGAACTCTAATCAATTAATTGGTAAATAATTCTATTTTTAAAATTAAATTTCTATATTAATTATTAAAAATTTAATAAATATTTTTCTAAATTATATACTTTTCCTATTATTAGATAAATTAGAGTAGTTAAATTCTTATAATTAACTAGTAATTTATAAATTTATATTGATCAATAATAATTAATAACAGACAGTATAGTATAACTTACCAACAGTTTGATTTAAATTTATTTA
Source organism: Tetrahymena borealis (assembly GCA_000260095.1). Lineage (NCBI taxonomy): Eukaryota > Ciliophora > Oligohymenophorea > Hymenostomatida > Tetrahymenidae > Tetrahymena > Tetrahymena borealis. The sequence continues at coordinate 407,517 of JH651275.1, read as the reverse complement.
AAATCAATTTTGAAGCAATTCTAAAGTATATATTTTTATTATAGTAATAAGATAAATTAATTGCAGTTAACACATGAAAGTTAAAATTATTTAGATTATAAATTTAATAAAGGAGTAACCATTTTTTAAACGAATTGGAGTAGTTTTTTTTTTGGTTAATTAAAGACAAAAATATTTTGAAAAATTACTTTAAAATATAATATTAAATTACTATAAATATAACTTCCATTAGATTGAATAAGTTTAATGAGGTATTGGTAACAATTCTAAAGGAGAATATAAACTTTGCTATGGTTCAACCAATTAATTAGTAGTTGTTAGAATATCAATAATTAATTTAAATATAAAAAATTTTTAGTGATTGAGTATTCAATTTATAGTGTAGCTTTGTTTGTATAATTAAACTCAATCATTTCCTAGATTTAATTTGATACATAATATCTAATTTCACTCATTTCTAGATATAATTTTATACATAATATTTAATTTTAATCTATATAATCTTCATTTTAAATAAATTTTTAGGAAAATATTCTCAAGTTTCCTCATACTTTTAATGAAGCTATTATGAGATTCAAATTAGGAAAACTCTCAAATATAATAATTTATACTGTTTAAATCTTTTTAAAGCTAAGTGATAGGAATTCTTTGTAAATTATCTAAGTTGTTGATATGAAAGTAAAATGAAAAATTAAAAAATACATTATTCAATAAATTAATTCTAATATGAATTATTTTTATAATTTAAATTGAAAGAATAGTCAATATTTTTAATGTTTTTCTTTAAAAAAAGTAAATATATTTCTCATTTAATAAAGATTTGGACAGATTAAATATTTTTTAATGTAATAAATATTTTAAATATTAGAAAGTATTTAGTTTTAAAAACATACAGTTTAGAAATAAATATTTGTAAAGATTAATAAATTTGTGTAAACATGGTTAAATAAATTAAAAATTGGTTTACATTTTAATGAAACTAAAATCCAGATGTTAATTTGGGATTAAATTATTAAGTGTAAAAGAACTAAATTTAAAGAATAGTATAAAAGAAGAGAATGAGAGGATATTAAAATGGAGAAGAGGCAAAGAAGTAAGTAGGTTTATTGAAGTTATGAGCTATTATACGTATTATAAAAGAGTATTGAAAGTAAAATACGCTAATTAGTATACTAATTACATAGTATATTATATTTGAAGAGCTTACTTAAAATCTCATGGAAATCAAGCAGATTTCGGATTTATATCGAATTTTAATTATTAATTAAAGTAGTTGGTACTATAGCACTGCTTTGCATGTAAATACTCAATAAATAAGTAGAGCTTAACTGTAACTTCAAAGGTCTGTTTGTTTATTGAATCTTCTCTTAAAAATATGTTCCTAATTATCTTCTTCTATGTATACACTTGGATAGTAAGTAGGGAATGGTGGATACTCTTTCTTAGCAATTTTATCAAGGACTATAATTATAAATAATTTATATTACTATTAAGATCACATTTTGAAATCTAGATAATTCTTCAATTAATTTGAGTATTCAAACAAAAATTAAAAAATTGATTAACAATCAATCATTTCCAATTTCTATTCATATTAGAGATTAGAGCAAAAGCTATAATCCCCAAATAATATAAAGGGAATAATATTATTTTATAAACTCTTTGGATAATAAGAGCTTGCTCTCTCTCTTAAATATCAGATTTTATATATATTGTATTTCTTCATTTTAAAATTAAAAATAAACTTCAACTCTTCTAATAGATAATATTATTATTTTACCTTCCCTTGCAATCTATTTATTGTACTCTATATTTTACATGAATTATTCTGTTTTATTCTCATGGAAGATATATTTCAATTCCTATTATTTGTTATTATTCAATAATCAATGTTTAAATTCACTCATTTTCTTTTTATCTTATTCTTTACTTCAACTTTTGCAATTTTTTCTAATTTGCGAGGAAAGAGATTGGGTATTGTTTTGTGGAATTAGCGATAAAGATCTAAAACCTCTTTGCGGTTTTTTATTAAGTATTCCTCATTTTTAAGTAAGTATTTTTGGTATTATTCATTGACAACAGGTATCCTCCTGAAAATTCTTCTCCAATATTCCATTTAATTACTAGTAGATCAGTAGAATGAAAAGAGTAGTATTCTGATATTATTTTCAAATCAAATAGATAGAAAAAGAAAGTAGAAGCAGAAAAATATAAATTAAGAAAAGGATATATTAATATCTTTAATTTTTTTCCTTGTGCAATATGATTAAATGAATTATAAATTGAGAAACAATATTGAGCAGAGAGCCTTAAACTTTATTATTACAGATAAAGTGTATTTTAATTTATTCTTTTATTGTTCGTATCTTTTGAAGAATATCTCTAAAATTAATTAAGTACAATATATTCATAAACATATAAAAGTAATAGTATAGTTCCAGATTTAACCTATATTTGTACTTTTAAAAATGATTTGTTTTCCAAATATTACAAGATCTTAAAAAATTCACATTCAAGTATTTACAACCTCTCAAATAACAGCCTTTGCGAAATTATCCTCAATATTTACAATTTATCCACAATATTTTCAATCTTTTATCTTTTTAATAAAAATTGCGCTCCCGCGTTAATAAAGAGGACTAATTGAAATAAATTTCCTTTAAGATATTTCAGAATTTAATTTATCTCCTTTATCGATCTGATTTCATAATTTTAAGAATAAAATAAAAGGAAACCAAATAAATCTCATTTATTCAAAAACTATGGAAATTCATTTTTTAAATTTCAAATTCCAAATGATAATGACAATATGCATGTCTCTGAAATTAAATATTTTCCTTATTCACTCATTTGTATTGCTTTTATGATGTCCTTTTTATTGGTTTTATTAGTACTCATCCTCAATTATTCATTTTCACCTTTGTTTGTTGTTTGAGATTGGCATTATAAAAGATTGTCTTAATTTTCATTCAATTCTCACAAAAATAAATTGCAGTGCATAAAGAGGCAGCATATCTGCAGTAAATATGATTATATGGATCTTTAATTCTTTGATTTTTAATTTATTGCTGTACGATTTATCTATGAAAATGGAGTAGAATTATCTACTTTCACTTATTTATGATTTACTTTTTTTATTGATTTGTAGATCTTTTCAATAGTAAAAAAAGTGGTATTAAGGGATATTATATTTTTTTGGAAGCTAATTTGTCAGTATTTTAACGAAAACATGTTGCGTCATATTTTTTTGATTAAGATTTAATTTCTGAAAATAGACAAAAAATTATTCACAAATTATGATAAATTGTAATTACATTATTAATTTTATGAATTCTAACTTAGCCCCCACTTGAAACTTAACTTTTGATTGAATTTTGGTGTCAAAATTTATTTTTAGTGACGGTACTATCAGCCATCAAATCACTACTTTGTATGTTTAATTAGGGTTTAAATACGTTCCGTTTTGAGGAGAGTTTTGAATAGAATATTTTCGAACTAAAAAAAAATAAAACCTAAGTAGCAAGAAGTAAACCTCCATAAAATCTCCTTAAGTCAAAGTCTCCTATAAGCAAATTAGCAAGTAAGATGATCTCCAACTCTGTAAATAACCAACCCTCTAAGGTTTTGTGCACTCCTAACATCCAAATGGGATTAACTTTCAATGATGTTTTGATGGTCCCCTAATACAGTGACATTAGTAGTAGAAGTGAGTGTATCGTTAAGACTAAATTCTCAAAGAACATCCCCTTAAATGTTCCTATTGTCTCTTCTCCTATGGATACAGTCACCGAATTCAAGATGGCTAAGGAAATGGCTAAGTGTGGTGGTTTGGGTATCATCCATCGTTTCATGCCTATTTCTGAACAATGTAAATAAGTAGAAAAAGTCAAGAGAGCCCAAGCTCACATTCTCTTTGAACCTATTATCATCCCTAAGAACACTACCTACAAGCAAATTCGTCTTCTCTCTGAACAATTTACTTTCTAAACTTTCCTTGTTTGTGAAGAAGAATTTGATGTTTCTAAGATGGATCCCCTATAATCACCTATGATCAGAAAGAGTGAATTCGGTAAGTTCATCCTTGCTGGTATTGTTACTCGTAGAGATATCCGTAATATGAAGTTTGATGATGATAAAGTCTCAAAATTCATGACTCCCAGAGATAAATTAATTGTTCACACTATGGCTGACAATCTTATTACCTCCGATGAAGCCTTACCTGATCCTGAATTCTTCAAGTAATTGATGCACTCCAACAGAATCGAAAAGGTTCCAGTTGTCACTTCTACCAACAAAATCATTGCTCTTATTACTCTCAAGGTAAATATAGATATTATTTATTGTATTTCTTTAAAGCACAATAGCCTTACTTACTTAAGTCCGTTAATTCAGAAATATTTTTTGAAAACAGTGATGAATAAGGCAATCCTATTTTTTAGGTTGAAAGAGAATAAATAATAGACTTTTATTTAGCTTTAAAGAATTAAATTAAAAAATTTTATTTCTAATCAATAAATCTAATAAAAACTAAATTCTATTAGAAATTAACAAATAAATTGTAATTTAAGGAGTGCAATTTTTACTTTCTTCACAAACCTTATATTTTTCCCTATTGAAATAAATTAACAACACTATCACTGATTGATTTAATTCCTTATTCCTTAAAATCTATTATAATATTTCTAATCTAAAATTTATTTAAACAACTAATTATAGGATATCAATAGAATCGATAACTTCCCTATTGCCAATAGAGACAATGAAGGTAAATTATATGTCGGTGCTGCTGTTGGTGCAAAGGATGACTATATTGAACGTTCCAAGGCTTTGATTGATGCTGGTGTTGATGTTCTTGTTGTTGATATTGCTAATGGACACTCTTAACTCTGTATTGATGTTGTTAAGAAACTCAAGGAAAATTTCGAAGATATCGATATTGTTGCTGGTTCTATTGCTACTGGATCAGGTGCTGAACTTTTAATCAAGGCTGGTGCTGATGGTATTAGATGTGGTATCGGTAATGGTAGCATCTGTATTACTAGAATTGTTTCTGGCTGCGGTGTCCCTCAAGTAATTATTTAATTAATTAAATTAAGAATTGATTTTAATTCAAATAAAATAATTCTATTGAATTGTATAAAATAATCAAATTTATATTAATTTTAATTTTCCTATAAATATAGTTCTCTGCATTGTGTGATGTTGCTCCTATCTGCAAGCAATACAATGTTCCTTTAATTTCTGATGGTGGTAACAAAAACTCTGGTAATATGTGTAAGGCTTTGGCTATTGGTGCTGATTGCGTTATGCTTGGTAGACTTGTTGGTGGTTGTGAAGAATCTCCTTCCAAGGTTATCTACAGAGAAGGTAAACTCCAAAAGGTCTACAGAGGTATGGCTGGTTATGGCGCTAACTTATCTAAGGCTCAACGTTTAGGTAGTGACGAACCTTCTTCTACTAGCTTCACCCCTGAAGGTGTCGAAGGTTATATCCCTTATGCTGGTCCCCTTGCTGGTGTATTAAATTAATTCGTCTAAGGTATCAAGTCTGGTATGAGTTATAATGGTGCTCATTCCATCCCTGAACTCTAGCAAAGAGTTTAATTCATTAGAATGACTTAATCTGGCTTCTAAGAATCAGGTGTCCATTCTATTAACCAATTTTCTTGAGTTAATTGATTGAAAATGTACCTTTCTACTGTACTCTAACGACATACAAAAATAAAGAATTATTTAAACCTATAATCACTACCTTTAAAAACAAACCCGTATATTAAAATAATATTATGAACTAGAAATAAATCAATTTATTTATGGCTTAATCTAAAACAAACATTCTATAATATTTAAAATTGTATAGTATCTTATATCTTTTATAATTTGTATACTTTTTATCCTTGTTTATAATTAAGATTAAATTCCTTCTTCCTTTCTTTTTATCTTTTCTAAATAAAAGGTATTATAATTTAAACATCATCCATTACTTTATGAGTCTAATATCTCTTATTTTCTAAAAAAAATAATTGCTTAAGCATCTAAATTAAGTTATCTATCCATAATAGAATTATAATGAATATTCCCTCATAATTATAACGATAATAAATAATAATCGATTGATTCTCTTAGTCTCAAGTAATATGAGAAAAATCAAAATGATTGATTATTAAAATTCTAAAATTATTTAAAAATTCAAATACTTATTTAACATCGCATCTTCTTCTTGCAGATATCTTATTTTTATGTAGAAAAATAGTTGATTTAAAAAATAAATCATAATTTTTTGATAATAACTCATAAATTTTAAGCATTGCTTTTGAATTAAATCTAAAGATTAATCGTTTGATAACAATAATATATAAGAATTTAAAAATATTAGAATTTCAAAGCTTTTCAAAAGTAAGAGGAGATAACAAACAAACCAATAAAACAGTAAAATATAAAGAATAAAAATGGATAAGCATAAACCTATGGGATTTTAGTACTAAAAGAAAGATGTAAAAATAAATATTAAAAAATTATAATCTACTATTTGTTCCCTTCATTTTTTTGCAATAGTTTCATAAGCAGAAAGGGAATACTAAAATAAGTAATTACTTGAGAAATTATATTAATCAGTTATTTTTACTTAATTAACAGCCTCTTTAAGTGAAAACTAAAGCAACAAGTAAATATGATCATGTTTAAAAGACAATTGATAGTGGTACTACTGCAAGAGATGTAGAAGTTAAGAGTAAAATCATTTAAATATAAGTTTAATCAATCGAACTTTTAATTGATCGAATTTCACAAGCATATTAAAAAAATATATTATCTTAACAGGTGATAAATTTATTGCAAAAAAGAAAAATGAAAATTTTGGAAGAATTCTTTCTAGATATTTGTTTACATTACTCTGCTTAGAGAAGAATTAGGAAAGTATTTATGATTTAGTAAATCAAAATAATGATTTAGCAGATAATTTTAAATAACTGAGATTAAACTCTGACAATATGAGTCAAGTTTCTTACACCAGTAAATAATCATCAGTTACTTAAGTTCATGGAGCTGATTTAAAAGAAGGATTTATTGTAAATTATTTACAAAATTTATTGCATTCAGTAATTAAGTATAATTAATTCAAATAGGATGAAAATTCTTTCTTATTGCTTGATGTTAGAGATGAAATGGAATAATCCGTTTACAGAATTAAGGAAGCTATTTCCTATCCAATCACTAATTTCAAGAGAGATAAAGTCATTCCAATACTCTACAAATTTGTAAATTAACTATTAATAATTTATAAATTAGTCTATTCGACTCTAAATTAATATTAAATGAAACTTATTATAAATAGAAAAATGCTACTGATAAAGTTATCATTGTTTATGCAAGTGATGAAAAATAAACTATTACTGCAGGTTAAACATTCTTTGAAAAAGGATATGATAATATATACATCTTAAGCAAAGGTATTGAATGTTTTGCTTAAGAATACCCAGAATGTATTGAAGGAGTTATACCTGAAGGAATTAGAAATTAGGGAGTATAAAAAGAAAAGAAAATAATGAGTAGAGTTTCTGCTGATACCAAAACTACTATGGGTATTACTAAAACATCTTCAATCACAACAAAACCTTCAACTGCTAATAAAATTACAAGAACTCCTATTAATAACATTCTTAATAGTGGGAAAGAAAATAAACCATCCTAATAATATTGAACATAAAAGCTTCAAGATAATTAAATAACCATAAATAATAATAATAAAAAAATAAAATATTAGGTATAAAAGAATTTTAAATAATTTAATAATTAAGCAACTTTATTCATCTACTTTATTTTATTTACTAAAATTGATATAAATAAATTAATTGTATCTTTTATTTATTTATAAAAAGTAATTAATTTTCTTACCATATTTCAACGATTTATAATTTGATTGATTCAATCATCATTAAAAGATTAAATTTTCCCATAAATTAATTGACCATCTACATACATCATTTAATTAAATTGATTTAAATTAAATAAACTCTTTTCTGCAAATTTTTTGTTCATCTTTTTGGAAGAAAATCAACTCCTCTTTATATTTAAGGGTTACTGGTGATGTGTATGAATAGAAGAAATAAATTAAAAAGAAATTTCGGAATTTGGAGGGGGAAAAATGAAGGAGGAAAGATGATTACTTAACATTAGAGCGCATTCTTGATAACTGTATAATACATATTTGATACATGAAAACATAAAATGCACTAAAATAGATAGGTAATTTGTATTTATAATTATATTTTAAAGAAATCATTGCTTTATTTATTGATCTTCTCAATTGACAAAAAGAATTTATATTTATTACTTATTTTATTATATTTCAATTCAAGTATTTATTTAGTGATCCTAATTATAAAATAATTAGAAAAACCTTTCATCCGTCCGAATTTATTTTTCAAATTTTTTTTTGTTCTTCGTATCTGGGTTAGAGACTAAATTATTAGTGAAAAATAATTATTAGAATTTAATGCCTACTTTAGTTAATTTATAAATAATTACTCAGGATCTCTCTTTATGACTCTTTGAGCCTTAGATAAGACTTCCATAGTTTTATTGATTGTATCTCTTTCTTCGGCAATATTAGGAGGCTATTTAGAAAAGTAGATAATATTAGCAATTTTATTTTATGTAAAAAGATTTTAATTACTTCTGCAATGCTACCAAGAGAATCTTCACTTCTCATAATTTCATTATATAATTGATATTATAACTATTCTTAAGCTGCTTTAACTAAGAAGAAACCAATTGCCTTAGGAATAGAATCTCTAACATTTCTAACAACAATGTTAAAGTAAACATCAACTCTTGATCTCAATTCATTAATGAAAGCCTTTTCAGCATCTATTTATTGTTGACCTTCTTTACCAGGTTCTTGAGCCTATTATATGAAAAGAATATTTAATATTATTTTAAGGAAAATTTGGTTAAAATATTTACAGGAATCAAATGAGTTCTGTGAGCAAGATAACCAAGATCGTTGGTGAAAAGATAACCTTATTCAGATTCAATGACATTGCTAACGACTTCCTTAGCTTGATCTCTTTACTATAATTATTTAAATTATTCGTTTTTTTAATTATATTGATAATTTATTCTATAGTTACAGATTATAAGACTCTGCTAGTAATATCTGCAATTTCATCCATAACAGTAGGGAATCTGGTGAAAATTTTCTTTAAGATTTTATTAGCTAAACCTTCCAAATAGTTGTAACATTAGGTTAAACATTCAAAAGCAGGATCTTTCAACTTTTCTAATTGGGGATTAATTAAATATAAGAAAGCATCAATAGAGGGGAAACCAGGAATAGAATCGCCCTAATGCAATTGAATAGCAGTTTGAATATCTTTATCGGTGTATTCTCTAGTAGCTCTATAACCTTTTTGGATGAAGTCTTCGTAGAGTTCATTAAACTATATTTTTAAGATAATTAGGAATTAATTAAATATCTTACTTTCAATATTAAAAAAATTTTATTTACCATCATTTTAATGACAGCACCACCAGAAAGTTCAGAATTGATATTTGGACGTCTTTAATCGTATTTTCCCTTAATGGTATTTTTAAAGTTTTCTGTAAAATCGGTAATCATAGTCCAGATAAGTTGCATCTTATCCTTTTATTCTCTAGGAAGAGCAGGACCCAAATCTCTTAATCTGTCTTCACATTCTTTTAATTTATCCTTAATTTCCTTAACAATGGCAGGTAAAATATTTCTAATATGGTTGAAGAGACTTGTGGAAAGCTTGTTAGTCAAAGCTTTGGTACCCAAGTACTTAGGATCCATTGTAGAATAAATTTTATGACTAGAGAAGAAAGCTTTTTCTTCATCAAGAGCCTTATTGACTCTCTTATTTTCATGAATATCTTATTGAGATCTACCCTTGACACCGACATAACCTAATTTCAAAGGAATATCAATACCCATAATCATTCTCCTGGCATCAGTACCTTAATCCATAATATCGATCTATTAATATTTTGAAAGAAAAAAATTGAAAATAAGAAATAGAAAATTTATCAATATGAATTTGATTGAAACTATTATTTTTGCTAGAACGTTTACAAAAAATAAAGGGTATCTTTAAAAAATCCTTTGCAAATCAGAAATTGTTTGATGATATTTTTACCTTTGTGATAACACCGATAGTTCTGTTACCTTCTCTATCGACTTCTCTAGCTAATTAAAGACCATCAGAGTTACTAATATCCTAGTTACCAGGGATGACACACAAGATAATGGTTCTTTCATCACGAATGTATCTAAATAATTTTAAAATTAGAATCAATATTTTAAATTTAGAAAAATCTTAATTTCCATCTATTTATTTATTTTCTAGAAGTATAGATATTAATTTTAACTTTTTTATCATATTAAAATAAATCTATTTCTTTCATCAATGCTAAAATTTTGCTTTTTGGTTAGGAAATACTAACATAAATCTCTCTCTCTCATTGTACTTTATTTTGAAATTCTATTAAATAATATAAAAATTGTTTACGAGTAAGCCATTTCCTTGGTGATTCTTTCGATATCAGCGTTTTAGTCTGAGTCTTGGAGAGGGATTCTGGTGATACCAGGTAAATCAATAATTGTCAAATCGATGACGTCGTTGGAGTAAACAGTCATGATGATAGGATCGTTAACAATTTTCTTTCTCTTACCAGCAACTTAGTCAGTTAAGAAATCAATTTGCTATCTAACTTGATCGAAATTTTCCCACTTTTTGGTTTTGTCAACTTCAAAAACAGCGTAAGGTTTGATAATTCTTTCATCTATTTTATAAAGAATATTTTTAATTTATTGAGCTAAAAGTCTATTATTGGTTTTTATATAACTGATATTATTCCTGTTATAGCTGAATTTTACTATTAATACTATGAAACTAGTTATTTTAAATATTTGCATTGTTTATTCAGCAATAGCAATAATAATTGTAAATTCTTTATTGCATTTGCAATCAGTAAAATAAAATATATGCTAATTATTTACTAGGAGGTACATGGACCAATCTGAGTTCCAAAGGTCTACGAGTAACGACACCCTTTAATATTGAAACAAAATATTTAATCAAATTATCCTTGCAAAAAAAGTTAAAAAAAAACTTACGGAACCTCTAGGCAAGAAATCGATACCTACGATACTTTCGAGAAGAGATGATTTACCAGATGATTAAGAACCTATAACAGCAATTCTAGGTAACTTGATAAATTATTGCAAACCGACATCTCTCAATTCATCGATAACGTTAATAAGCTTTCTTAAGTTGTCAAAAAGACCAGATCCTTTAAAATCATTTGTATCTTGCTCAGCCATTCTCTATCTTTTTTCTAATGATTACTTTACTTTTATTTGATGAAATTTTGTTTAGTGTTTATCTAATATTTTTCTTTATATTTTATTTTTGCTTTTTTGATGAATCTAATACTTTTTTGAATATAATTTATTTTTATTTACCTAAGACTTCTTCAAGCTTTCTTTCTTTTTTTTTCAAATAGTATTCTTCGGCAATAATTGGTTGTTTGATCCATTAAATGGATGCTAACCTTAACCTATTCCTTTGTTTCCTAAGCAAAAAAATTAATTAAAGAAATTTCACACTTGTTAACATTAATGTCTCATGAATTTTATCAACTCCTATGTTTAAAATTATGAGCGAAAATGAATAAAAAGAAAGAATTAATGAACTTACTTATACTTTCTTATTGAAATTTGTTTTGAAAATAAAAATTACCTTCTATTACATTATGTCAGTACACTTTCTCATACATATCTTTCAATACTCTTCTCTTCCTAATTTTATATTCCTTTCTCATGTCTTCTCCATCATTTATCATAATTTACACATATTGTCTCATTTTCTCAAATTTAACTCAGAATTATTCTCAACTAAAATTTTTACTTCCATTTATTTACGTTATCACTAATACTTAAAAATACCATAAATAGAATATCTAAGATTGAATAAGCTTCCCAATTTGATAATAATTAAATTCAAAATATTTTTTTTCTGATCCCTTTAATTTTAAAAATTAAATGCAGCTTCTAATATATTTTTATCAAAGTTTATTTTAAAAACTATTTTTGCTATTTTAGAAACTATCTTTTAAAACAAATATATTTATTATTCAATTTTATTTAGTTTTTCAAATATTCAATATTCTTATCAAAAGTCATACCTATAACATTTCTCTAAATTGTTAAATTATTCTTTTTTTAATCTATCTTAATATTTAAAATTCAAATTAGATTTATTTACTGTTTTCATCAAAATTGGTTTCCATAAATCTTTAACAATAAGTAGACTTTTACGATCTTTATAAAATATGGGTGTAAATTTAATGAAAAAAAATGAATATTATTTTAATCTATTCCAATTATTATTCTAATTTCAAACACTTAAACATGGAATTACTAAAACAAATTTAATTTATTGAATATGTTTAGTTATTCTTATAATAGAATTGTTGTAATAATCATGGTATTCTATGCTTTTATATCAATCATAATAAATTTTCCTCTTTTCTTTGTTAGGTTGACAAGCAAAATATATAGCTATTCTATCTATTTTCTCTACAAATGTTCAATTAGGAAGGAAGTTTGATTTTTCTTTACTACAGTAATAGTACAGTGTTATCTAAAGGAACCACGACAATCTCCTGATGATGATTAATTAACCTTAACATGATAAATTAATTAGAGTTATTTATTCATCACGAGCTAAGTAGTCTACAGTGCAGGCAGTAGAAAAAGCTATCTATAAGATTATAGATAAAATTAATATACTTTTAATATTTAATTTCATATTTTAGCTGTGATATAATTTTTGTATTTTATTTTTAATAGAGAGAAAGCTTATCTAGATTTATTTTTATAATTTTATTAAATTCTCTAATAAAATTAAATTCTTATTCTTACTGGTGAATAATTTTAAATTAATGCTAAAAGTATATTAAATAATAAATTCTAATTAAAAGTGATGCAGTTTACTTTTTATTGCTATGAAAATATTTTTTTAATTCACATATAATCTAAGTTGTCACCAATTTTATTAGTCTATCAAAAAATGATGCAATTTATTAATTTAAGATAAATATCGATGTTCCTACTTATTATTATTACTTTAGAGATAATTAAGCTTGTGATAATTTTAGTAATTTTAGTTAAAGGAGAAGTTAAAATGTATTTTTTATTATATACTATCTTAAAAACTCTTTAAATTGACTCAAAATACTGTAAGTATATTAAAACAGTTACAATTTAATTTGTATATCGATATGTATCCTTGTGTCTTATTACATTTGAGATAGAAGCTTCAAAGAATTTTACAAATGATTTATTTATAAATATTTAAGAAATAAATAAACTGGCTACTAAATAAATCACAATCATTACTTGTGACAATATAAAAATTATATTTTTTTATAGTCAAATTAATTATTTAAAATTAATTTTTGATCTTATAAATATCTTTCTTAAATACTCATTCCAATTTGTAAATGATAAAATTAATAATAACTTCTTAAAAAAACAATTAATTTAAGATAAATTAATTATTCTAATTCAAATAAGGTGAATTATTAAAGATTTTCATGAACTAAATTATGCATGAATATGCATAATATTTATTATTGTATATTAATCAAAAGAAAATTCATTAAAGTAGAGTGAATTTATGCAAATAATATATAATCATTAAATAAATTAAATAAGTGGAAAAAAATAAAAAATTAAGACCTATTGACTTCATTTATAATTTTAATTTTAAATAATTGGTAAACAAATTTATAAATTTTAAAGAATAGTATGATAATTTAAGTGGAAATGTTATAATTTATTAAAAGGTGCAATTACAAGTACCCTTAATTTTAAGAAAGTTAGAAAATAATCAATAAACTTTGAGGATTTTCTTATATTTTAATCTAAAAGACCAACTCTCTATTATTTATGTGAAAAATAGAAAAATTATTTATTCTTAATGCTATTTTATTATTTTTGATCTTTCAATTTTAAATAATATAATCATAATAAACAAATACTATAAGATATGCCAGATGGTGTTGATTAGTAATATAATTTCAAAATTAGTTGATCGTCAGCTATAACAATTTTACATAAAGTAATACGCAATAAATATCTTCAGTTCTATGAATAAGTGTTCTGACCGATACTAGAAAAGATAATTCTTATTTAAAAGTATAAGGTCTGACAATTTTCATCAAGAAGTATAATAAATATTAATTAGAAGATAAGTATTTTTGAAGAAAAATTTAATTTAGTTTTAAGAACCAATATTATAAAGCCATATACAAAATGAGTCTTGATCAATAAATCACAGGAAGTATTTTGATGATTCGTCCTATTGACTTCATCTATAACGAATAGACTGCAGTAGATAATGAATTCATGAATAAGAATAGTGAAACCGAAACATCTGAACAAATTCGTTTAGCTGCTATTGCTGAATTCGATAATGCAGTCGAACTATTAAAGAAGAGTGGAGTAAATGTTATTGTCTTTGATAAATCTAAAACCACTGAACTTGATTCCAATGTTACCCCTGATGCTGTTTTCCCTAATAATTGGATTAGCACTGAACCTAATGGTAAAGTTATCTTATACCCTATGTTTGCAAAGAATAGAGATGCAGAAAAAAATCAATTTAGATTCATTATTGAACAACTACTTGAACAATTCCAAGTTAATTCAGTTAATAATTTCTAACATAATGGATAGATTTTAGAAGGTACTGGTTCTTTGATTATTGATAGAGTTAAAAGAAGAGCTTATTGCACTATTAGTCAACGTGCTCAAGTTGAAATCTTTGAAAAATGGTGTAAGGAAAATGGTTATGAACCAGTCTGGTTTGAAAGCAGAAGCACTCTTTCTGGTAACCCCTTCTATCACACTAATATTCTTATGAGTATTGGTTAAAAGTATGCTGTTGTTTGCAAGAGTTGCATTGTTGGAGAGAAAGCTGAAGAAGTCGTAGCCAAACTCTCTGAAGATAGAGAAGTTATCATTATTTCTGAACAATAAACAGAAAAGAGCCTTTGCGGTAACATATTATAAGTTAGAAATAAAGCTGGAGATAAAACTTTCACAGTTATGTCAGAAACTGCCTTCAAGGGTTATACAGAAGAATAGCTAGCTATTTTTAAGAAGTCTGGCGATATTATTGCTCTTCCCATCCCTACTATTGAAAGAATTGGTGGTGGAAGTGCTAGATGTATGCTTGCAGAAATTAATTTACCTCATAAGTAGCATTGAGTTTATTTATATTTATAAGCAGTGTATTATTATTGTTATCAAATAAGTTAAGCCCTATTATATTTTATTTTTTTATGTAAATCAATCAGAATAATGAAGATTTTTAATATCCTTCCTTTTTTTTCTTTCTAGAAATATTCAATTTTTAAGATTCTATCTATCAAATTTTTCTCTAAGTACATAATTGCTGGAATTTAGCAATTGTTATGCAAGATTATCTTTAAATTATAAGCCTTGTCAATATTTTGAATTATTTTATTTTCTTTAAAATTTCTAGTATTTTTCTACAATATAATTAGAAATATTTTAGATTACAATTAAATGTGATAATAACATAGAAAGGCTCTCATTAATAAAGAATAAAACAATTTTTGATTATTAAAGTAAGATTATACTAGGTATTTATAGATTTTAGTAATTATTAGATTTAAGTTTTGTATTTTCCTTTAGGATTAAAATGTATATTTACATTTGCGGTGATTTATTCTTTCTAAATTTGAAATACAGAAATTCCTATGAAATGAATAAATAAAGTATCCTGAACTATAGAATATGTTAATCCATTAAGATAGATAAGTGCTCAGATTTTAAAAACATTCAATTAAAAATTTACTATTTTTCAAAAGTGGAAAAAATAAAAATGAAAGATATTTATTAATTATAAATATGATTGGAATATTTAGAAGAAGATAAAAAATAAAAATAAGAAAAAAAGAGAGAATGAGAGAAAGTTTTGATGAACACAATATAGTTCCTTTCGTTATTAAATTAAGCAAATTTTAACGAAAAGCTGATAAAAAAATGGCATGCTGTCTCCTTAAAATAATTTTGGGGTTTTTCTTTTTGATGTTGTTTGATATTTCTTGGTAGTTTAGTTCATCTTTATTTCTTTTAGTATTTCTTTATTTTATTGTTTGTTGGATTATTTATTGATTGCTTGTTTGTTTGTTTGCTTTTTATTTCTTAGGTTTGCTTATTTGTTTGTGTTTGATTAGTTTTCTTCTATTTATTTTCTTAGTTTGTATCTATCTGATTAATTTATTTCTTAATTATTTATTTTTATCTCTAATTTTTATTAATTTATTTATTTATTTTTCTTTTTAATTTCGTTAGTTAATATATTAAAAATTCAAATTGCCTCCTAGTTTTTATTTTAAAAAATATATCTGCTTTTGCCTCCTATTGTCAGATTTTAAAAAATATTTTTATAATTTTGAAAAGAAAAAATTGGGAAGAGAATTTTTGTCCACGATTTTATTTAAGATGAAAAACTTAGCCGGGGTCGTAGAAGGATAGAAGCGTATAATTTTGAGCAAAGAGTATTAGAAATACTCTTTATTATACATAAAAGGACCTAACTAGCAAGCACAATTCTTCAGGATTATCTTTTCGTTCCATAAATGAAACTACTCTAATAACCCATCCAAAGGCACATCCTAATTAAGACACTGTCAAACTATAGCTAACAAGACCTTATCCATCAGATTTCAGTGTGAAATCATTCTTAATATACTACAAAAGTTTTTAATCTTTTGCATATAATGGAATTCGCCAATGCATTTTTATAAAGGGGAATCTTTCTTGAGAAGTGGTTTTAAGATAGAGAAACCCCTTAAACTTGATTAAAGGAAATCTTTAATCAAAGGCATTGGTGGCTTATATAAGAGAGGAAGAATGAGAATCTAAATAAGACTTCTCAAAACATCCTGAGAAATCAATTGCATTTTATCATTTACATGATAAAATTTGATAATTCTACTTCTCTTTTAACTTATGTCTAACGAAGACCTCGTAGATCATAAGAATATAAACCTAACTGGGATGGTATTTACGAATGAGACTTTTGGTAGCTCTTAAAATTTATGATTCTTAGAT
This sequence comes from Tetrahymena borealis, assembly GCA_000260095.1. Classification (NCBI taxonomy): domain Eukaryota; phylum Ciliophora; class Oligohymenophorea; order Hymenostomatida; family Tetrahymenidae; genus Tetrahymena; species Tetrahymena borealis. The sequence goes on along the minus strand of JH651275.1, from coordinate 390,345 downwards.
GACATTATATCAAGGGATACCTGAAAAACTAAATATAGTTTTCTCTTTCGATGAAAACTCTCCCATTTGATAATTTTTATTTCCTTTGGATCTCAAAAATAATTTCTGTATAGGCTTGTTCCCTCGATTGTCTGTCGTAAGATGAAAAGCTAATATACAGAGTATTTAAGAAATTCAATCGAGATAATCTTTTAAAAACTTGCAATTACTAACAAATCTAGTGAGCGGTGGATATCACTAGGTTAGAATTGTCGAAGCCTCGCTAACTATCATTTGAAACCTATTCACAGATATTCTAATCCCACTTTTGCGAAATATGATTAGTAATATTCCATAAATGATTTATATTAGGGAATTAAAAACAAAATGATAGTTAGAATTCATTAAATGTCAATAATGTCACTAAGATATCTTAAAGTTTAGTAGTTTTGGGTTCAAAAGCCGCCGGGAGGTTTGCCGAGGACACTCCGAGTGTTAAAAATTTAAGGTTATGTTAAAAACTTGATTTGATGGATGTTAGACTATAATAAGACAGTTTCCTTTCCGCTCCAGTCCTAGCTTGATGTTTTATATAGGGTTAATTAATTATATAAAATTGAAAAATCAATAATTTCCTTTTAATCAAAGATAAAATTTGAATTTTTGATTCTCCCACTAAAATAAAATTTCTCTCCGATATTAATCAAAAATTAATAATCCCAAATATTAATTCAACCTAATGTTATAAAAACATAAAAAAAATAGATACAAGCAAGCAATTAATTTAATTACTTTTATTGAACTTAATAAAAAGAGATTCATAAATATTTTGTTTATTTATCTTTAAAATTATATAGATAAAGGTATTCTGATTGGACTTCATTTACATAAGTTTAAGTTATCATCGATAAGGAAAAAGGAATAGGTGATCTGTTTTACTTTTTTTAATGATTTTATTTATTTCAATAATGTTAGAATATTATAGGAATAGGTAATCAGACTTAGTTTGTTTTTAACTAACTTTTTCAAAAATGTTAGAATATTAATAAATAATCAGAATCCTTGCTTAATTATAAGCAAACAAATATTTTGTTGATTTATATTTTATATTGTACATTTATCTATCTTAGATTATTAAATAGTTAAACATTGGTTTATTAAAGGCTCTCAAAATTTTAATTATTTAGAAAAGTTTTACTAATAATAAAATAATATTTTGTTTTAAATATTATCTTATTAACAGTAAATTTGTAAAAAATTAATCATTTAAAGGTATTTAAATTCTATTTATTTTCAAGCTTGCTTAAGTAAGAACTCTATTAAACTTAAATAGATTGGTTATCATAAATTAATTAAATAAATACAAGGATTTTATAGATTGTTTAGTAGTGCTTTCATTAATATTTCAATTTTTATATAGGTATCTAGTTTTTTTATGTGGTCGTTGGTGGTTACTTTAATACTTATTAAATCAAAATTTTTTAGCAAATAATTCTAATTAATTAGAATCTTATTTTCTGACATAAAGTTTTTTTAAAAGAAAAATTAAATAAATGAGTGAGTAATTTTCAACTTCCAATAAATTTCATTGGACATTAAAGGAGTTAATGGATCTCTTGTTTAAAGAGGAATTAGATTAAGATGTTGTTTAGTTAACCTAAGATAATTAAGAGAGTGCTCCAGATAAATCTTATTCGCTGAATTCCAGTGGAGGCAATTATATTTATTCATAAATCACATCAAACATAAAAAATATATATGATTACTTTATTTTTTGCTACATAACTATACTTTCAGAGGAAGAATTGTTTTTATAGATCATTTAATACTTTAAGTGTAATGGAACAAAGGTCCATATCAGAATTATCGTATTTCTAGAAATGTGGATTATGGTATACATTTTTATTTATTATTATCGATAGGTGAATTAAATTAGTATTTACAAGTATGATCAGTAATAATAATTGATTTAGTTCATATAAAAAGATAAAATTTAGGATAGATTTAACATTTTTATCATTATTAAAAGCATAATGGAACAGTTATAAAATATGATGAGAAGGTATAGGAAAAGTTTATTGATATGATAATAGCCATTTCAAAAACTGAAGTAGTTAAAAGTAAATGGGTATATATGTAACTAGATAATATACTAAAAAGATTTGAAGATATACTGGCAACTAATATTGAGGAAGAGGAAACCCATCAATCAGACCTAATAATTAAGAATTTACCTGCAGATTGCATACTAGATAAGCTAGTAGAAAAGGCTTATGAAATAATGTAAAAAGACCAAATTATAATTTTAGCACAATAAATATGCTTATATGAATAATACTTACTATTCTAATTAGATAATCGTACTGTCATAAACCACAAAAAATACCCTAATAAATTTATAGCTCCACAAATATAATTCTTTGATTGCATAAATAACTTCAGCTGCCTCTTAGTTCATTTTTCTTCAAACTATGAACCTGGTCAATCTGGGTTTAAAAATAGAATTTCAGTGATAGAATAGATTATTAATTTAGCTTTCTATCTTAAGCTTTATAATAATTTTTCCAGTTCTTATTCTTTATATCTAAGCATACAAACAATCAAATTCTTATTTCCTGGCATGATAGATTACATCAACATCATATAATAAAGAAAATTAAAAAAGCTAGATAGTTCTTTTTCTAGTTAATAAAATCTAGCTTTGTAGTAAAATAATTCTCCTCTTCCAGCTGTTCCTTATATAGGTAATTTTTTGAAACAGTAAAAATATGAAGAATTTAGAAAAATTAATATTGAAAAGGTATATGTTTTTCCTAAATAGCCAGACTAAATGAAATATATAGAGACTTAAGTGGTAACTTTAATATTAAGAGATTAGAAGAATAAACTACTATTCTCAAAAACCTTGACTAATTTAAGCACTTTAAATATGATTTTGAAATTTAGCCTTAAATATATTCATATTTATAATCTCTACCAAGAGTAGATGCAACTAAAGTTATATCATCTTTAAGTTGATAGGCTAATAATTCAAAATAATTATTCAAACATTTATATTTTGATCTATTTAAATTATATTCAATTTATGTAAATATTTACTTTTATAAATTTAAAATCAAAAAAAATACATGTAAGCTAAGCTTATTTATTAATTATTTTCCAAATTATTTTAAAATATTTAGTGAATTAATGTAAGGAGACATATAAGTTTAATGATAAAAATAATTTTTAATATTTTAAATATACTTTCATAATTATTCTAAATTTAGTTTATTAACTCTATGAAGTAAGATATATTTGCTTAAGTTAATTTAATAATAAAAATGATTCATTTTTAATTAAATTTAACAAGGATATAATTTAATATTATAATTTCTATTATTTACAAGAGTGTTAAGATACAAATCTTATAGCTAAATAAAAATTTTTATTCCTAAATCTATTTTTCTATTTATCTATCAATATTTTATTATTTCTTCAAGCTACAGCCTCAGAGACATCATCCTAACTTAAAACAACAGTTTCCATTGTATCTACTACTTAAACTACAACTTCATTCTTTCTTTTATTTCTTTCTAATAAAGTGGCTAAATGACCTTTATTTTCTCCAGTTAAAACTTTAACTCTTTTGCCTAAATCAGGAATTATTGTTTCAATGTCTTTCTCTCTTAAATCTTCTATAGTATTTTTAGTAGGGGTAATAATAGTGAATGTATAGCTGTCTATGATATCTGAGATGATAGCTTTAACATTGTAGAATTAACCATCTTTATATTTTTTACTAATAATACGTATTCTAATGTTAGGTTCTACCCATTTTAGTCTCTTCTTCTTAGAATCCTTCTTTTTTTTCTTATCTTTCTTGCTCTTTTTATCTTTTTTACTCTTTTTATCTTTTTTATCCTTATCTTTCTTAATTTTTTTCGATTTCTTAACTTTCTTTTCTTCATCACTACTATCCTCATTATCACTTCCGCTCTAATCAGATTTATCAGAATTGCTTTGACTCTTACTACTCTTTTCACTTTCACTGTCATTATTATTATTTTCTTCTTACATTTTTTCTAATTCGGGAATGACTAACTTGATCTCCTTTTTATCTACTTTTACTATTTATCCATTTTTTAACTCAACCATATATTCCTCTTTTTCTTTATCTACTTTTGATATAAAACCCTCTAGATCTTCATGTTTTCCAGATATAATCTTTACTTTGTCATTAACTTCTATTTACTTGTTTTTGTTAATTAACTTATCTCCTATATAATTATAATTCTTGCCTAGTTTACTCACTAAATTCTATAATTCTTTTGGGATAGCCTTTCCATCCTTCTATTTTTGTAGCATAGATGGCATAGGATCAGCTCCTAAACCTTGTCTATGATTCCTTGGTACGAATTCTATAGGTCTGACTATTTATTATTTTTTTCCTATTCCTACTTTATCATCATATCCCATTTTTTTAATCAAAAAGGTGCCAAAACTTTCAACAGGCATAAAATCATATGACTCCGTAGTAATGTCATCTACTACGTTATCTTAGATCAAATGTCTATCTTTCATAGGTACATTTTAAATAACGGAATTCTTCTTTTATTCAGAATCGCTCATTCCAACTTATTTTAAAGATAGCTGATTTGTTTTTTTATATTATATTAAATTATGTCTATATAAATATTATTTATGCCTGAATGGTTAGTTTTTTTCAATAAACACTTAAATTACAAGACAATTGATTAAATATCCAAAGTGAATCAGTAGAAAACTAATAACAATTATTAGATAGAATTTATGTACTTAAAATAAAATACCTTCTAAATCATTAGAATTTGCAACAATACAAATAATAAAAAGAGAAAAAAATATAAAGGATTTCAATACTTAGAGTATTTTTATATTATTTTATTAATTGAATCTAAATTATTAATATCTTTATTATAGGTTGTTTGTGGGAGTGTAGAAGAATAATACGTTGTGGTAATAGGAGTAGCTGAAGTAGTAGAGGTATAGTTATTATCTTTAATTAACATAGGAACATAAGCACTAGGAAGAGCATTTGTTGAAACTTCAGCTGTACCTAATCCAGTGTTTAAGCTAGAATAATCATAATTTAAATTAGACGCTCTTGTTGATGAGGTACCAATTTTTAGAGGATCAGTTGATGTCAATGGAGTATAAGTATTTGTTAGAGGTGCTGGAGTAGAAGACATTCCACCAATTCCGAAACTTCCAAAAGTATATTACTTCTAAATATTACTAGATGAATCTGAAAAGGTGTATTACTTAGTACCAATATTAGAAGCATCATACACAGGATTAACTTAAGTATTTGTTGAACCTAAATAAATATTGTTATCAGTATTTTCATCAAGTGTCCAATTACTTCTTCTTACTATTTCTTATCTATTAAGCGCCTAATTTGATCCATCTTTACCTAGATCGTGTGAAAAATTATCCTTTATTGGAGTCTGGAAAATCTTTGCATTTTTTTTTACTGAAGACTCACCTTTATCATTCTTTATATCATAGTAATCTTAGCTAACGTTTTATTGATCTTCATGAGTATAATTGTAAGTAGGTTATCTATCTTTCTATCCAAGAGAGAAAATACGATCAGACATTTAGATACCCTAGCGACACAGATCTTCAATATAAGCAAATAAGATGTCAACATCTGGCCTATCCATTTCATCAAAAATGAGCATATGCTAAAGAAATTATTGCAATTATGGACTGTACTTATCTTTAACCTATTTGCAAATAAAAATATTAGATTTAAGCCGAGATATATATAAAGAAACATCAATCATATAATAAAATAAAGTATGTTTTCATATTATAATAAATTTAGATTAATATTTACATATTCAAGCTTGTTATTAAGAATGGATTAATTTATTTCAAAGCTAACGAAATCGTAAATATCATCTTATTCCATCAAAAGAGCTGCTTCAAGGATTACTAAACCAAGAGAAAATATATCACTCTTAGTGCAATTATGTTGAGGCTTTTAGTTTTACAATTCAAGGGATTTAAGTAAAATAGGAGAAAGATACTTTGCTTTCTTCATACCCATGAATGCCTACATATAATTACTCATATTTGCAGAGCTTTAGTTGATTGGCTTTGGAAGTAGCTTCACCTTACCTTAATCACTAATAAGGATGGAAGAAGGTTTAATATCTCCATGCTCGAAGCCCCTAGAGCGCAAATAGGCCAAAGCAGCGATTACTGAAACAATAATGTGCCATAGTTCACTTTCGTCATAAAAAATTTCCTCTTTTTTTCTTCTTATGATATCCTACTCTAAATCATTGTTAACATATCTATATATTTAAAATAAATTTATTATTATTATTATTATTTAGCAATAGATAAAAATCAAATTTTAGTGATAGATAGATAGATTACTGTGATACATTGTTAATCTATTGAACATTATTTAATTATTATATTTTAAATTATAAATAATTACTCAAAGAATAAGTTGATTGTCCAATATGAAGAACAGAATTCGCTCTTTTTTGATGTAGTATTTCTTAAAAGTTTAATAACCGAATCATGTTCGAGATTGGTTAGCTCTTAAGCTGAATCTTATATTTTTTTCAATTCAATTTCTGAATCTCGCTATAATATTTATCTGACAACTGCAATCAGATGATCAAATTTATCTGACTTAAAGACCTTACATTTTCCAAATCTTATATCATCAACTTGCTTAACAAACTTCAAATTTTCTGTTTCAAGAGAAAAATCAAGATCTGTAATTTAGTTTTCAGATTCCTTTGACTTCCCAGTTCCCATCTTATTTTTTTTATTTTACTAAAGATATAAATATTATCTTTTATTGAGAGTAGATAATACAATAATTATTTCAAAAATGATTATTGCAGACAATAAATATTGCTGTTATTCTTTCAATATCAACCAAAATAAAATTTTAGGTGAATCTATATGATGATACTAATCTTATATTTTTCATTAATTTGGATATTATGATTAATCAGATATTATTATAAATAAATAATAAAAATCAGTAATAAAATACCTGTTTAAAAGTGATTCAACATAAATCCTACTAAAAGGAAAAAATATTAGCAAATTCAATAATAATTTAAATATAATAGATCAAATAATATAATAAAAATAATTAAAAAGATAGAATATATACTTTAATTAATGAGTTAATATGATTGCTTATTTCTATTAATAGTATTATTCCATTATATTATAATGCTAATGAAAATTTAGTTTTTTAATAGCTTTGACAAATTAAAATCTATAAATAATTAAATCATCAATCAACTAATTAATTTTTTGTTAATTTACCTACAAAATTAATTAAAGCAGCAAAATGATAATCTCCTCTATTACTTTTATTTATGTCTTAACTCTACTAGCCAAACTATTACTTTATACTAATATATAATAGATTTTATTTACTGTTCCTACTATGATTTTATTTAGAATTAAATAGTTTACAAACAATTGTAAAAGCTTTTTAGGAATGAATGATACAATGATTTCAATGAGAAAGATATAGAACTTTCTTAAATTAAATGGAATTCTTTTAAATTGAAGAAGAATAATTAGAAGGTCAAACAAAGAACGATAGATATATTGATAAATATATAGATTATTTGTAAAAAGCAAATTTTTATTTGATTTTAATTTGGGGCAATATTAGACTCAATGAATAAAGAAAAAGATTTCTTTGTATTATCAAATGAAATTTCTTTTTGCAGTATGTGAAAGCTGGTAATTGATGAATGTATTTAATCCAAATTAATATTGATAATTATAATAAATTCAAAGAATAACAAAAATAAAGTAAAATAAAAAGGAAAACACAAACAACCAACAACATTAATATATAAATAAATGAGATCATCTTACTAATCTTTAAATTCTTCTTATGGTAATAAGTCTGCTTTGACCTCCTCTGGTAGCAATAGAGGTGGATTAATGAGCAAGTTACAAAGAATTTATGCCGTTGTCGCCAACAAATTAATGTTCCTCTACAGAAAGTTCGGCAAATGCTTATGGGTCGGAACTACTTGTAAGCCTTTTTAAAATGAAAAATAATTTTATCAATAAATAGCATTTCAAATAGCTTAAAATAAAAACTTTAGATATTTGAGAATATTAGATTATAGATTATTTGAAAATGCTTTATAAAATTAATATATTTTGAACTTATAAATCTACGAAAGAATATTTATTTACTTATTTTAATAAATACAATAGCTTTCATCTTCCTCGCAATTCCCACTTATTTCTGCCTTATTATTGACTAACAAGCTTACTTGATGAAAATGAGTCAATTTACTCAAGGTGCTGAAGGTTTCGGTGGACGTAATGATTTTTTATTAAGCAAATTTTAAATTATTGAAAAATATTAGCATATTAACTTAACTCTTAAAATCTAAATTGATTGAGGTAGAAAAAAAGATTTAGGGTTAGATGCGAATATTTTAATTTCTTAAAATAATTACAAATTTAGTAAATATTAATAAATATTTTGTAAAAATATAAAGCCATGTGAGATAAATGAATGATAGCAAAAATGTAAATCTAATCAATCTTTAATAATCTTGATTATAAAAATATATAGTAAGTGTAAAAATATATCAACTCATAATAACTAATTCATCAAAGAATGCAAAGTATAGTGATTAAATGAAATGAATTGGGGGAAATCTTATATCACTTTGCTAACAACGCTTTATCAAAGAAAATATAATAAAACAAAACAATTCAATCAATAAACCAATTAACATTTTCAAAACATTTAAATAGAAAATATTTTATTTGTTTTTACATTTAATTGCCCTTATATTTCTTGTATTCTCACTATCGTTATTTTATCACTATATTCAATCACTTCTATCTAAAATTCCCTACTTTGTAATACCTATTGTATAGTTATTTGTAATAAATTATAGGTTATTCATATTTATAGAAAATTATTAATTTATTCAACTTTATTTTAAGTTGTGAGTAGTTTGTAGAATTAAATTATCTAATGAAAAGAGAAAATAATACTTAAATTAGCAAGCAATAATCATATTATTATAACATTTCTTGTTATTAACAGATAAATAGTAAGGAGTGCTATGGTATATATATTTAATTACTGTATCTTAATTAAAAAGCCCCTTATTTTTTATTCATTTAAATACTTAGTAACTGTTTCAAGGAATTATTAAACACTTTTTTCCTTAATAACCCATCAAAATTTATGATTTATATAATTAATAAAATCTTCGAGAATCCTAATATTTGTGAATCTTGTTTAACAAATCTTATAAGTGTAAAGTTATTAATTGAATTTATCTAAAGTTTTTAGTTAATAGAATAATTAAAATTAGATTTATTAACTATTTATAAAATTTTAGTTTAATTAACACAACGATTTTTTATTTTATCATCCTAATAGGGGTTAGTTAACCTAAGAAAAAAAGAGATGCTTCAGATTTGTGATTATTGTTATTGCCTTATAAGAATAAAATTCTATGAAGATTTTAAGTAAGTGCATGATTATACTTGAAAAAGGACATTTCAATATTTACATTTATTTACAAAAATAAATCATTAATATTATATTTAGCAATTAAATTTGAGATACCCAATCAATATAATTTTTGTTTTCTAATTCATATTTTTTCTTATTTATTTAATATTTTTTAGGTTAATTTTGACTTCATTAATATTTACCATAACTCAATTTTCTTAAAGTACATAAAAGTTTCATATCATTTTTAATTAATTGAAAAAAAAAGGAATTTGATTATTTCTCGCAATAAAATCTAATCAGAAATACTTCATATTAAGGCAAATGTAAATTTTGCTTATATAATACTAAATATATAAGATTAAAATTAGTAATCTTTATAAGAAAATAAACCTCAATATAAGTATTTACTCATTTTAAATTTCTTAATTCAAAGGATGTTAAAAATACTCTAAATCTTATAATTTTTTCCTCTCCAAATATTTATGAATTAAATAAGAATCCTTTATCAGAATTCTTTTAGCCATTCATATTTATGATACAACATGAAAGAAAATTAATAAAAACTCTTTTCTTATGTAGAAGAAAAAAAATATTGCAAGCATGAAAAATTTAAATCTCCTTAAATTCTAAATTTTTAACGAATACTAAAATTATCATTGATTTTTTCTAAATTTTCAAACAAAGATGGTAGATAATATTTGTTAGTTTTACTTAAGAAGGGTGGATGAAGAATAAAAATATTTCAATATTATTGTAGTATTTAAAAAGAGAAATCCTTCAATTTAAGTTTAAGTATTTATCTTTTTATTAATGGAGCAATTATAATCTTTGGAAAGCATTTATTAATAGTAAAAAGATAGAAAATGAATGATGAAAATCGAATGATGGTGATCAGAATTATAAACAAGAAAAGGACCCTTAAAAGATAAAAATTAATGATAAATTTTATATAAAGAATAATTTACATTAGCGTTTGATAACATTCTTATTAAAAATTATGATTAAAATTTTAAGAAGAAAATTTAGTAACCCCGCGTTTTTATAAAAGAAGACGCAAAAAAATATTATTAAATGAATGAAGAATATGCAATTAAATTATCAAAATGAAAAATATTTAATAAAACAAAAAATAAGAAAACACAGACAAACAAACAAACGAGCTAGTAAAGATTAAAAAGGAACTAATCTCTTAATAAATTATCTCAATATATATAAAAATAATCTTAGTAATATATTAACAAATCATATTTAATCAAAAACATTCATCTTTCATAGCAACCCACTAAGTAGAATTACAAAAAATAAAATGTTCTCACAAGCTTCATCCTCTTAGCACTAAATCCAATTATCTGCTCACACATCTGGCACCTCTAAGTCATTAACTGAAGAAAAAGTTCTTCATGTGTACCTTCCTTGCATTCCCGATGCAGGAGAAGTCTCAAATATTTATGATGTGATGAAGAAATGCTAATAGTAGTACTAATACTAATACTAACAATAGCAACTCCAATAATAGATGAAAAAATCATCAGAATAATTAGAAGAGGATAAAGAATAACCAGTTACTAATAATACTTTCAATAGCAATCAAAACCAGTAGTTTACATTGAACACTCCTCATTACACAAAGCTAGTAATTGACAAGATAGTAGGTTAGCTTGCAGGTCCAGCAGATGATCTCGATGTTTAGTTGCATATACTACACATGAGATAACTTGCTCAAGAATAAGAAAAAACCATCTAGAGAGCTATGATCGAAGGTGACAAATCTAAGTTTAACCGCAAGGCATGTGAATTTGCTGCTATCGAGAGAGAATAACCTTAGAAATTCTGTGCTGAATATTATGAGTAGTAGCTCCAATTATAGCAACAATACATAAACTACTCCTCAAATAGCAAGTAAAGTAGCGAATCCCATCCTTCTTCCCCCTATAACTCCTATTCTTAGTACAATAGAGATAGCTTATGTTCTCCTTATGAGTAAAATTAGAGACTCTTAAATGAAAGCAGTAATAATGTACTCTAGTCTAGATGCTCTAATATATCCTATTCTACTAACACCACTTCTACAACATTGCACCCTAAAACCTCATTAAGTAAACTATTTATTTTGTTTAATATTTTTAGTGATCAAACTGATTCAATATCATTTAAAGTAATCATTTTATTATCTTCTTTGTAGAGAGTTATCTATCCATCCATTTTCCATTAAATAAATATGGAAGGACATATAGCAATCATTGGAATAAAAGACTTTATATAAGAATTATAGAGTGTTTTGCTTCTCTATTAGTTGATATTTTACTAATTTTTTAATTAAATTTACATAACAAATTTTATTTCTACTCAGAAATCAAACAAAATTGTAATATAATATTCATGCACTTATTATTTACAACTTTAATCTTTAGATAAATAATACCCCTTTAACATTTATTCTTTGGATGAAAACTAATTAATATATCTACTCACATTCTACTTACATTTAGATTTAGTATTAAATCTGAATCAAATACTTATACTGATCATTCTCAATTATTTCTATTAATTAATTTTAACCAATTTTTTTATTATTTACAAATAGATAATGCTCAAGCACCTGTTAATATCATTTCAAATGAAAGTACAAAGTAAAATAATTACCCTTAATAGTATTCCTATTAATAATAACCATTAATCTCTTAATCCTAATCCGTATAACAATAAAATACTGTAAACACCAACTAATCTTCTCATAAAAATAATAAAGAAAATAAAGTATCTACTTAATCAGCTGGTAAAGAAAATGCAGGTACTTCTATGGGTATTATTAATAGTAAGATTAGTAAAGATAGCAGAAATAAAAAAAGAGCTTAAACTTAAATTAGATAATAGTCAAGTTAAAATGCTTAATTATCTTCTAATAATAGTGCAAATATCAATAATAACACTCCTGCTGCAATTCCCTAATTAAGTCATTAATAATAAAGTGCACCAGCTGTATCAGGATAGGGATAATAGTAAATGCATAGCATGAACTAATAAGTACATGCTGTATAAGCACCTTATAATGGATACCCTATTCATTAAAATGGTCAATAAATTTATAATAACTAATTTGGTTATAGAACTGTATATTCTGCACCTCCTCCTCCTATGTATTATAATTAACCTGCATACAATAACCCTAATCCTTCATAAATTTATCAATAAAATAATTGCAGTCCTTATTATTATCCTTAGCCTAATCATTAGAGAAACTCCTCTAATTATTCTTCTTAATAATGCTTTAATAATAACTAAAATAATAACAATAACACCAATCAAAGCTTCTTTGCAAAGTAAGAAGGTTACATTGAAGAAAATGCAGATATTACTAGCTAAATTGAAAGTCCTCTTATCGAAATGAGCAATAGTAGTAATCATAATAATCACTCTTTACATTAATCCAATTATGAAGATTTCTTTAGAAACTAAGACCAAGATTAATAACTACCTCTTTAACCTCATATTTCTCAATAAAATTAATTATAATAAAATGACTTAGAAGATGATCTAGAAAATGCTGAAGTTGATGATATGATTAACAATTACCTCTCTTGAGGCCATTGATGTATTAACTATAATATTTCAATATTTGTCTTAATAGATAGAAAGGAATGTCACAATAATTTAATAAAACTATAAAAAATATTGGATTTCTTCTTTAATTTAATTAAATTGCTGGAGAGAAATGTAAAAAATATACCTATAAAAAATCATATTTATTTATTACTCTATATAATATTTGAATTAACTAATTTATATCTTAGTTTTATCTTCAGAGTCTTCTATATTAAAAGATCTAAATATTACTTACACTTTAATATTTCTACTTTTAATTTACATCTATTTTCTTTGCAATTATCAATTCATTTATTGAATAAAGAATTAGCCAATTATTAATTTTAAATATTAGATGAATAAACTTTTTATTTAAGTATTTTTTAAATGCAACACAATAAGATGTTTGATCAATTAATAAATTTCCACAATAAAATTAAGATAATTGAAGATATTTTTTTCAATTTTAAAGGCATGTATGTGAACGAATGTTGTTTTACTTATATTGATTAATTTGAGTAACCATGTTAAAGTATAATCTAGTTAATCATTTTCATTAAAAAAGAAATATATAAATAATTAAAGAACCAATTAATTATAATAAGAAATTTAGACAAACTTCAAACTGGGAAATAGAAGGAAAGAAAATTTATGTCAGAAAAATTATATTTACGAACCAAAAGATTTTTTATGAATTTTTATTACATTATTTATTATGAATTTAAATACTCACTTTTTTATAGTGTGTAATTCAAGGATTATTTTTCTTTTATATAAATCACTTTTTCCTTAATCATTCATCCATAGCTTCAAAAGGCATATCACCTAAGAAAGCTTTTTTAGGATCATTCTTGACGACATGAATAATATCACCAACTCTGAGTTTTTATCTATTAGCAACATTCATGATAATGCAACCAGCACTGCAACCGGCAGTAGGGGGAGTGGTGGTATCACCACTGGTGCAACATTAACATCCATGGATGAAGAAATCGTTTCTACCACACATCTTGCTTTCATCTTAAGGTTCTAAGTAGAAAGAGCAAGGTCTAACAGTAGTTTCGTGCATGAGATCCTTGCAGTAACCGAGCTTGTAGGTATTAGCGGGTAAGACACCAACATTAGGAACGCATTATTTAGCAGGATTCAAATAGCCTTCACCTTGACCAGAGTAAGCTGTTCAATAGAATATAAGCGAATTGTTAAAAATAGGTATAATAATAAAGTACTTAAATCCATAAAATTTTATCTAAAAATGAAGAAAAAATTACTTCTAGTTTCAATAGCATAATCACCAGAACCACCAGTGAAACGACCGGTATCTTGGTAGAAAGTGTATTAGAGAGCACCTCTGCTTTTCAAGGTTTTGCAGCATTCCTTTAAGCAATCACAGTTAACTAAACTGGCTGAGAGAATAAGAGCAATAAAAATAGCTAATTTCATTTTTGTCTGATTTTATATAATTTAAAACCTTTTGGTAATTGTTTTTAAGAAATAAATAATAATAAATTGGTCACAGAAAGAAATACTTAAACCCAAAATTAACATTATAAAAGAAATTCGTTTGCCATAATTAAAAAGAAGTAAGATTAAAAGCAATATTTATCTAATTTCTGGCATTTATTTGATCTTAATAGATTCTTTACACATCTGTCTATAAGGATACAATATTTATATTAAAAATGAAACAAAAAAGTGACTTAAGTTTAAATAAGTAATTAAAAAGTTTGAATCATTTATGATTATTAGTTTTTTAAAAGTGATAATAAATACTAAAAGTAAACAATTTAGAATTTATTACAAAAACTTTATATCAAGGTTTCTTCTTTCACCTAATTCTATAAAAATAAGGAAATTAAATAAACTTTTCTATTTTAATAATTAAGATAAAATATTAAAGGGTTAAACTATTATATTTAATTAAATAATTAGTAGTTTCTATCCTTATTTAATGTAATTATTCTACTAATTTTAATTACAATTAAAAGAGATAAGATAGTAATTACGAATTGTAATAAAATTTACCTACTTGCTAATATATTAACATTGAATTATTAATTTATCAATTAGTCACAAAAATAAATCTCAATTCAAACATTTTTAACTAATAAATTTAGTAATCATATTTTTTAAATTTATTTATTCTAAAAATGATACATCTTGTTTGATTGAAATTTATGCACATAAAATAGAGACATTTCTTTTTATTTAATAGTAAAATTATCATACATAATATATTAAATCCTTTTGATAAGTTTGTTAATATCAAATTTATTTATTTAATAAAAGTATCAGTGGGGCTTATAAAAATAAAGAAAATGAATTTTTATTTAATACATACTTATTTGACTAATTCTATGGCAATAAATATCTCCAAGCAAGAATAAAATTAAAGAAACAAGGTATTAAAGAGGTAAACAATCATCTTTCCCACAATCTCAATAAGAGTTTCATTATCAGAAACATCTATTATAAAAATTTTATTAAATATTTAATTAAATATAAAATTTTCAAATACTTAAATTTTAGATCTATCTATGAAATACTTTAATCAATAAATCAATCTATTAATTAACTTAATCAATAAACATGAATTGATAAAGACTGAAATTATTGAGAGATCATATCATAAATATTAAATTATTAAATAAATATATTGAATTATTTAAGGTCTATTTAAGTTAGAAAGTTAACTAACTGTTATATAGTTTTATAAAATTAGAAAAAAATAATAATTTTTGTTATTGTTGCTTCTAAATCTTTAATTTAAATATTATTTTTATTAAATAAATCAAATTACTTAATATATCAAATAATTTAAGAAGTTATTCTTATTTTAAAATTTGTAACAGTACTTGTAAAATGTTTAAATATTTTAAACAATTCCATCAATTTCTATCTAATCGTTTGATATAATCTTTTATTAATAGTAAGATTTGCTTATCTCACATATAAGGTCATTTTATTAAAATAATAAACAGTTTTCAAGTTATAAATCAATGAATTTATCATTGAGAAGGATTAGTAAGATTACGAGATAAACAAACCTTTTTTTCTTTGACATATTGCTATTTAATCCCATATAAAATGCATAATTTTAATTTTGAATAAATTATTATATTTATATAGAAATAATCATTATGATTATGACTTAATTTATTGTTTATAAGTTTATTCATTTATAGTAATTTAATCTAATTATTTAAGCATAAATGTAAAAATTTACTAAAATATAACTAAGCTGATTTTTTTAATTATTGTTTCATTACTAATAATATTTTAACTTACTTTTCTTAATTCTATCCATAAAAAAACAGAAAAAAGATAAGTAATCTTAATTTATGGAAATATTTATTTTCAAAACATAACTAAATAGATTGTACTTTATAATTTTATAAAATAATTGACATAAAGAGATTCTCAATCACTATACATAGATTAATTTTGAAGGAAATATCAAATAATCCATACGGTCTAAGTAATACTTTTAATAAATTAAAAATAGAGGATTTAGAAACAAAAAATTCTTAAAGTTCTTTCTAGCTATTATTTTCTTTTAGAATAAAACCTAATGTCTTTTTCTTATTTATTTTAAAAAATAATATTTATTATTTGGGAAATTAATTTGGCTAGTTATTTTGAACTAACTTAACTGCTTGTTGAAGTTAAGCAAAGTTATGTTTAGTACCACTAATGATTCTACAATTGCATAGGGTTGATAAAAAATATATAAAAATAATTAGTTTATATCTTTTTTTATTATTTTAATAAGGGGTTTTACATAACAAGAAATATGAAGTTGTCAAAATAATAAATATTATTATTTTAAGTAATCATATATTTATTATATCTTATTAATTTTATTAAACTCAGTTTATAAATCAGATGGATCTGAGGAAAGCGATGAATTGACCGCAGTCACCGAAAGCTTGCTTGCCCATGAGGACGGAGAAGATGGTGGCGAAGATGTCGTTGGTGATGTCCTTGGGGTCTTCAACGATGGTGTCGACGATCAAGAAAAGACCACCGAGATCTTGAGAGCATTGAGAGAGTAAGAGAGAACCTTCACCCAAGTTTTAGAGGATGTTATCGAGGGAGGAGAAACCTCTGTTGGAGGTACCTTGGATGTTGCAGTGGATATAAGCAGCCTTTAATTCAGCGAGTTGGGTCATGATGTTTTCATATTGGTCTAAGTTTTCAACAGTGGTCATTTCTCTAATGGTGTTAGCAATAGTGAAGACGGTGGAACCAGCTTGGTCCATGAAGCACTTGTTGTCTCTCAAGGTAGCAGAGACGGTCAAGGCCAAAAGGGCGACGATAACGATAGCTTTCATTTTTCTTGTTTTTTATGTAATCTTTTTTTTTATGAATTTTGATTTTATTATAATTTTTTGAGAAACCCAAAGATAGTATTTATAATGATTAGCCTACCTACTCAGTTCTGGATGTCACATTAAATGTAAATCACATTTGAATACCAAAAAAGGAAATAAAACCTTGAAATACATACAGTTATTGGGGAATTTATTTTCTTTTGATTAATTGCATTAAGTTCTGGTGAAAGAATATCTTAGTTAGACCAATTAAAAAAGGAAAGGACGAGAATGAATCAGATTAATTCAAACAAATTATCTAATTTCTCGTGTGATTAAATTCTGATCACTCGCTGATGAAAGGAAATTTGTTTAATAATTGGATTTTTTGCTATTTAGAGATTAAAGATTTAATCCTTAAGCAAGATTCTGACGACATCACAATAATGCTGACTTCAACAAATGCAAATCATATCCTTACAAATTTTAACTTGAGAGTATAAATCAAGTGTGTTACTTTCTAATTACCACACCTTGGTTGCTAAGAGAATTGAAGATGATAAAAATATTGAGTATTTGGAAAGATTAGTATAAAGGGATGTGTAAAAGCAATTCAACTTTGAATAGTGTAAATTAATCGAAGCATATATTGGTTTATTTTATTGTATTTTACAATTCAAATGAATGTAGTGAGATAATTAGCTAATGCACAGATAAATAATTAAAAAAATCTCTGGAGGATGAAGAGAAATACAGGCACGAAATAATAAAGACGTCTTAATTTGAATAGATGTTTAAGTGAATGAATTTTGGTTGCGTGAGAAGTTTTGAAATTTAATTTTATTGAATGTTTATTTATTTATTTGTTTTTGGGAAAGCGTGAAACCATGAAAAGTCAAAATAAACTCTTTTGTACTAGACATTAAATATAATAAAGAAATTGCAGAATATCCACCCACAATCAGATTAGATTATATTAATAAATTTAGATCTTCCAACTTACAAGCATTTCTGAGAGAATTTTAATTATGTTTAATCACTTCATTAATATGAGCAATTTCATCTTAAGCCACTTCTATCAACTCTTCTTAGCTCTGTTTGATGAATCCTATTCCAATTTAATTGCTTTTTCGATTTTTTAATTCAATTACAATAATTTTTTTTACTTTATTGTTTGATAGTTTATAAAAGAATTATTAATTTGAAAAAGTGGAACCATCTTTCTCTACAGTATTCTATTTAATGAAGAATGATCGTTTTTAATTTTTGTTAAAAATCTCAATATATACTAAACAAGCCAAAAGAATAAATCTTATATATAATTGCCTCAGCTATTATTTTTATGATACAATAGATTAAAAATGTTTAACTTATTAAAGAGGCTCATACACTCTAAATTTGTTTAATAAATTTATCCAAATTCAGATTTTATTACACAAATGCAATAAAATTTTCATTCCCAGCTGAGATAACATTAAAAGATATTGCAAGAATCCGAATTAAAATTGTATCTACAATTGGAATGCTGGTATTATTAGATAAATAATGAGCAAAAAGCTAATTAATAAAAGTTATATTCTGAGTTTTAAATATATAATTATGTCTAAGACCAAACTAAATTGTCGTAATCATACATTATTGCATTTTTTTCCATTTTTTAATACTAGAAAATATTTTAGTATAAATTCTAATTTATATTTTGATATGGGATTACGATTTAAAAGTTATTTTATTTTCCAATCCATTTATATTTAGTGCTTTTTTTATTTTTTAATAAAAATGAAAAAATGAAAGAAGTAATATGAGAATAGCTCACTAAAGAATCATATGTAAAGTAATAATTAATTAGAGTTATTATTATTCATTCCAAGAGAAATTTTTTGTAGATGTAATATATGTCTTGTAATAACCACAAACTCTAAGTAAGTACCTCCACCACCTTAAGCTCTATTAATTTTACTTAAAATCTATGAAAACTGTAATTAAAATATGATCTTCTCTTTTGACAAAAAAAGCCTTTTATTTTTACTTTCACTTGTAAGTAAATTAAAAAATCCTTAAAACTTGCTAAAGAAAAAATACAAAAGTATATAAATAAAAAAACAAATAATTAAGAGAAATATCTTAATTAATTAATCAAACTCGGAAATTTAGCTTTATTTTTAAATTTCATTTATAAAAAAAGTTTTTTTAAAAATCTAAACAAAGAATAAAATAAATTTTATAAGAAATTGTTATTTTAAATAAGATTCTAAAATATGACTTAATTTCTAAAAGAATTTATTTCTTAGGATAACAATAGCAAAGAAAATATGTCTTTTTTAATCTATTATTAATTAATTAAATTTCTTTTATACACTTAGCAATATTTAGCACAGTCTGAGTGAGATTGATTGTTAATATCTTTCTAGTTTATATTTAGATATATAAAGTAATAAGATTTACATAAAATCAAAAATAAATTCTTACATTAAATGATTGGTAAATTAAGAAGCAAGAAAAAGTTTACTACTTATAAAATTTATATTCTGTAAATAGTTTAATATCAACTCTTATAAGGAAAGTATCTCTTAAATATTAAACACTATTTTTAGTACTTTAGTTTGATATTCTTAAATCATTTAAAGTCTCAAAAGCAATTTAAAGTATTTCTTAAAATTTAAAAATGTTTCTTTCTAAATTTCAAGTACAAAGAGTATTGACAATTAACAATTACGTTTTAAAAATTGGGATTACATTTTAATATTCTGTATTTAGAGATATCACCAAAAGTAAAACTATATCAGATGTAAGTCCTATATTTTAATTTATATTAGATAAATTTATTAATTAATATTAAAGTAATAAGGGAGAAATATACATTAACAAGTTATTAAATTGATTAAAATACATTCATTATAAAAGTAATTTTACATTAATATTTTCTAAAAAAGAAAAAATGTATTTTAAAAATTAAAAGTATTTTAAAATAAAAAATAATAGTAGAATTTACAAATTATTAATTTTATAAGATTTATCATAATTTTAAGTGACTGGATTTAACAACAGTTTTATTAATAAAACTAGTTAGTTTTTTGTTATTCTTTAATAGGAATATATCATTCATTCTTATTATTTACCAAATTCAAAAAGATAATTATTAATCATTCTTTATTAAATAAAAATCAAGCAAATCATTATAAGTTCTTTATATAGTTATACAAAATTTTCTAATCAGACATGTTTGATATTGAATAAATGGATAAAAGCAACTTTGTTTGCTATTAGCTAAAGGACGATTCAGTTTATTTTGGAGAAGCAGTTTATTAAAATGAATAAGGATAGATTTTCGATCCTAAATCTGATTCTGAAGCCTCCACTAAAGGAAAACCAGTTAGACATGGATTTGGAATTTAACTATTTGGAACAACTAGTGATGAATTCCTTTGTAAATATGAAGGTTATTGGGATAAAGATAGAAAGCATGGTATGTGCCATTGCTGGTTTCCTGATAAATCTACTTATGAAGGAAATATGAAGTATAATGTAAAGGAAGGTGCTGGTAAATTCGTTTGGGCTAATGGAGATGAATATGATGGCATATGGCGTAATAATAGATTTGAAGGTGCTGGTACATTTAGACATCATGGAGTAATTAGCATAATGATTAATAAATTAAGAACAAAATTAAGTTAAATTAATAGTAAATAACCAAACTAATATTATTTTATTTAAACTAAGGGCAATGTTTTAAGTGGCATCTTTAAAAATAATTATTTCATGAAAACAAATGATCTATTCCTAAATCCATTTTTGTCAGGAGAAGAAATAGATTAGTTCATAAAGAGAAAAAATGAGATAAATTTGCTAAAAGAAAAGAATAAAAAGCAAAAATTATTCTTCTTTGAGAAGGTAAATTAATTTTAAAAATTATTATAAAAATATATAGCAATAAAATAAAAAATCATCAAACAGTATTTAGAAAACCTCTAAAATCGTTATATATTTTTAATAAAGGTAAGTAAAATTGAAGAGTTGGCAGCTCTTATAAAGAAATCGAATTAGAATAACAGAATTCCCCTTGTCTTCAGTTCAAAGCAGTAAATAAAATTTTAGGTTATGATAAATCTAACTATCAATATGTACAATAAAAATAGATTAGGAGCTAGTATAGGAGAAGTATTCAATTAGGTTTAATAAAGTGATAAGAAAAATTGGTATGATTTTGATTTAAGATAAGCCTATCAATTAAAGAAATAGAATAACTAACAATTCAGATAATATATGGTAAATTGTTATTAAAATAATTGATTATATTATGTATTAATGCCTACTACTTTATTTAGACAAAAACTAAAAAGAATTTGAGTAATGTTTTAGTCAAAGGTGAGACATTCGTTATCAATCTAGATGATTCTGCCTAAGCTTAATATGATGAAATTTTCTATCCTGATATCAGAGAGTTCTATAGTTCTTCAAGCTTCCCAAGTTAAATTTGGAATATTGAATATTTAAATCGTCATGAAGTTTTTGAAAAAGTTATTGCTGATACTGAAAACCACTTAAAGATGGTTGTTTCTCATGATTATTCACTTGCAGTCTGGTCAAAATATAAAATAGATGATGCTGTTGATAATAAAAAGATTATTGAAAAGATTGAAAGACGTTTTAGTTCTATTATTCCTATGATTAAAATTGATTTAATAATGGTAGTTTAATGATTTTTTGTTTTTTATATTTTAAATATGGTATTTATAAGATAAATTTTCATGAAATAATTCATATGATTTACTAAAATTTAGATTAAATTTCTATTTTGAAAAGGAATTTAATTTTAATTTGCTTTTTAAAGTTTATTGAATTTAGTTCTAAATTATTATTTTAATTTGAATTATTAATTAGCTTATTTATTCAATTGTTTTCCAATAAAATCAACCCATAATTTTTTTCACTTTTGTTTTATGCTAATATTAAAATTATTGAATTTGTATCAAGTAAATAAAAATTAATTAATGTTTTGATAGTTATGCAATATTACTTAAAACAAATAAAAATAAGAAATAATAATAAGTTGATGACTTTTAATGAGTACGAAGCATTTGGGTAAAACCAAATTACTAATGAACTTATTTCGCAGCCTGAAAAATAAATTATTTCTTTTTTTGAAAATTTTCTCTTTTTAAATTATAAAAAAATGAATTGTAAGACTTAAATTCTTTATTTTTTAAATTAAAATATAGAGAGCTTTTGAAGTAATTATTGAGTAAATATTATACAATTGATATAAATTTATAAAGAATTTAAGATAAAATTAAAGAAGAGATAGTTATTTTATATTGAAATATAATTATAAAATCAAAAATTTTTGGTCAGTTGTTAAGTTAATATATTGGTAAAATTATTGCTTGGTGGAGTATTATTTTAATTCACTCTTGAATTTTATTCTGGGAGTATAGTTTATGTAGGTTATTATTAGATGATGTTGTTGTTATTTTAACTGTATTAGGTGGATGGCTGATAATTCAAATTATTTTCATCATTTAGTTAATTATGAGATTATTTTCTTTCCTCTTCTTCTTCCTCCATGTTAAATTGGTTATTCCCTTCTTCCTATTGAGTTTCATCAAATTATTCATAGGAACTATATTTCTAATCTGAAACATTCAAACTTTATATATTTTAATTTGTACTTTATTTCTATTAATTATTATCATTTTAATTTGTATTAATTTTATTATCATCCTTTTATTATTCCAATAATTATTGACATTCTTTTTCTCTTTTTTCTCTTTCTAGCTATTCAAGATAATCTTATAATTGATCCTCTATTTAAAAATAAATTAAATTAATTAAATAATTTTAAATAAAGAATGTTTCTTTTAAATTACTTGGTATAAATCTTCCCTTAGAATCTCTTATTCTATTTGTAGCATGTTTATGTCTGCTTTCATATTTATATTTTTTTGGCTATTTAATAAAATAGTTTATTTTATTTGTGTTAATTTAATTTAATCTAATCAATAAACTACTTTTAAAATTAGGCTTTATTATTCATGTTTTTCTTTAGATCTTATTTCTCTCTAAGGAACTATTTTATTCTGCTTCAAATCTCGAGCAGCTCTTTTTATTCTCATAATCATCATTCTTTTAAATTATGCAGCATTCACATATCTAGGCTCTTCATCAGTGAATAACATTACTGGTGGGATAGTATATGTTTGACTGACTATTTCTTGTTATAACTGATATTTTAAAAGAATTATTAGCTATCTATGGTACAGTTTTAAAAAACTAGCAAATATTGAAATAATTAATTACTTGAATAAATGGACAGGTATCTTTTTCTTCACTTTAATTTTCATTATTTATCTCGGCAGAAGAATTTTAGTTGATGTTAGAATTATTTTAATAAGGATTGAAAGAGTTATTGTTGATACTGCCTATTTTAGTAGGGTTAAAAGAAAACTTTGTATCATATTAAAGAACTCCCTCTAAGTTTATATTAGGATTAAAAATACTATTTTCATCTGTGAATTAGCCTTAATTATTTTTTTTTTGAAAATTTGGGATAAGAAACTCATTTTCAAATTAAAATTGTTGCTGTTATTATTCTCCTCCACTTTGTGATAATTTCTATGAGCTGTCACTTTAATTTTTTGATTGTTTGCTTTATTTCTTTTTTGAATTAGATTATAGTTGTTATAACTAGCCATTTGCTGATGATAAAGAATTTGTATTGCCTTATAATATATTAGATTTATTTGATAACACTCCATTTATCTCTTGCTAATTTTCTAAGTAGATTTAAGAATGAATAGCATCTTTTTCATAACGAATATTATTCTGATTCATCAATTAATTATTCTATTTACCCTTTTATTGCTTTAAGGGTGCTGTTAATGCATTATTTTATTAATTAGACCAGTCCAAATAATTCTAAAAGGAATTTTCACCTCCATTATTATTTCCATTTATCTTTCCACTTTATAAACAGGTTTACTAAGTATTTTAATAATTCAAATTATATTAGTTGTTCAGGATCAGGCTATTTCCTCCTAAAAAATTAAAGTCTTGCATCTTACCTTTAGAAATAGGAGATGAAGTAGGCTCAGAAGTTTTTTTCTTCTTTTTAGTTTGTTTGTTAGCACTATTACTATTATCACGCTTAATTGCTTCTTATTTTTATTAGATTGGTGTATCTATCATAAAATTAGGAAATTATTAAGGAATTCTCAAAATAGAAGATGTATTTGAACTCATTTTTGAAAATTATTGGAGATATCAAACTAAGGTAATATTTTTATAAATGGAAAGGGTTGGTAGCAGCTTTAATCAATATATTCTCAAGTAACACTAGTTATTTTTTACTAACCTATTAGAAGATAATATCCTCTAAAAAATGGCTTCTATATTGTCTATTTAAGATTTGTGGATAACCAAACTGCTAATGGTAGAGTTACTTTTGCAAATTATTTTAAGGTATTTAGTTCTTGTATTTAATTATTCACTTCTAAAAATTTTTTTGGTTTTCTTTTGTACCTCGCTTGATAACCACTATAATTTGAAAAAGTTAGTGATTCCGCAAAAAAATTGAAAAATTTCATTATTACACAAAAAAAAATAAACTGCTTCCCTATCTTAAAAATAACATAATGTTTTTATGTATCTTTACTTCTTAAATTGTTGGGAATAAATGATATTTTATGATAAATAGTTGACATAAATACTAAACCAATTAACAATCAATATGTATATTAAATTTACCATTTTAAAAATTTTAACGTTAAAACGAGCCATATCTTTGAATTAGATTGAAGCCAAAAATAAATAGAATTTAATTTTTATTTTATTTTATGATTCAAAAATGCTTATGTATATAAATATAAAAGGTTAAAGTAAACATTATAAGTTATAATTCTATTTTTTTAAAATATCAGTCTATCAATTTTCTCATTCTTTGAAGGATTTAATTGGCTCTAGTTTCTGCTATTTCTGGAGTATCAGAGTAGTCAGCAGGAAGAGAATTTTATTAAAATTCTTTATAAAATTCAATAACTTATTTCATCCATTCAATAAATTAAGGATCTATTTTATCTATTTCTCCTTTACGAGCATCCTTTTTAAGTTCAAACAATTCCAATGCATAGTTTTTTATCAATTCTATGTTCTTTAAAGGAGTTGGAATTTCTTTATTGTTTTCTTTTAAATTCATAGCATATTTTATTAAGTGATTTTATTATTTCCAAGTCTAATATATTGGGTTCTCTCTAAATAGGATCATATGAAGGAGTTAAAATCCAACAATAATTGATGTTAATATTTCTTTCACTTTTAGCGTTGGATTTTCTTTAGAAAATATTTTAAAATAAGTTCTCATATGCCCATTCAAAGCAAAATAAGGCTATTTTAGCTCTTTTTAAAAGAATGAGAGTGTATCTTCATCTAAATTATTCAGATATACACATTCACTCATTGCCCAGAGATTCATTTGATCTATTTTCCCAGATCTAAGCTTCCTTTTTAAGAATTTTCTTATATCTAAAAATGTAAAGTCAAATTCAACTTATGATCCATCACTTAGGTTTAGAAAATGATGAGTCTTTTATAAAATTTTTTTCTTATCTGCAACATTTAAATAATCATCTGTGCTGCTAACATAAAAGCCTTTCACATCCATGTCAGACTATGATGTGTGAGTATGATAACCTCTACTACCTGTTTCAGCACAAAATAATACTTTTACTTTATATTTTAATTCAACTTCTTCTTTAATAAATTTAAGAACAGCTTCTTTTAACTCAGCTTTGATCTCAATATCTTCCATCAAGTCTTTTTGTTACTACATATTTCAAAATATTTCTTATTTACAAATTGATTAGGAGCTAAATGAAAATTTAGAGTGTGATTGATATTTTATTTGGTATGGTGTATTTGATAATTCAATCAGAAATATCTAAAATCAAATAAAATAGATGAAAAAACTAATCGAAATCTTTAAATAAAGCCTCTATTAATCAAAAATTAAATCTTCTACAAATCACTAAGTATAAGTAAAAACCTAAGAAATAAAAGTCTTGATTTCCACTTTATTTTCATAAAATTAAATACTTATTAATATTAATAAAAAGAACTATTCAGAAATGGATAACCATAATTTACCATTTGAAACAGAAGTTAACAAAATAATTATCTAGCTCGAATAAGATTATTAAGAGCATAATATAAGATTTATATACGTGGTAGCCACTGGTAGTAGATTGAATAATACAAGCCATGAGAAGTCTAATTTGAACATAAGAGGATTTTATGTAGGTGATAAAGATTCCTATTTAAGTGTAATGAGACCTCCCAAAGAGATAAAGATTAATAAGGAAATCAAAAAAAAGAATGCGGATACTTTTTACATAGATTATGAATTTATTGATATCAAGAGATATTTATTCTAAGCTAGCTAACCTGATAAATAAACCAATGATATAAATTTCTGGTTTTATAGTAATATAGTCTACATTAATTAAATTGATCCAGAAGTGTTTAACTTTATTAAAGGCACATGCTCCTTCCCTCAAGCAGCTATAATTGGAAGACTTATTTAGTACTCTAAAGTATTCCCTACCTAAAGTGAATTAAATGTAAAAGAAGTTTACTATGCTTTAGTTTCTACCATTTAGGCATATCATTACATTGTACATGGTAGAGAAAAGCTTAATTTTCCTGATAGCGATTTATATAAAACGCTTAGTAATATTAAAAATAACTTTTTAGAAGAATAAACCCTCTCATCAACTTTAGAAAGCTTGTTGAAAAAGTATGTTACTTTGAAATAAAAAGAGGTAAAATCTAATCCAAAAGGAGAAGAAGAAAAGATTTTTATAGATTATCTCGTTTAAATAGTTGAGAAGTATAAACCTCTGCAAAAAAAACAAGCAGAGTTAGTAGAAAAAGACTTAAAACCTTAAATAGTTGATACCATTTGCAATGAATTATTTAAGAAAATCTTTTTAAATCATAGCAAATATTTCTTACTATTCAATAGAATTGGAGTGTGAAAATAAAAAATAAAATGACTTAAAATAAAATAAAATCTCCTCCTTCCAATTATAAATTTATTATGGATAGAAGTGTCTTTATAAAAGAATTTAACCTAATAATATTATTTACAGTAATTTTATAGAATAATATTTTTTATTTGTGTTTGCATAATATAAGTAAACAGATCAATCATTATTTCATGATTAAAAAAATTAATTTTTCAAAAACAAAAACAAGTTGAATAAATATATAATAAACATATTCATTCTTTTTCGTCGCGAGTAATAGCTGGTTATTTAATTGGGTGTGATTTAAGAACAATCATAGGTTAATAATTAGGATCTATTTTAAACATAACAATATCCTCTTCCTTTATTAAATAAATGTCAGGCATTTATAAAGTCTTATTAAAGATTCTAGGGTATCCTTTCTTTTTAGGAATTTAATTATATTTGAGATCTGTTAGATATAGGAAAGAAAAGGTTGCATTTGCTGTCTTCCACCAAAACTCATCTAAGTCATGAAGCATTTTACCCTTATTATAAAATTCTGAACTGATATTTTATAATTACTCAAATTAAGGAGTATTATCTGCTGGAGCTTCAAATATAATGGCTCTCATAAAAGCAACTATTGCTAAATCAAAAATTGGATTTTACAATTATTAAACTAAGTAATGGCATAATCTAGTAAAGTTATTTTCCATGCTCTATGCCATATCTATCAATTCCATTATTACATTTACTACAATTTTATTGTAATAGATTGCTTAAGCATTTATATCATTACTTACATTAATAGTAGTTGATGGTTTCTTCAATTAGGTTTCAACAAATTCTTTTTTCTATTAGTAGTCAAAAGTTGTGAAAGGGCATGCATTATTAACCAATGCCTTCATAGAAATATTAAGTGCAAAGGCAATAAAAAGAATTCTAAATATGTCATTTTTATCTTTATTTTAGCTCAAAATAAAGCCATTTTCTATTTTCAGATCTACCTTTTCTAAGTATTTGCATTTTTATAACTCTTCTAAAGCCTTTGGAAGAGTAATTTGAGGGGGTTTTTTTTCAACTTCTTTTTATTCTTTTTATTATACCTTTTATAAGCTGCTTTCCTTGTCTTCTTTTAAAGCCTTTAACACATTTTCTTAAAATTTATCTAATAATTATGGATCTTTATTCTTAAGCTCAAGAATTTAGTCTAACAACTTAACAAGCTGTTCTACACTTGTTGGGTTAACTTTAGGTTTAGATTCCTTTTTAGCAGGTTTTTTATTGTCCATTCTTCTTTAATTTTTTTTTTGATAAATTGAGATAATTATTTATTATTTATAAATTGTTTGATTAATCTTGCTTTTTAATTCCCATTAATTAAATAAAATACTTTTAAATTTTTTGTTCTTTTTAAAAGTTACCACTAAAAATTATTAATCTAACCTAATTTTATTTTATTTAAAATCAGCTTGAAAATTATGAAATAATCAAAATTAAGATAATGATATTATATACAATATAGATTTATCAAAAAAAATATCATTTAAATTTTCATATCAACTAATTTTTATCTCCGTCCGCTCTTTTATATTTATGAGATAAAAATTATTAAATTATTATTGCCCATTTTAGTGACGATGACAAAATATTTTTTGAATAAGAGAAAAATTTCATAACTGTGGAGAAAATATTTTCACCAAAAATTAGTTTATTATTTTGATTAAAATATTTTTATTTATGGAATAATAACTAAGTAATAAAAAACAATTTTCTGAAGAAAGAACAATTCATAGAAGAAAAGATAATATAGACAGATTGATTTTATAATTTTATTTTATCTGTAAGATTTTAGTTTTTTCTAGAAAGAGAGATTACATAATATATAGTGAGCTTCTTCATTCTATGGATATGAAAGAAGAAACTGTTTGGAAGTATGTAGATATGTATGAATATTTGAGATGATTTAAATTAAATTTTTTTTAAGATAAAAAGGTTTATAAATATGTTTAAAGCATTTCATTAAATCAAAATTTTCTAATCATTTTTTATATAAAAAGATTTCAATTCTATTTCAAAAAGCACTTGATTTAGGAGCATCGGCAACAGGGTAACGAACTTCAGCTACAACGAAGCATTTACCAGGACCCTTGTGATCGTTATCATCTCTTAAGATTCTTACGTAACCCTAAATATTTTTAATATAAAAAGATTAATATTCTATTTCTATGATTTATACAATAATTAATTACATCTTCACCCCAACCAGTACCCCATTAGTTTTTAATTAACCAGAAATCAACTTTTTTGACATCATCATGTCCATAACCAACGAGTAAAAGGCAGTGATCAGGACCATCATAGGGACCATCTTCACATTCAGTAATAACACCAGAAGTATAATATCTGAAAGAAGTATCTGAACTGTTTAAGCATATAGAAAGAGGTTGTTTAAGGAGAGCAGCCTTGACTTAAGATTAATCAGAAGGAACATCAACATAACCAGTAATTTAGAAAGTAGGCTTAGCTTCATTAAAACTACATGATTGTTATTTAGCAACATAAGGATAATCAGAATCAGACATAATACCTCCATTATTTTGGATACACTTAAAAGCAGGTTCGGGATCACCACCAAGACATCCACTTTCATCGATTCTGCAACAGTCAATAACTTATTGGGTAGAAAGAGATTCTAATTTACCTATTTTATTTTAAAGTATATTTATTGAAGAAAAAATTATAAATGCGATCTGTAATTTTCAAAAGATATGTTAGGATGGTTTGAGTGAACCAAATCTGACATGATTTTAAGATTTTTGGATATATGAAAATATATATCTAAATTAAGAAGATAAAAAGAACTCTTTCAAAAATTATTAATTACCTGTCTTCAAGTACATTAAACCTTCAATACTCTATACAGTGGAAAAGGCCCAGCAACCACCACATCCATCTAATTTATTAAAATAAGAATTTAGTCAAATTAAAAATATTCAATAACACGATGAGATAAAAATTATGAAGAAAATATATTTCTTTCTTCTTTTAATTTTAATTTTTTATATAAGTCGAATAATAGTATTTTAGCAAATTTAATATGAAATGTGGGTTACTCTAAGTTTTAACAGAAGTAATAGCTCCCTTATCTCTCCAATCAAAAGAAGCGGGTAAGTTATCAGTAGGGAGGGTAGTGTGAGTTTGGGCATCATCATCATCATCACCATGATCACCATGATGTTTGTGACCTGTAAACATAGCCTTGAACTCTTCATCAGTAAGATCAGCAAATTAATTAACACCGACCTTAGAGAATACCAAAAACTTATTGTGTCTATAGATTTGAATGTAGTTATTAGTAAAGACAGAAAATCTGAATTTTTCTTCAGATTCATCTTTATAAGTTTTGTTATATTTAGCTTTAAAGTTTGCAAAAGATCTTTCAATTGACTTTCTAAGCATAAATCTTATTTCATCATCAGTCTTATGATCAATGGCATAGTTTAAGGCGAGTAATAGTCCGCCTACAACTGCAAGCCCTACAAGAATTTTTTGAGTTAAATTCATTTACTATTATATTTTTTAAGTATTTATTTTATTAAATCTTTTTGCAAGTAAAAAAAATCTGTCTAAATCCAAATAATTTATATACCTCTCTTAAATGACATATAAATTCTTTTATAAAAACTAATCGCTTAGTAAAAGAAATTGTGTGATTGAATACTCATGAAAAATAAAAATAAGAAAGGTGCATTTTCATTAGGTACCTTTTAGATATATTCAAGTAAACTTAAATATCACACTAAAAATTAAATTTTAATAGGACAGAATGTTATGGATATAATTTTAAGTACATTTAAAGGACTATTCGTTCTTCCTTCATAAAAATTTGAATGAATCTTTTAAGATTATAAGAGAATTTAAGTATTTAAGATAACAATTTTATTAAGAAAAGATATTAAGGAATCACTGAATATTTTGAGATTAACTAATAAAGTTTAGTAAATGATATCTAAGGTAATCAAAAAAAACTAAATAGATACAAGCCAAAAATTAAAAAGTCTCTTAAAATACAATCAGATTATTGGAAATTTAATAAAAGGATTGAATTTTAGATGTTTTCCTTTGCTTTTTTGCTCACATAAATGTTAAAATTTTTTCAAAAATTCTATGAAAATATATGTATCATTATTGAATTCATTTTTCTAAATTAAATATAATCATAAATATATGAAATAAATCAAATTTTCTCAAAAAATTTAAGATTTTATATGATTTATATATCTTTTAGCCAAATTTATTCATAATTATCTACATTTTATCAACTAAAATATTTATTTGAAACCCTTCAATTAGGAAATTAGGTAATAATTTAATCTATAATTTGAAATTTTTTCTTTTAATAAATCTATTTTAATGTGATTATTCTAATTATTATTATTTTTTTAAAGTAATTTAAAGGTTTAATTATTTTGAATTATTTTTTCTTAAATAATTTTAGATTTTTAAAAGCCTGTTTCTGTCCTTGTAAACAATTATTTGATTTTTAATAGAATTAATTTTATATCTTCTATATTTAATTAGTATTATTAGATTCATATTTTAAAATAGTTTAAACTATCAATCAATTAAGTTAACATTAACCATAATTCTACTTATTGTGTAAATAAATCAAGAGATTTTACTAAGCTTATTAATGATTGATTTAATAAAGAAACCAAATGGTTTTAGAAATTTTAAATACCAATTTACCTATGATTTTATTAATTTTTTTAAACAACTACTTATATGAAATCATAATTTAAGAAATTATTAGAGTTAAATGCAGAGTCAGTATGGAATTAATAGTTACAAAATAAGAATAATTTAATTCTAATAATTTTCCCAAATAAATTAAATGTTCTGATTATGAATTTCATTTTTAATTAGAAAGTAGAGGCTAACCTAAATAACTAATCTATTATAATTCCTTTTTGATTATTGATTCTAAAAGTTACGAAAAAAAAAATAAACAAAGAACAAAATTTAAGCATTGCTTTGTCAAAAACTGAAGAAATAAAAATATTATAAAAATAATAAAATAATAATAATTAGAAACTATTGAAGCATAAATGAGCAACAAGCAAACAGAAGTGGCCAAAGAGAAAGGAAAGAAAGAAAATACTTAACTTAAGTCAACTAAAAAATAGTAGTAGTAATAGTAATAAGAATCTAAAAAAAATGATACTTAATAACAATAATAAGCATAAGATAATCTAAAAGGAGGAAGGAAAACTGGTATTCCTAGAAATGTAAATACCTATTCTCATTTCTTGAAGCATGAATATATTACAGAATAGGATATTGAATGGGTACTTAAATTAAGAAATCAAGATGATTCACTTAAGGAAAAGTTAGCTCATATTCCAAATGCTCCATTTAATGTTTCTGATAAAAAAATAAAGACTATGGAAAAGGCTCATAGCTGTAAGGATATTTCACTAAAAGGAAATATTGGTTCAGTAGAACACTTATTAAGACATAGACTCGGACCAACTCCAACTCTTGGAAATGTACAATTTGAAACAGGATTAAGAGATGGAGAAAAAAAAGATGTAAAATTGATAGAATTAGAAAAGGGATGGTGCAATATTCCTAAGAAAGATAAAAAGGAGTTTCCTAAATTTCTACCTAAGCTTAAGGAAGAGCTTGAAATACGCAAGTCATTTAAGAAGACAGGTAAAATGGAAAATTTATACCATGATGGATATGATAGATATTTAAGTTTACCTAAGTTTACTGAGGCATTTAGAGAGAAGAATATTTCTCCTCATATACATTTGTGTAGACCAGATGCTTTCACATCAACTATATATTGGGAAACTTCTTTAAGATGAATTAATATTATTATGTTAAGTTATAAAATAAATGCGTTTGGATTTGTAAAATATATTCATAACCAAAGAAATATTTTTAAGTGTTGAGAGTTTGCTTTAAAGAAGTTTAAATTAATTTAAAGTTTATTATTTAACATTTAACTTATTTATCATTCTTACCAAAGCTAAAAAATTCATTATTAAGCTAGATTTTGTTAAATAAAGATCAATTCCATTTAAATTATTTATAAGTGAAATAGTAAATATGGTCTTTTGAGTACAACAATATTAAGAAATCGTTTAAATGAATACATAAGTTAAATAATATATATTACATGTTTTATTTTTATACTTTATCACTAAAAATTAACAGAATTTAATACAGTATTTTTTGAGGGTATAAGTCATAAAAGATAGTAATTGAGAAAAAGAGAGAAATGAAGGAATGAATTATATTTATAATTATAAGGGGATATACTATATTAAAGAAGATATATATGTGTTTAAAAGATACAAAATATCTTTTGTAATTTTCATACAAATGATATTTTTGAGATAGTTTATAATTTGTAGATTGATTGTTGTAATTAAAGTTAAAATTAGAAAAAATTAATTCTATAGTAATTATTGATTTATGTATTAGTGAAATGAGTAGATTATTGATAGATTTTTAACTAACTAACTAAGTTAATCAATCATCACTCATGAGCATACAAGTACCAGAAAGAATCCACTTGTTAGGATCAGAGTCATCACTTTCCATATTTAAATTAGCTGTGAAAACAAAAGTTTGACCTCTTGCAGAAGTAACATAAACAGGACACTCATATTGGCCATTCTATTTCTTCTTATCAAGAGGAACGGCAACAGCATTAACAACGGGCATTCTAGGATGCAATTCTTTGGGTTTTTATTCAATTAAGTAACCATCTTGTCCTTAACCACCGATTTCCCAAGCAGCACCTTCTAAATAAAGACCATGAATATAAGCACCATTTTCAGCTGGGTTAACAACATCTTCGCATCCCTTCATAGAAGTAACATTGGTTTGAACAGCCATCTAAATTATTAAAGATAATATTAAGAATAAATTAAATTTTATAATAAAATAAAAATAATTACGCCATCAAGAGGTAAGCCTTGAGCTCTAGCAGTGAATTACATAATAGCTGTAAGATAAGACATAGGATTGAAGAGATAAGCAATACATAGGGAAGCAGGAGTTACTAATTCCTTAGACCATTCTTAGAGTTGAATATTTCTTTCAATAAGATCAGAGAACCAAGAAGATAAAGGTTTCTTAGAGAAGTAAGCCTTCTTTTCCCAAGTATCGGGAACCTTATTGAATGAGAGAGATTATTAAAGACTTTCCATAGCATCAGTCATGTTAAGAGCACCAGTAAGACCAAGACGAAGATCTTCAAGAGAAGTTTTAATTTCCTTAAGGAGACCATTCATACGTTCGCATTCTTGGAGACAGACAACAATATAAGGTGTTCTCTCCTTAATCTTTTCTTCAATAAGGAACAAGTTGAAATCGTGAGGACATCTAGTCTTAAAGTCAGAAAGTGTAGACATGACACCATCATCCTTTTTGGAGGCACCACCACCTGATGAACCACCTTATACTTCGAGGATAATATTGAATACATATTCACAAGTCTATGTTAAGTAACCAATTTCTGCATTAGGATGCATACCGAACATTTGAGGAGATTCAATTGGCAACTTTTCTTCAATATATTTTCTATAAGCTTCATAGTCAAGCTTGCTTGGATCAGGGGACTTGAATTGAGGAGCTAAGTTGAAGTTCTATTGTAACAATTCAGCTTTAATCAATACATTCAAATAAGTTCTGTTTGTTCTTCTATCCCAATCCTATTAAATAATTAATATTTGATTTAGGTTTAGTTGATAAAGTTATAAGTTAAGAAAATTAATTTAAAAAATAATAAATTACATCAGTAATGTGACCACCATACATAATTTCTCCGAAAATGTAACGGAGATCATCCCAAGGTACTTAGTCATATTTGGAGAGATAGTTGTAAAGTACATCAGCGCAAATAGTAAGATCACCATCGTTAAAGTTATAAACTCTAGACCAACCTTGAGTTCCGAATTTCTTACGTCCGAGCATAAGACTATGGAAGAAGCAAAGAGCAAAGAGGCAAGACTTGAATTCAGTAGGTTTCTTGTCACATTTATCAAGGAAATCTTGGTCAAATTTGTTGTAGGCACGACGGAGATTAGCCTTTAGATATTATGGAGCTTCATTAGCAATCTTAAGAGATGCTTGAAGGATAGATTCAGGAATAATTTACATGAGTGGAAGTAAAACGTTAGGAGGTTCAGAAGAAATGAAGACACGGAAGTTAGGGTGAGTCTTAGGAGAAGAGAATACACTTTCAAGGAAACCTTCAAGACCATTAAGCCCATACAACCAACTTTGCATGAGATGGACATTTTATAGCATAATCCAGTGACCTTTTTGAGCACAGTCAAAGAGAGCCTTCTTAGCTCTATCTTCTTAACCTTAACCCATGGAAATATTGATGAAACGGCCATTGTTTGCAGAAACATCAAAAGAGGCAGCAACCCTTTCAACATCAGGAGTGGGATCAACACCTGGGAAAAGTACGAAGAAAATAGGAACAGTCTTAGATGTTTCTTAGAATGTTTCCATAATGTTGAATGGAGGTTATTCAACATATCTTTCACCCATCTTATCATGAACGAATTAACTCAAAGCAGAGGGAAGTCTATCAGGACGTAAAGCACGTAAGAGGAGCAATCTATGGAACTTGGATAATTCTTTGAATGCCTTTGGTAAATCAGCAGATTCAGCCTTTTCTTCACTGTACCATTTCTTCCATTGCAAGACATCAGTTTCAAGAGATTAGCAGAAGCCTTGGAATTGATGAATGGTTTCTAGAGCCTTACAAGAAGCCCAAATATTATCATTTAGGAATGACTTGAGAGCATCAGGCATAGGAGTAGGATTGTGATCAACCTTTCCAATAATAAGATGATCAACTTCGTCAGAGTTGAGTTCTTCAGAACGAAGAAGAACTCTTAAGCAAAGCATAGTGGCGACAATAAGTTTGTGATTTTCGAAGACACCACGACGAGTAGTTTGATAGGCAGTATAAGTGAGAGACTCAATCAATTCATCAACACGCTTTTTCAATGATCTAGGACTCATGGGTTCATCAGCATCTCTAGGCTTATGCTTTTCTTCTACCTCTTATTCTTCTTCAGCAGGTCCTTCATTTTCACCTTCACCACCTTCTTCTTCAGCAGGTCCTTTATTTTCTCCTTCTTCACCTTCTTCTTCAGCAGGACCCTTATTTTCTCCTTCTTCACCTTCTTCTTCAGCAGGTCCCTTGTTTTCATGCTTGGGTGATTCTTCCTTTTGAGCTTCTTCTTATGGTTAGTGCTCTTATTCTTATTCTTCTTATTCCTCTTCATGTTAGACTTAGACTTCATCACCATAAGGTACCATAGTAGTCTTACCAAACATCTTGTTTTCAGAGATAGCATCGATAGCACGATTGATAACGACAATAAAAGATTCAAGAGAATATTTATAGAAAGAGTGAATCTTAGATAAATCTGAAAGCAAGAAATAGAAGAGAGCACCACGGGATGCAGCAGGTCTATAATTTTCGGAAGTTTCATTAATTTTAGATTCAGTAATTTTGGCAGCAGCTACTTTTTCAGCAATTTCGACTGAGAGTTTCTTGGAGTATTCTAGATTTTCAATAAGTTCAATATCATCAAGAATATCACCTTTAGCATTGGCGAGCTTGTAGAGCAGTTCATCTTCAAGATCTTTCAATTTAATCTTGAAATCATTTTATTGAGTAATAAGTTCAATCTTCATCTTAGCAAGATCAGGGCGTTCACGAGCTACGACTAGTGAAAGAAGTTGATCTCCTAAACCAGCTTCAGTGACAGTAAAGTTGATAAGAGCAGCTTCTGCTTAGATTTCAGGAGGATAATGAGGATTTGAGAGTTTGGTATGCAAGAAGAGCTTGAAATTAGGATGAAGTATAAGATCCTTACCAGCAAACTTGATAATTTTATTCTTACCTCTCTTAATGAAAGAACGAGCAATGATGGGCATGAGGATAGCGTCAATACGTTCGTTCATATTTTCAATAATGGCAGAGTAACCATTTTCAATTGATAATTCAAGATCTCTGTTAATGTTCTTAGAACCAAGACGAAGAGTCTTTAAGTTGTTGACTTTTTCCTTTTCACGAATCCAAGTAATACCTTGTAATTGAGGATCAATCATTAGAGGATATCTAGCAGAGTTTGTAAGAATAGTACCATTTTCAATAGATACAGAATCACTAGGAAGTTTTTATTTATTCCAAAGAGCAATGGTAGATTCATCAGTAAGAAGCTTAATAGGATTAGGATCAGGTGACATTGGAATCATGTGTTCTTTCATGAATTTCATGAAATTTTAGTTGATCATTATATTACGGAACTTCTTGTTGAAAGGACCAGAGTAACTGACGAAAGAAGAGGCAATAAGGACATCACCAACCATGAGCTTGAGTTGATCTTCAAGCTAAATAATAGATTTACCCCAACGTTCATTTTCACTTGAAAGGGCAGTAACTAATCTCTAGGCTAAGTTAAGTCTTCTAGCGCATCTTTCTGCTTCATTAATAGCAGCATTTCTTTCAGCAATAGCCTTGTCATTTTCAGCCTTAAGCTTGTTGAGTTCTTCATTGAGTTTTCTAACAACTTCTTCAACTTCATTAAGCTTAATAGTAGCTTCTTCGAGCTATTCAGTAGCTTCCTTAAGAGCCTTACGTTTAGGTTCAACATCTTGAATAACATCATAATACTTAACAATGTTAACGACCCAAGAGCAAAGACCCTTAGCAGCACCAGACTTGGAAGCCATCTATTCTGGGGTGAAAGAAGGGATATTGAGATATTAGTTCTTGACAATATTGACGTTAGCTGCAGGAACTTGGTTAGCATCTACTACATCCTTGAAACTTAAAAGCTTTTCCATGAATTCTTCAGGAGATTTCATCAACTTTAAGGAACTCTTCCAAGAAACATCTTTGGGCTTTTTGTTCTTATCGATTTCAATAGCATCATTGAAATAACCAGCAAGAAGATATACTGTAGCAGCAAAGACTTCAGGGACACCAGCAGGAGGATTGGCAAAAGATTTAGCTTGTTAGAAATCTTTCTTTTAAATAGAGTTAAGAGCTAACTTGGCTTACTCAACGAGAGGTTAGGCAGCATCGAGATCTTGTTGGGTAGAGGATTTTTGGGCTTCAACATTTTGCTTAATAAGAGTACACTTATCAGCTTCAATCTTAGCTTTATTATTTTCCCTTTCTACTTTATCCTTTTCACGGCCAACAACTTCAGCAAATGCATCAGCTTCCTTCTTCTTAGCTTCAGCTTCAACTTACTTTTCTTTGACTTCAACTTCAATAACTGCGACTTATTCTGCAGTTTCTTTAAGCTTAACTAGACCTGTTTCATAACGTTCCTTGTTCTTTTCAAGAGCTTCACGCTTTTGAGCAAGCATATTTGTGAAAAGAGATATAAGTTCAAGGAAAGACTTAGGGGTAGTGTAAGCATAACGACGTTCTTATTCAAGAAGCTTAATACCCAAATCATTGACTAGAGTGAAAGAGAAGGGCATGAATTTAACTACAGCTTCACGTACTCTATCATCACCAAGTTCAACTGGCTCAAGGAAAGACTTAGCGACATTGAAAAGAGCCTCATAAGGCCAAGGTTAGAACCAATCAATAACAGTACAATTAACCAAGGCTGGGAATTAACGAGCACGACGACGCATATCACCAACAGGAGAGAAACAAATAGCCATATGGAGATTCTTCTTGACTTAATCTATGAACCAATTCCAGCAGTTTTCACGAGTATCTGGTTTACCTTCACTCTTAACCTTAGCACGGACTTGATTAATCATAACTTCCTTTTCATCGAGAGTGTAAAGTTCAGCAATTTCACCAGATGAAAGAAGATCATTAATGTAGACAAGGAAACGTTCATTAGTAATTTAACCTTCAGTGAAAAGGAAGAGAATACCTTCTTCCTTAGGGCCACACTTGAAGTAAAGTTATTAGAGATCATTACGGAGATCAGTCATGGAATAAGTAGCAGAAATTGTAATAGAGAATGTGGTGTAACCCATAATGAAAGAGGCTAATTTAGAAAGCGATTGCTTACCTGAACCACCAACACCAACAAGGAGGGCATGACCTGAAGAGGGAAGAATAATACGGCATATTCTGCAAACGTGCTTCATAGCATCTTCGAAAAGGACTAAACCCATATAGGCATTGTTATCGTTATATTCCTTTAATGCTTCAGCAATATGCTTTTCCATTTCATTATTGGCTAATTAATCGTAGAAACGATCTTAATTGATACCTGCAGTGAAATTACAATAAATAAGATTTTCAGGGTTATTACCAAAGTAACGAGAGAAATTGAACTTTGAGAAGGATTTCTTAACAATATCAAAGATGTTTTCTTTGTAAGTCTTTAAATTATCAGTTGATACAAGACGATCACCATAAGTACGTTCACATTCATGGATCCAAAGCTTGATAAGTTTATCAGGTTCAGTGAACTTATTGGGATCAGAAAGAAGAAGACCTTAGAAAACATTGGACATGTGACGAAGATTGAATTCATAATGGAAGTTAATAGCAGTTTTACGGAAATTAGATGTAACAGCTTAATGGAGCATCAAAGAGGCACGAACAATAACATTAGAATATTCTTAGATAGTAGATTTAAATCTCTTCAAGTGTCCATTGAGGAAAGTAATATAAATCAAAGAGAGAGATTCATTATCGGGGAAAGGAATAGAGATAGTCCAGAAATGACGTTAGAAACGAGGATTAACGAAGAATGAACCAGCAGAAGGATTCATAGCTGCAAGAACTTAAGTGTTAATAATATCTTTAAGGGCAAGTTTGCTGACATCATAGAAATGACCATAATCAGCCATTTAACGAAGAAGAGCTATAGCAGTTTGAGTATCATAAGCATCAAGTTAAGGCATGTTCAAATCATCAATGAAGTAAATTAATTGAACTTTACCAGGAGGACCATATTAACGACCAGCCTTCTTTTCAAGAGTTTGTTCAATTTAACCTTACAAATAAGTAGAGTCAGTGTAATAGTTGAAGTTGATGAGTTAATATGCATAGTTTTCAGGTTTGGCTTAAACAATTTCTTTAAGAATACCCTTAGCTAATTGAGTCTTACCACAACCAGAGTTACCAATAAGAAGGGAAGGATGCTTAACCATCAAGTAAGACTTGATAAATTCAGTGGTAGCAAGAGTTTCAATGGTATTAACAGTGATGTTACCCATAGTTTCAAGTAGAGGATCGAATTCCTTGTTTTCAAGTCTCTTACTCCATTCAATAAACTTAGAGGAATCACCAGATTGATCGACATAATAATCGAAAATAGTACCTTTACTGGGGAATTTGACAGCAGTTTTCCATGCACCCTTCCACCAAGTTGAGAAATCTTTACGGTAATCGATGGAATCCTTTTCAGCAAGAGCACCACCGATAGCCCAAATAAGAGCATAAACAAAAAGATATTCAAGATTTTTGACTTCTCCTTTGAGTAAGGTTTAGAGGGATTTACAGATAGAAATAACCTATGAAATTGGAGTAACTGGAACTAAGAATTTGCAGTGCTTCTTAATGTGGTCAAGAGTATCAGGAACATATTTACCAAAGAGGGTATCAAGATTCTTAGCCATTTCTTAATCAGAACTAAATTCTTACTTGATCCAGGACTTGACATAAGAACGCCATTAATAACCAACTTCATCAGAAATATAAAGAATACCTGCACGAGATACAGTGGCAGGAGTGGCAAAACGTAAATCACGAATTTCGAAAAGAGCTCTCATATGAGGCTTAAGAGGAATACGTTCATTGTTAGCAAGGGTTAAGATTTTATTGTCATCCATAACAGAGTTCATAGATTCGATCCAATTAGCATCGAGATCACCATCAAGGCATATCCACTTAGGATTAGTATCAGGTTATTCAGCAAGAGAACGGAGCATCTTAGAGAACAAACCATCCTTCCATTCCTTTGAGGGAAGATTGTAACCATAAAAATCTTTAGTTGAAACGACCTTTGGATCAATATCGATTAAAGTAGTTTTCTTATTTGTTTTATCTTGAGATTTTGCAAGAATCTTCCAAGTTGTAGATTTACCAGCACCAGGGGGACCCATAACGAAGACACAATGACGAATAGCAAGAAGTTCACTGAGTTATACTACCTTCAACACAAATTCTGGATCAGGATCGAGCTTATTTTCAATGCAAACATCAGTAATGATCTTTTCAAAATCAAGATCTTTCTTTGGTTTAACATCTACTCCTGGGAAAAGATCTCCCAAAAGACCATGGAAGACATAAAGATCTTAGAAAGCAATTTTAGGAATATTGAAATCTCTCAAGGCTCTCATAAGCAAGGCTTATTCAGCAATGTCAGGTTCAGAACGCTTGAAACCACCAGCGACAACCAAGACGGATTTAATAGCACGGAGACCCCAATCGTAATGGAGTTATTTTGAGAGTAAATCACGGCAAAGCATATAAAGTGTAACGAACTTCTTAGCTAGGAGTTTAGCATGAATAAAACCTTCAGCCATGAGCATATTTTCGCAAATCAATTCAAGATCGGGAACAACGACAGTAATAGGACGGAAAAGAGCCTTTAAACCTTCAGGCAATTCAGCACGACCCAAATAACCAGGATTCATGGTAATGAAGACACCACAAGTGGGATCAAGAGAAATTTCATCACCTTCAATGATGAAACGTTCAACATTTTGCTTGATAGCATCAGTAACAGCTTTGAATTAGACTGAACAGACAGAAAGTACTTCAGGAAGTAATCTATTAAATTCATCGAAGCAACCCCAGCAACCAGAGGAAGCAAGACCCTTATAAATATTACCCATAGATTCATAGTTCATTTCAGATGAACAGTTAAAGACGTAGCAAGCTTTAGCTAGGGCATTTGCAAGATCCTTAGTAGTTTCAGTCTTACCAGTACCTGCAGGACCAGCAGGAGCACAACCCATCTTTAAATGGAGAGCTTAAGTAGCAGTGACGTAAATACGATCTGTTAAGGGAGTAATAACTAAACGAGGACCGTTACCAAGATATTCATAGTTATAAACAAAACGGGCATCAGCAATTTTAATTCTGGCATCATCATCTGTCCAGTAAAACTTAAGTTAAGATTACCATTAGAAATCTTCAGCCTTACGAACGTGTTCCTTAATAAGACGAAGGACAACATCACGAGAGTGAGTATCAATAGTAATCAAGCACATAATCTTTTGACGAAGAGGTTTAGATAAATCACCTTGAACCATACCAATTAAATCAGTTAAAAGCTTGATGGATTCGTCTTTGAAATTCTTCATAGGATTAATTTCACCACTTTGGAGCTATAAGAAGCAGTCTTCAACAGCCTTAGACCAAATGATATTATTGACAAGTAAGGTAATTTAAGCTGGATCTTATTTCAACCAATCTTTACGAGACATAGTTTAGAAATTCTTGAAAGAAGCATTGGCTACTTACTTAAGAGTACCAATCATAGTATCAATAACATCCTAAAGATAATTTTCAACTTTACCCTAGAGTAAACGAGGAGATGAGAAATCAACTTCTTCTGTACCAACACAAGAAATCATCTTCAAGGCAGTA
This sequence comes from Tetrahymena borealis, assembly GCA_000260095.1. Lineage (NCBI taxonomy): Eukaryota > Ciliophora > Oligohymenophorea > Hymenostomatida > Tetrahymenidae > Tetrahymena > Tetrahymena borealis. Next base: position 347,319 of record JH651275.1, on the reverse strand, counting down.
GGGCGACCACCAGAGCTATCTTCTTTTAATTGCAAGTTATCAATAGCTTAGAAAATCTTACTCATGTGACGATTAATCTTTGCAGGGGAGTTACCATTAGATAAAATATCAAGTAAATCGTTAACTGAAACGAAATAGAAACGAGGGAAGGCACGACGCTTGCTATCCAAGAATTCATTCAATGCCTTTTCACAAACCTTCAATTAGGCTTAAATGTTTTCTAATCTTTTAAGCATACCTTCAATAGTACAGAATTTCATGCAGTTTTTAATATCACAACCTTTTTGCATGATTTCCTTCATATCCTTATCAATTCCTACGAACTAAGCAGACTCGTTAGGTAATTCACGCTTGACTTCTTCTGATTAGATGAAAAGATTTTCTAAGAAAGACCATGTCTTTTGGACTTCGAGCAACAATTGAACAATATCGTAAACACTACCCAAATCATATTTCCACTTTTCAACTTCCTTTTCAAAGTAAGCAACATATTTACTCAATAACATATTATTAATTTGCAATTGATGATCTTCAAGAGTTTCAAAGTTTTCTTCACTCATCTTCAAGGTATGAACATCAGTGCTCTTATGCTAAACAAGTTCAAATTCGATATCTCTCCAGAAATCAATAATTTTCTTCAAAGATTTTTCCATCTTTAATTCTTGTTTAGCTTGATCAGTAATTTCTTCAATACCATCTTTGTAATCGAACAACTTTAAATCCCAAATAATTTCTAAGATGAGATCTGGGCTGACATCGAATTCCTTCTTGACTAAGTCTTTTAATTTCTTCCAGTGACGACCATCTTCAGAATTCATAGAAGGATCCTTCAATTCACCAAGAAGGGGTAAGAAAGTAGCCCATTTCTTGAGTTCTTCAGTAATACCAGTGAAAGCATTAGATCTCTTATCGATACCACGTAAATCGGTAAGACCCTTTCTGAGCTTCTTAATTTCATCTTCCATATCCATAGAGTTAATTGAACCCCACTTCATTTTCTTATATTCATCCATTGTCTTTTCAGAAATTTGAATTCTTTACCATAATTTTTCTACTGAACTAACATCAGTACGGATTTGTTCCATAAGCTTCTTGCTTCCAATAACAGTATCAGGGAATTCGAACATACGAGCAAAGTCTTCATATTGGTTGAGTTGAATTTCGAATTCATCTACTTTTTGTTTAACCTCATTTATTCTCTTAAATGATTCTTAAACACCAGTCTTATAGATAAAGAAACTTTCCTTTTTTAAGCTATTAGCATATTCTTTAAGGGTAATTTCTTCGAATTTTTTAATGTTTTCCTTAGTCTTATCAGATTCAGTCTTGACTGGATTTTAGATGTCTTTCTTTACGGCTTAAGCCATCTTGGCAAGATTCTTCCATTCTTCTTATAATTTCTTGCATTTCTTAACATCAGAGTCCTTACCGAAATCCTTCTTTTTTAAGAAATTGAGCATTTCTTCAACAGTGTCGAGTGTAAGTACATCATCTTCATTCTTAACGCGAACCTTTTCTAAGTTCACCATAACATTGATAAGTTCAGAGACATTTTCTCTAATATTTTTATTTCTAATTTCAATGTTATCCTTAGTATTTTCTATGAATTCTTAAATATCCTTAAGCTATTTAGAGACGTAGTTCATAACTGCAGAACCAGCTAAGTCATTATTACTAGGTTTAGTTCCCTTAATGAAACCACATCTAAAGGGATTACCTCTAATAGCATGGAGTTCGTTGTTTTCATCCTTGAATTTAATGTCAATTTCCAAAACTGCTTCTTCTTCACTCTATTATTAGTTAAAAGAATAATTTAATTAAAATATTTTTAAAAATTAATACTTACTGTAAATTAGATATAGTAAGAACCATCATCATTATCAACAATATTAAAGGGGATAATAGAAGGATCAACAGCTTCACCTTGCTCTTCTTCAGCTGCTTTTTAAGCAGCCTTTTCAGCTTCTTTCTTCTTTTCCTTTCCTTCTTCTTCTTCTCCACCTTCTTCTTCTCCTTCTCCTTCTTCTTCACCTTCCTAATTTTTATTTTGACCTTTTTCACCTTCCTTGCCTTCTTCTTCAGCATTTTTAATCTTAGCAGGGTTACGAATAGTAACAACGAATTCGTCAGAACCAGATTCACGATTTTAATCATTCTTGTTACGAGCTTAGATAACAATAGTAGTTTAAACTCCAACACAGTTTTCTCCTAAGAGACCTGGACCATAGGCAATGGTTTTATCAGCCTTAGTATTTAAGTAATAGGTGAAGGCACTCTTAGTGATTGTATAATCACCCTTGTTCATGCAAACTGTGACTTCTACAGATCTAGGATAATCAAAAGTAGGAGTTTCACATGAAATTTACCTTTCATCAACAAAAGTACCATTTACTTCCTTTTCTAATTTTCCACCAGAGAATTTTATAGTGATGTTTTAAGTATCCTTGAACCCATCACCTTCGATAAGAACTTTAGTCTTACCAGTTAAGGGACCCAAAGCAGGTCTAATACTAAAGATAGCATAAGGAGGACCTGTAATAGTGGAGACATTTAAAGCCCACAAATCGTTCAACCAATTGTTAGCCCAACCACCAAAAACTATAACTCTAGATTCATTTGAGTCATAGAAGATAGAAGCACTTTCTCTAGGTCTAGGTTTGACTACAACCTTTGAACTTTCATCAGATTCTAAGGTAATGGAATTCCAGCTTAAAGTGTCAACATCCAAAACAAATGAGTCGTCAACAAAACGAGAATTAGTTCTATTACCACCTTCTTCGAAGGAACCAACACTACCACCGAAGATGAAATATTTCCAAGAAGGAATTGAAGGAGCCATAATACCAGAAAGATTCCACTTAGGAATTTCGTGAGCTATTTCAGGATCAACCCATTCATCTTTTTCAATATCATATATCATGATATTTGAGTATTAAGAAGTGAAACTCCAACCACCAAATATCATCAAATGAGGTTTATTAGCCATCATAGCAGCAGAGTGACCACCTCTTGGGTCAGGAGGATTACCCTTGGGTTCAAGTCTAGTCCATTCAAAGTTTTCAGTTTCAAGAACATACAAGTCATTGAAAGCAAGTCTTTGATAGTTGATACCACCATGACCACCAAAGACGAATACTTTTCCTTCATAAAAAGTTGCACTGTGACCATATCTGGGTTGGGGAGCACCAATCTTAGATTCTGCATTTTTAGGTTCTCCACCACTGATTTAGTTTGCAGGTTTACTCCATTAATAAGAAGCTAAGATTGTTAATAAAAAAATTAATTAAAAAATAAATCCTTTTAATTAAGAAGTTTCATATGAATATCGTTAAAAATTCGTTAATTTATAGAATTTGAAACAATATTCATTTATCAAAAATATATTAGGATATTAAAATAATTGAATGATTTAGAGATTATTAGTTTATTTTTAATAATATTGGCTTTCTTGATGATTCTTTTGATTATAATCACATACTATTTTTTGACAACTTTGAAAATATAGTAACTCCTAAATTTTTATAGTATTGGAGGTTTTATTTTTAATTGTTAATATTATGATTTGGAATCAATCAATTTATTTATTATAATCAATCATCTTAATACTGCCTTTTGTTTGTGAATGAATAATTAATGATATTCTTTGGTTTTCATTCATTCTTGAATGCAAAACTAAATAAGATTTCAAATTATGCCAATAAGAAAAGGAAAAAGAATATAGAAAAGAACTTTTATTCCTCATTTTTCTAAAATCAAATTTTGGCAAAATCTCACTCATTCAATCTAATAAATTTGAGCAATGAAGATAAATTACTTGTCTTGAGGATGTAGGTATCATTAAAACGTAAATTAGATGTGTAACTACCACCAAATACTAACATTTTATCTGCTGAGATAGCGCAAGAAGAATGATAACATCTGGGTAATGGTACATCTCCTGAGCATGTAATTTAACGCCACTCACAGTTATTCTATGTTAACTTAAGAGTGAATACCTAATTGTTGGGGGCTATCTTACCATCCTTATAGTTGTTCTTATCATTGTCCAAACCACCAAATAAGATGTGAGTTTTTCCAACTGTTATAACTGTATGACCGGATCTAGCACTTGGTTAAGTTGTACCAGCCTACTTTAACTATGTCCAAACAAGAGGCTAAGGCTATATTACAATTTTATTAATAAAATGTTAGCTTTTACTACTTACTCATGAGTGAGTACTAATTGAATAGATTACCATTTTTATGTCTGATCTCTTAGCTTGTTAACTTTTCTTTTTCTATTTCTTTTAGCGCGAATCGACTTATTTGAATGATTCTTCTGTCTTTCTTTGCTGATGAAAAGAAAAAAAATATATTGAATTTTTATTTAATATTTAATTTTATTGAGGACCTATTTATTTATCTAAATATACTCAGCCTTTCACATTTCAAAGATTTAAATTTTTTTTTTCATTATTTTCTTTAAATATCTAAGACAACATCACCACTTCCTTCATTCAATTATTCATTCATTTTAATATATATATACACACTCTTTATAATAATTACCACATTACCATATGTCTTATTACATAATTTCCTATCCACATTAAATATTTTTTTCATACAATTTATTAAGGTTCTTTAATTAGAGTAAAGAAGTTTTATTTTCTTAATTTTGAATATCTTTTAATTACTATTTTAATGCAAATCATAGATCTCCCAAATATCCTTGATATTACCAGTAACACAAATTATTCATTTTTCTAAATATTAATTAAATAATTGCTAAACAAATAAATACTGTATGTCCACTAATATATTTAGATCTATTCATTAAGGTTTTTATAAAAAACTAAATTCATAATATGGATTTGTATTAAGATATAAAAGCCTGTCCAACTTAATTGATAAAAATGGTGGAAAAATACTTTATTTAAAATATCAATAGGTTAAAAAATATTTATTTCGTTAGTTAGATAAATTTTAAATTTGCATTTAATTAAAAATAATTTTATAGAATTGTTTATCTAGTAAATTAGACAATACTTTATAACAGGTGTTCAGTATTCGTTTTTAATTTGACCACAGTTTTTCAACTACAAATAAAGGCCTTGGTATAATTTAAATTTATTTATTAACATTAGATATATCTTTAATTATTGCAAAATGATATATTTAATCTTCTCTCAATATTATCAAAGATATAATTCTATAATGTTCTGAGTAGTTTAGGTACAGATAATTTTTGCTTTTTTTTGAAAAGAGTATAATAAATTAAGAAAAAAATAAATAATTAAATTAGAAAAAGTAATGAAAACTTTTATTCTTATTTGCCTTGGCTTAATAGCTCTTGCACACTGCTAAGAAGTTGTCCTTGAATCTGGAAATTTCGCCTATTAAACTGGCGATAAATTCTATAAAGAATTCGAGAGACCTGAATGGGATAACTACTTAGATTTTGCTGTTTGGGGTTGGTTTAAGATCGAATCTAAATACTCAAGAGATGATTGGTCAACTATCTTCCACTTTACCTCAAACAATGAATCAAGATTCGGAAACAACTAGAATGTCGGAGATAGAGTATTATGTCTCTTTGTAAAGTGGGGTGATTTATATTCACCTACCTACACAACTAATAACAATGATTACTCTGATCCTATGCTCCATTTCACTAATGAAGACTTAGACAAATGGGGTTTCTTCTACATTGCTCACGGTTCTTAATAGAGCACTAGATTGTTTTACGTTGAACTCGGTCACTCTGCTCCCTAGACTAGTCTTTTGTAAAACGTTGTCCACAAGCCTTCCACTTATTACAGAATGAATGTTGGTTAAAGTTCAGTCTCCAAATTCTTCTAAGGTCCTTTATTCAGAATCACCATCCAAGGTGGTAATGGCGCCTACAGAGAAAGCAATTTCTCTTAACTCTAAAATGTTAAGCCTGATACCACTCTTCCTGATTGTCCCGTCCTCTACACTGGTTGTGCATAAACTGGAACTGCTATTAATGTTTGCTAAAACATTCCTTCATTCGATGTTAAATCTGTCAAGAGTGTCTATGTTCCTAAAGGTAGATATGTTACCCTTCATTAACAAGATAACTACATTGGTAAGAAGGTAACTTACAATCAAAGCATTGATTGCATCACTGAACTTAACTGGTAATTCTTGATCGAATCTGGTGCCGTTACTGTTACCACCACAAAGAATCACCTCAAGAGAAATAGTCATTGAGTCATTCAATCTTTAATTTAATCTAAATTGAAAGTTTTTTAAAAAATTATGTAAAATAATGCTTTCTTATATTTTTGAAAGCGTTTTTGAAAACGTTTTCTATTTTTTACATTTGTCTGGATTAAATGCTAATATCTCTATAAATTCAATTCAATTAAATTAAATTAATTAAATACAAAGTGCATAATAAAATGAACAAAAGAATAAATAAATCAAACCTTTTTTTATGAAAATACTTTTTTAAACTATTCTTATATATTTCAAATGAGAATTAATATGTAAGCAGGAAAGTATGGTATAGGAATTCAAAAATATTGAAAACGGTAATTCTGATAAATGATTAAATATAGAAAAACAATTTAGCATCATGTTACCATTTTAGATTTCTTGTTGTTAAAAAAATTTTTCTTTAGCCTAATAAAATAATTTATGCTCATATATTCATTTATATGAATTATGGTAGTTTTCTAATAAAATTAATAAAATTTCCAATGATGCATAATTGAACTATAAATACTTCCTTTTTATGCTATAATAAAATTAATTAATACCATTATCGATTCTATTAAAGATTAATAAATTTATGAGAAATCAATTAATTAAATAAGAAGAAATCCAATCATTCTTTTCAAAACAGTTAGAATAATAAAAAAGGTATTTGTAAGTAAAATGTTTGCTAAAGGAATTTCACAGATAGTTTTCAGGAATAACTCATAAAACAAATTATAGAGTTTATACTCATTTAATAAGTATAATTTTAGCAAGGCATTGAATTTGAATCTCCTCTAAAATGTGATTTCAATATCTGAATTTAAAAATAAAATTACAGAAGATACTAAATTGAAAGATATTCAAGAATTTAGTTATGTTGATAATGACATAATTACAGGTGGAAAGTAGATAAGAAGCAGAATAGCCAACCCTGTTTTTTATGATATATCAGGAAAGAGTGTTTTTAGTTAAGACACAAATGTCTATAATTTATGTCAAAACGATTTCTTAGTATGCTCTTAAGACGATAGCTAATTAATTGCAGTTTTAAAAAATGATCCCTTTGATAGAGTACAAGATTAAACATAAGATTAATAAATCTTGAATGAAGTTTGTAGAAGCTTTAACTTAGCTCGTACTGATTCTTTCATTTTATCTGACTACGTTACTAGATTTACTTAATAAATCCTAGCTTCTTCCTATACACAATTAGATAGAGAATATATATAGATGATTAATAGGAAGGTTTTAACTCAACTTTCTCTAAATTCAAAGAAAAAAGTAGAAGTCTACAATATACTTTTAAATGCTTTAAATAAAAAATTAGAAAGATAATCTTCAAAATAAAAGGAAATAAGCGAAGAAATTAATAAAAAATCCATGAAGTATATGAAGAGAATGTTTTATATTTCTATGACTAAAATCTTAGGACTTTAATACTGTACTTATGTCTTACTATCTTGGGACATTATGGAACCTATAACATGCTTATTCGGTATATTTGATATAGGATTGGCTTATTTTTTCTGGTTAATTACTCATACTGAGTTTGACTACCTTAAAATGAAGGAAAGATATATGAGAAAAAAATCTTTTACTTACTAAAACATGACATTATTAGATTCTATTGAAGAAACTCAAAGCTTAATTAGCTACATAGATTAAATGAAAAGTATGGAATCGTCAGATTTATAAACTATTCTGGATCAAATGTGAGATACTTACTTTTCCAAAGTTATTTTTAACTTAAATAAACTACTTTCTAATTTTACATTTATCGTCAAACTAATTTTTATTTTTTATTTCATGATCTTTAAGTCCATATTGAAATAAATTGTATTTTATTTTGATGATTTATTTTTGAATAAATTATAATAAAGTTAATAATTGTTTAAATTGCTAAAAAATAAATTATAAAAGTATCTACTAGTTTTTATTATTTAATATCTTTATGAATTATTAAGAAGATATACCTATCGATTCAATATAACTTTTTTATCTTCTAATTTATAAGATAGGTTTTCTTCTAGAAGTCAAAAATGTTACAGTTAAATTGGTTTTTTTTATTAATTAATCTGATTAAATTTTTTCAAAAAATTGAAATTTTCAATTAAAAAATAGTAAACTTTAAGTAGATGGTATATGAATTGAAATTTTCATATAAGAATCGATTATTGAAGAAATAATGGCTCAACTAAAAATCACTAGGCGATAGTAATTAATCGAATTGCTATTTAGATTCATAAAAAATAGTTAATTTTTTCTTTAATTCTATATGAAATTCGTAACTAGGATTTACTCATTTAATTCAATAATTTATTATTATTTTTTAATAAATTTTTGCAAATTCCTGTAATTATTATTAAAAAGAATTTTAAGAAAATAATAACATATCTTAGCCAATAATTGTGAGAGATCTAATAAATGGAGAACTAAAATCATATATATAAATACAATAAGGATTATATAGGAATATTAAAGTTTCGCTAAGATTTAATTTAATAATAGTCATAAATACTTACATCAAATACATGTAGATCTTAATCACCTAGATAAACTGTTCAATAACCAAATACTAAATAGATTAGACAATCAGATTATATTCTACTTAATCTTTCAGCTGTACCACCTAATGATATAATAGATACAAAAGGAAATCCTAATAATATATAAAAGGCATAAGACTCTTCACTCATAAATCATAAGTAATTCTTGCCTTTTATATAAGAGAGAGATAGCGTTGGTAGGCTAATCAATAGGGTAAATAATTACTATTGTTTTAAGAAATGAAATCCTTTTTCTACTAAAATTTTAGTACATTTTATACAAGTTATATAATTAAATCTAATCAGTTTTTATATTTTATAATTTAAAAGGATAATTAAAGCCTACATTCATCCTCTAATGGTGGAGATATCACTGATAAGTCTAAATAAGAAGCTTACAAATAGTTACTTAAAAAAGTGACTATGCCAAAAATGGCTTAGAGTATTCACTAGAAAAGAGAATCTTCTCTTTGCTTAAATTAAATGTTAAATGATTTTCTTGAGTAATAAAAAGCTCCTTTTTCAGTGCCAACAAGCACTCAAAATTTATAAGAACACTCTACAAATTTTAAGAAAGGTTTCATAATTAAGGAGGATAAGGTAAGTGGTTATTGTAATGAATTGGATAGGATATCACCCTTTCTAAGAGATTAAAGATTAAAAAGATAAAGTATAAATAGCGGTGAAAGTGGAGATATTAAAGGGATAGCAAGTAGATAATCTAATATTATTCCTCCTCTTTCTCATAAACGCCATTCAAGCGATATTTCAATTACTCTAGCTTAATTGGCATTTAGAAATCTCAACAGTAATAGTAATAATAATTCTATGATATCAAATAAACCTTAGATTAAGAACATAAACAAAATATAAACTCCTTTTAATTCTTAGAGTAATCTTAGCTTATTATAAAAAAATTTGAGGGCTTCCTATTTAGATAAAGTACATAATTCTGCCAGATAAGCTCAATTCTCTCTATTTAACTAAAAACCTTTAGAATCAAACCATTAAATTTCTTAAATAAATAGTCGAATAATTCATTAAAATGATCATGATCTATCTGATGCTGAACTAAAATAAATAATAGGCAGAAATTCCTCTAAAAATTAATCTTAATTTGCCTCAGCAGATGATAAAACTGAAACTATTAATAACTTTGATTAAAATTAAGATACTACAAAAGAAACTAAATCAATTTAAAAATAAAATGGTGCCTAAGACCATACAGATAAAATGTATACCTAAATACTAAACTTATCAAAATCTAATTTAAGTGTACCCAACACAAATAATACGCTGTCAATGAGACCTAAACAAGCTAAAATCTTTAGAAAACCATCTATAGAATAAAGTACAAATTAAGGGAGGACTATGTTAAATTACTAATCATAAAAAGTAATATCTCAAAAAAATGTATCTTCAAGCTATTTTGTAAAAGGTAATAGCTAAAGATAGCAATAAAATTCTTAGTAGAAAGAAAAGGATGAAACATTCTCTGAGCTTTTTAAAGGTGTAAAGGTTACTTAATTAGATATAGATAAATATATAAAAAACGATTTGGCTTACTTTGGAAATATTAAACATTAAGGAGAAGAAAAAATAGCTAATTTTTCTTAAGATAATATTTCTTCATTTATGAGTGAAATGCAAATCTTAAAAAATAGAGCAAGAAAGCTTAAAAAGAATATCAATTAGATGCCTGAAAGTGCTATGACTAATTTAAGGGATGTAGATTCAGAATATAATTCAAAGCATAAAATTCCTATTTAATTTTGAACTATTCGATATATAAATTGAAATGTCTTTAATTAATAATATAATTCTATCATTTCATTCTATTTTGTAAATTTCAATTTGTCTTATAGATAATCAATAAATATTCCACCATCTAATACAAAAAAATTGTGCTTTCACATTTTCTTTACTAAGTTTCATTCTTAATTTAAAAATACAATTAAATTCTAATATTGTTTAAGTTAAATTTTATATAAATTTAATTTAAATATTATATTCATAAGGTAAATCCTTTATCAAAAATAGAGATTAATTTAAAAAAAGTTTTTAATAAAATTTATCCTAAAATAAAGAATCTTTCTTATAAGTAAGATGATGAAAAGCTAAATGTTAACACTAAAAAAGTAATATTAAATTAGAAATAAAATTCTAATGGTGTAAGTTAATAAATTTGAATGGTTTTAAATAATAAGATTACACTCTCATCAAAATAATAAAATTTCTTGAGTTATCAAATGCTTACAATTTTGTTATTTCTATTGATACAGGAAATAAATATCTAAATGTAAGTAAAATTAGTAAATGAATAAACAATATAGTTTAAGCTAATAATGAATCATTTTATGAAAAAAATATATTTTAATACATCTGTATTGAAATATTATTTTTCTTTGCTAATAAATAAGAGGAATCTTTAACATAAATAAATGTATTTAAAAATAATAATAGATAAGCTTTATTAAGTAACCTAAATTAATAAAATAATTAACTTACAAATATAGGAATATAAGATTTAATTTAATAAGAATAAATATTATAAATACTTATATTTACTTATTATTTATTAGTCAAAACCATATCATTATCCCAACTCCTAGAACTGCCAAAATAGCTCCATAAATATATCTTATTTTCAATTTTTCACCTTTAAAATAAGTAAATATCATACCAAAAATGGGTGTTGTTGATATAATAGTTTAAGATATTTCTGGTTTTGTATAAATTAATGATACTTATTGAGACCAAATACCTAGTATAGGTCCAATAAGAATACCTAAAAAGAATATTTTATTATCTGTTTTAGTTAAGAAAGGCCAGTGCAACTTTTCAGTTCTTTTAGCTATAATAATTAAGCCTACACTGGCTAGACCAGCAATCAATCTAATTAAAGCACTTTACAATGGATTGAATGTACCTGTATGGGCAGCATCATGAGATAATACCATACTTAATCCCCAACAAAAAGTATAAGCTACCCCATTTAAGAACCCTATTGTTTCATTACTCATGTTTAAAAAAGGAGAGTATATCATATCTCTTAGGCTATTAAATGTACTCATTTCTTGATTAGCAGATTCTTCATTTTACTACTCTTCGTTTTAACTTTATTAGATATCTTAGATTAAAGGTAATTCGGCTGTTAGTTTTACTACCAAATCACTAGAAGATTTTTTCATTTATTTATCATTTTCATCGTTTTTAAATACAATATAGACTCCATACATTGTTACAACTATACCTATCCAACCACCAATTGATAAGGTAGTTCCGTAATAAGCCCATGAGATAAATCCTGTAAATGGAGGTGCCATTGTTTCTAAGAGAATGGTTTTTCTAGCTCCAATGCATCCTAATGTTTTAAAGTAAAACACATCACCTAAACCAATACCACTAATCCCAGAAATCATTAATAATACATAAACTCTAATTGGATCATCTGGAAATATAGATTCACTAAATTAAATCACTACAAGATAAGTAAATGCAGATGAAACTAGCATTCTTAAAAAATTAAGTAAAACAGGTGATGTTGTTTTTGCTATATCAGATAAAATTGTGGCAGAAGAAGCATAGCTGATAGCTGAGAAAAGAGCCGTTAGTTCTCCTATTAGTACCATTTATTTGTAATTTTAATTTGATTTTTTCTTATTATTTTGTATGACCAAATTGTATCAATTTTTTGTTAAAAGATTAAATTTCTACACTCTATCAAATTAATAATATGATATTTTCAATTAAAACTTATAGATTTGAGTATCATTTTTATTTTTAAAGATATTTATTAATTGCTTTCTTCATTTTTATTGACCATTCACTTAATAAAAGAGTTATTCCCTCTAATCCTTAATAAATTTTCATCAGTCTTTATGGAGCACTTACATTCTTTTAACATTTTTTAGATTTTTTTTAAAAAAAGGCTAATGAAGAGTTCTAAAATAATAATAAAAACGATTATTGGATTTGAATTTATTGTTACATTAAAAGTGTTTCCATTTGTGAAAAATTACATATTTTTATTTCAAATTTATTTACTGAATAATGTATAAGAAAGAAATATTTTATCTAAAAAAAATTAGCTATAAAATTATAAACAATCAAAGAATAAAGTACAATTTAATCTTTAATAAAAAATATTTTAGTCTCATGTGTATGTTATTGCTGAAGCATAACTAACAGAACTATCATCCTCGTCAACAACCTATCCTGATTGAGCATATTATACGAATTTAGTTTTTAGATTCTTATTTAAGTTACTTTACTCAATAATCTAATAAAAATAATTTTATTTAAATTATAAATTTATATATTTATATGTTTAAAAGTACATGTAATAAGATTCCTATCCCTCTTCTTCCGCAAATAGTATTTTAAGTTTCGTTTAAGTAGTTTGCAAAATTCCTGTTTAAATAAATGGTTATTAATAATTAAAGTTTTATATAAATAAAAATAAAACTTTGAATTTTGAGATTCTATTGCATCCATGCCAGCTCTATCAAGCTTTTAGATAGATTGATATATTTTCCCCTGCTTCTGATCATAATTTTAATAATTAAATCTAATTTAATAAATAATATTTAAAGATTAGAATAATTTTATATATTATTACCTTTCTCCCCAATGACAAAAATCGCTTGAAATAATAAAAAGAGTGTTATCACTATCAAAATATTTACTCAATATGGACCCATATTTTTACTCGAGTTCATAACTAGTTTATCCAACCATAATTGGGACAATTGTGAACTTTTTTCTGTAAAAATATTTCAAAATACTATCTACTTATTAATTATTTTTTACTCCCCCATTATTTTTTTTATATATGGTAAATGCATTTCTAAGCTATGTTCAGCTTCTTCTACTTATTTATCAGTTTATCCGAAAGCTCCTGTGTTCATTAATTCCTTTACAGCTATATAAATTTATTTTAATTATAATTTGGTATTTTAGTAATTAATTACTATTAGTGTCAACTTCTATTTAGCCGAAAGGAGTATCCAAACTACTACACGAAGATAATCCACATCCTTAGAAGCGAGCTTTATGGGAAGGCCCAAGAAGAAATATCCTCATACTTTAAAAAATTATTAAGAGAAATTTTATAAAACTTATATAATTACTTATCTTAGGAATTGATATATTTATAGCACCACGCCTAAGTTGGTCCACTATATCGATAACCTGCATGTCTAAAAGAAATAATTAAAATTTTAATTCAAATATAATATCTTGGCCTAAAAAAGTATCATTTACGGTCCAATAATTGCTTTCAATTTCTAAATAGGTTTAACATCTTGTTTAGCTTTAGAAAGATAATCAGTGAGTTCATCATTCAACTTAGCTTCTATTTATTATATTAGTATTAATGAAAGTATAGAATTGTATAAGAAGGTTTTTTTTACGATTTGCTTCATACCATGATCCCGCAAAAGCTGATCTTCTGACTTATTGTTAACTATTCATTTGCAAAGCAGTTTGTATAAAATTCAAAAATTGTAGAAATTATTATTGTTAATTATATTATCAGAATTAGGTATTAATGATATCAGAAAAATCTATCAATAAATATATTTTTATTATTCCAGTTTATTATTTGTTTTTTTATCAAAATCTTAGTTTTTTTATCATACAAATAAATAAATATATAAATAATTTTATTAATAGTTTTAATAAAAAATGAAAAAATAAACTATGGAAACAATATAGAAGTAAAGGAGATATTAAAAAGCCAAACTAACTTATCTTTCTACATATTTATCATTTTTGTGTACTTAAATGATAAAAAGTATTAGTTTTCAGAGCCAAATAATAATAGCTACTCCTAAAACAGCTATAAAAGAACCAATATAATATTCCATTTTCATCACTTCTCCTTTATACTTACTAATAAAAAGACCAAAGATTGGTGTCGTAGCTAATAATGTTTACACTATCTCTGGTCTAGTGTATATAAGTGAGAATTATTAAGACCATATCCCTAATATTGGACCAATTAAGATGCTAATAAAAAATGTATGATTATCTTATTTAGATTAGATTGGCCATATAAAAGGTTATCTTTTTATTTTGATAGTTATTGCGATGCAAACTACACCAGCAGCCAATCTTATAAAAGTACTATTTATGGAGTCAAAATATCCTGATACCATTGCATCATGTGATAAAACCATTCCTAATGCTTAACAAAAGTTTGCTGCCATTCCAATTAATAAACCAAAGAGTAAATTAGAAGGGTTTAGTTTGATAGAGTTATCCGAATTCTAAATCAATAAAATATCTATTTAAGAACTCTCATTAATTTATTATTTATCATAAGTTACCTATAAACTTAATACTTCTTAATCTGAACATACTATTAAATGATCATCATTTTGTTTAGTTTACTAGCTTTATTCTGCATTTACTACTATATATATACCAAAAACTGTTATAGCAATCCCAAGCCAACCATTAAGTGATAATGTTGATCCAAGGTAAAAATATGATATTATCCCTGTGAAAGGTGGGGCCAGAGTTTCCAAAAGAATGGCTTTACGTGGACCTATATAAGAGAGTGTATATAAATATAGAGCGTCAGCTAAACTAACACCAGCTATTCCTGAAAATATAAGATATCCATACAATTTTAATTCTGCACTAGGAAATACTTATTAATTGAATGTTAAAATATATAAGAATGATAAGACCATGGATATTGTATTCCTTATTAAACAGACTAGCATTGGTGAAGATTTTGTTACTATTGTAGACACTAAGTGAGATTATATCGAATAACTCATTGCTGCTACAAGGCCTGCTAGTTCACCTAAAATCATTTTAGTAACCCTTCTTAATGTATCTAACTTTCAATTAGACTAGTTTATTAGACTATATTTATTGATCAATTATTGATTAAAATTGAGATATCATTATTTTTAATTTAATACTACTCTTTTGGATTAATAAAAACGATGCTAAAAAAGCTTTTATGTAATTTCTTTTTTGCTTTTTTTAAATCGAGAATCATTCATCAGTAAAGTTTTAAAAAACAAATATCTTAGATTTAAGGTGAAAAGAAAACTATAATTTA
The DNA here is from genome assembly GCA_000260095.1 of Tetrahymena borealis. NCBI lineage: Eukaryota > Ciliophora > Oligohymenophorea > Hymenostomatida > Tetrahymenidae > Tetrahymena > Tetrahymena borealis. The sequence continues at coordinate 331,485 of JH651275.1, read as the reverse complement.
GTAAAAAATACAAAATTGTTCACAAAGGTTATATGTAAAAGAATTATTTAAATATTTTTTACACATTCTTCTATTAAGTTATATAAATAAATATTCAACTCCAAACAATAACTCCTACTCCAATAAATGCAACCAAAGATCCTAAGTATTATTTTGATGAAATATATTCTCCTCTAAATTTACCAAATAAAAGACCAAATACAGTAGATGTTGCAAGTAATGTCTATGATATTTCCGGGCGAGTATATACTAGAGATAATTGCTAGAAATAAATACAGATTAGTGTACTAACCAATACTATAAATACCAAGAAGCTAGTTTCTTTTATAGATAGTTTAGGGATAGTAAAATTTTCTTTTTTCCAATATTTTAGCATAGGAAGTAACATTAAAACAGAAGCAAATAATCTTATAAAAGTAGCTAATAGAGAGTCAAATTCCCCATAGGATAGAGCACTTGATGAAAGAACCATTCCTAAGCTTTAACAAAACATAGCGGCAATAGCATTTAATACTCCAATATTACTTAAAACCTAGCTTGCTTCTTCAATGAATTTCAATGAAGTAATTTTAGATTTTACTTATTCTTTAGGTATATTTTATTGTTAACCAATTTCTATTAAAGGTATTTCATTTGTTGTTTAATTATCTGTTAATGTGGGAAGGGATGAATTAGAGTCTTATTCATCTTATTAGTCAGTAACTACTAGATATAATCCATAAAGAGTTGCTGCAATTCCTAACCATCCTAAAAAACTAATAGTAGTACCATAATAAATAAATGCAATCAGTCCTGTAAAAGGAGGAGCTAGTGTTTCCATCAATAGTGTTTTTCTTGGTCCTAGCTTTTGTACAGCATTTAAATAAAAAGTATCTCCAATTGCAATTCCACAAAGTCCCGATATAGCTAAGCTGAAATAAGGAGTAATGCTTTCAGAAGGTAAACCAATTTGAAAGATAATTAAAAGAAGAATAATAACTATTGATGTAATGAAGCACTTAATAAAATTAAACATCATAGGGGAGAATACCTCCATATTTTATGCGAAAGCAAAATTACAGGCAGCCCAGAATCCTGCAGACAATAAAGCAAATAGTTCTCCTAATAATTACATTTTTATGAAAAATTAATAGATAATATTCCCTTTATTATTAATTAAATTATCTTTTATTTTTTTTTTTTGCAAATTTTGTTTCTACTTTTGAATCTGTTTTTTAATTGTAAGCTATTTTCCCTAATTATCAATTTATCTTTGCACTACTTTTAATAAAAGTTTTGGATTTTCGTAAAAATATTCCTTGAATATTCATTGAATTTACACTTACACTCATTTTAAATTTACCTTTTTTGTGATTTATTTAATGGATGAATGAATTAACATATTTGTACCATCCTTAATAAATAATTTATTTTAGAAAATAATCTAACTTTAAATTATCATTAATTAATTAATTTAATCTTGTTTATGCTATTCTTTTGATACAAGTTTATTTTTTCAAAAATAAAAAAGAAAAAGCCAATATTTTTTTGATTTACTATCTAAATTAAAGCCATTTAAATTGAGAAACTTTGATAAATTTAATACAATAAATAGTAGCAAAATAAGTAATTATTACTAAAATAAATACAAACTTATCAAGCATTTTCATAAATAAAACAATTAATTTATTTAATAATACTTGTTTTCTATAAAATAACAAAATATATGAGGTAGGTGATTAGATTAATATTATGTATTAATTTAGAATTAGTGTAATAAATATTAGTTTAGGATTTTTTATAAACTTAGAATATTTTTATCTAACTCTAATAATAATGATCTAAAATATAAACAATTTTAAAAATCTTTTAAATAAGAAAAAATCACTATAATACATGATTTTTTAATAATTCTTAAAAGATTATATTAAAAATTTGATTTAGTTAGAAATGTTTAAAAGTTAATTCTATTGTTTTATGCTTACTAAATATAAAACGAATTTGAAAATATAAGAATATGATCTTAAATTATAGATTTTCTTATCTTTTTAAATGTATCTTATTTATTATAAGTTTAGATTTTGGATTAAAATTTTATTAGCACTAATTAATTAATTGGAATAACCTCAAACTATTGGAGCTTAAGTAAGAATATTTTCTTTTTTGTTAGAAATAAGTTTAGGTGGTTGCAATATATCTCTTCTTTTTTTATCGAAATAAAATGTATAAACCGAGATAATAACTTATAATATTAAGCAAATGAACAAGAAGAGTAGCATATGATTAAAATGTTAATCATTTTCTCCTAAAGCAAAGCCTGCAATAATTGAGTAAGTAAAAGTACCTTTTAAAATATTTGAAATGTGTTTAATATAAAAGAAATACATCTTTAATCAATATCAAATAAATTTACCTGCATTTTTAGCCGAATAACAAATACCAAAAGCTGTACCTAAGTAATTAGGATTAACTATAAGGGGTATACTGGGAAAGATGTAAGCATTACCAATACTAATTGCAGTTCCAAAAGTAAATAAGAAAATATATACTATAGGTTTCATATCATCATTCCTTGAAGGAGCTATAAGCATTAGGAAGAATGAGAATACGCATAGGATACTTAGACCAATCATTACCTATCCTCTATTTCCGTATTTATCAGAAAGATGCCCAAAAAATGGAGATGACATCCCAACAAAAAACAAAATTGAAAGAGAAGAACTTGCTTCAGTTTTTTCAAAGTTAAATTTATTTATAAGAATAGACTATCCATAGTTTTAGAAAGAGTAAAAACTTCCCCAAATCATAAATATTTGGAGAGAAACTAACCAAAATAATCCATCGAACTCTTTAATATCCTTAAAAGAGAATTTTGTCTTCTTTGCAATTATCTCCTTATTTTCTTCAATTGTACAAGGACAGTCAAACTCTTCTGATTTCTTATCCATGATTATGATTACCACAGTTGCTATTAAACTGAGAATTACAAACCCAAAACCTACCAAAAGAGGGAGTATTAAATTATTATTTTTATCAAATAAATAAGGATATCCTATTCCTGATAGACTACTAGAAAGCTTTATCATAAAAGAACAAATTGCTAGTGCAAGAGCAAGATTAGAATACCTAAACCACTTTGATACAATAGTACCTATTTTGATTAAGTTTTAAAAATAAGAGTTAGAATAAAAGAATACTAAAAAGTTTGCATTTAATAGCAAGTATTTGATGAAGCTAATTTAGTAAGCAATCAAACAAACTAAACTCACTAAATTTATTAACAACTAAATATGAATGAAATAAATATCTTATTTGTAAATTAATAAGAATTTCTGCTTTTAAACGGATTATTTATGATATTCGCATCAATTTCAATTTTGATTAATCAATAATTCTAATGACGCAGATAAGATTAAATAGGATTTTTCATAAGTAAGAAAATCAAAATCCGATAGAAATATTTCTGATAATGAGTAAATTGCTTGCTTTTATTCATTCATAAACTACAAATATGTATTTTTGTTTCTCATTCTTATTGTTTTTTTTGCTAAATACAAATTGAGAATCAACTAATTCTGAAAATTTCAATAAAAGGGTATTCATAATTCATTTTACTTTAGCATAGATGAGTATTTTCAGTACCAATTTGATGCAATATTTTTCCAACAAGCATAAGTGCAAAACTTTTGGGTACAATTGAAAGCACTATAAACAACATTCCTATAAACATAATAAAGACGCAAACAAAAGTTCCCCTTCTAATTCCTATAATATCTACCAAAGGACCAATTAGAATTGGAAGAATAATATTTGGGAAGTGAGGGATAGTCACAAGAGTAGTATATTAATTATTTGTGAAATCCATAGATTCAAGGAACTAGTTCTTTATAAAGCCTTAAAAGAGGCAATTATAGAATCCGCCCACCATAATAAGTGATGCAGCTAAAAGAAAGTAGTTTTTATACTTAAATATAAAGACGTTATTATGAGTAATGTCAACAGATATCAGAGAATCTGTTGTGTATCTTCTTTCCATATTGCTATCTGATAGAGAAGTATCTTAAATGCTCATTTTTCTTTAAGTTTCAATCTCTTAGCTCATATTTTCTACCTATCTACCCTGTATTTTTTTAATCTAACTTGCTAATCTATGAATATGAATGTATTAACTTATTTTTTTTCAGAGAATTTAATTATAAAAGAAAAAACATTCAAAATAATTAAAATGGTATAGAATAAAAAATAAAAGTGAAAAGATAGTCTATTTCTACTTAAAATAAGAGAATTTTAAGCTTTTACATGATTTTAAAAAATATTATTAAAAAATAAATTATTTTTTTGATAATAATCTTTATATTTATAAGTAAAATAATCTAATATTGGAAAAATCCTTTTAGTTATATATGAGAGAATTATATTAATTACTTATCGAGTTAAATTGAAAGATTAATAACATTTTAATATTATTCTTTCATATTCTTAAATAAATATGGAGTATTTAAATAAAGAAATTTAATTAGTATCATTTTAAACCAATATTATAGCCTCTTTATCTTTAAAAATAATTCATCTTAACAAACTTTACAATCAAAAAACATATTAAAAAGCTAATAAAAATAAAAAGAAAAATAATTATCCCACTAGAATTAGATTCCCTAATTTTTATCTATTAAATTTAATATTGTTAAGAATATTTCTAAATTATATAACATAGAAGTAGATGAGGTTAATTAAGGTAATAAAGCTATTAGGCATTAAATTTAATTTAAATTAAAATTTTTTATACTTTTAGGCTTTTAAATAAATTAATTCAATACAGCTAATTATTTTTAATTTGAAGTAAAAAAATAGTAACTCTAAGTTTTCTATATGATAATTATAAATTCCAAATTAGATTATTATAAGATAAAATATAGTTGAAATCTTTGCTGATTAAGTTAGTAAGAAAATAAATAATAAGAAGATATGTACATTTTGAATTACTCTTTAGGATAATATTTGATAAGAATGTCTTATCTGATCAACAATACAATTCTTGTAAAATAAGTTTGTATAACTCACTAACTTACTTATTTTGTTTTAAATCTAATCTTAAAACCTTATTAGTTATAAAAATTGAGAAATAAAATAAACGATAATAAAAGATCAATGAATCAAATAAGAATTTATATTGATTTGTAAAAAAAATATAATTTTGCTTAATAAATTAAGATACTAATGATTATATTTTAATAAAAAATTGAAAACTAAAAAATATTCTTAAACATAATAAAAATAATATTTTAACATTACAATAAATGGTTAAATATTTTTAAATTTCATTGATATATTTAGAGGTATATCCTAATATTATTAATATAGAATTCAACTTTTAAAAAATATTAGTACCAATATTTTTCCTTTATAAAAAATAAATGCACCTTATAACTTTAGTATGTTATTTTTATCTTTTCTGAAATTTTATGCTAGTATTTTCAGAACTTTTACTGATATAAGTAAAATTTTATAGAATAATTATCAAAATGAAGTAATAATTAATGGAAAAATTGAATTAGATTTCAAATAATTTGTTTACAAGCTTTTTAATAAATAGGAAACTGTAAAAATTTAGTAAATTAATCATATTATAGTAAAATCTCTCTCTATTACACATTTTTAATTTTAATTAAAATAAAAAATATATTTCTTTTTAAATCATAATGAGCTTCTGTAAAAAGGATATGCCACAAGACCTGCAGTAATAAGACTAACTAAGGAATAACAAATAAATTTTTTTTTAGCTATTTGTTATAAATCTTGATTTGTTTTATAAGTAAATTGCTGAATTCTAGATGATCTATGAACTTTCTTTAACACAAAATTAATCAACCACCCTAAACTATAGTTTTATTCAAAAACAATGTTATAATGTTCGCTTTGTTTTATTAATTTTGCAATTTAATCAAGATCAGGTGATTCTTGTCCTCCTATGTAGCTTGCTTTGATTAAAGATAAAATATAGACCATAAAATGAAATGTAAGCCCCCATAAGACATTATCCATGCCAATCTCAATAGAACAAAATTCTCCATATTTAAAGTGATTAGCAGCATTTTTAGCTTAATTTCTTAAAAATACTGGCAGCATGTTTACATTAAAAGATCCTGAGAATTTATATATTTCAATAGTTTATTATTTTACATCAAAAAACTTATCCATATCTATCCACCTTACATCTCTAACTTCACTGTCTTATTTGATAAATTCTAATTTTAAATTAATGATGAGTAAAAGATCAATAAACAGTAAATATATCTTTTAAGTAATATAATGCTAAATCTAAATATTACATGTTTTTTCATCTAAAGAGACATGCAAGAATATATTCAAACTTGTATACAAATTTTCTCCTGATCTAGCCTTTCTAGCATAGAAGTTTTAAGGCAACTTTCCCAAATAAAGACTATGAGAGTTTAATTTTAATCCAATTTCTTCTGAAACTTCTCTTACTGAAGATTCGAAATCGTTCTCTTTATTATCAACATGACCTCCAGGGAATGCTAGTTACCCACTATGTAGATCTTTAGGATCAATTTATCTTTGAATAATTACACATTAGAATTTAGCTTAATTATACTTATCTAGAATTTCCTATAAATCTTAGTAATGGAATAAATTTTGTTCAGGATTTTAGAAGTTAAATGGTTTGATTTAGTTGAGCAAGGTAGAGTTTAAATCTCTAAAATGATCATAATGTGGTGAAATTCTAAGTACTAAAGCAACACTCGATTGCTTTAGTTTACCTGGGATATTAAAATAGTTTTTAAATTTATGAGAGAGCTAAATTTCCCGTACTAAAGTGAGAATGCAACTTTTTTCCATTTCAATAATTTTTGTTGGCCTGATATTTTATGTATGACGAGCTTTAATAATTAAAGAAAAATTAAGAGGGTTTCTTCTTACTTTCTCTTAATACAATTTCAGTGATATGTATTGTATTAATGCTTATGCGTCAATTGGTTTCTTGATGAAATTTTAATTTGATTTTGTTTGAAATCAATTATGTAAACTTACCATCGGAGATTTCGAAAATCTCATTTTTGATTACGTCTGCAAGTGGGGATGGAAAGGTATTTTACGGTAGATTTTTAATAATAAAAAAGAGATCAAAAAATTTAAGGAAGTATAAAAAAGAAGAAGAAATAATAATATTATTATTAGAAAGCAAGTATTAGGAATGGATATGGATATTGAAGAGGATTTTGTAGATTTTCCAAAAAATAATTTGACCTTTAATATCAATGACAATATATAGAATGGATTATCCTCTCATGACTATCTCAACCCAAGTAGTAGATATTTAAATTAGGCAGTATAAAATCAATAATATCAAGTAGGATATCCAGAAAACCTCTTAGTTTAGCAGATAAATTATAACTAGTGCTAAAATAATGATTTAAATATTCAATCATAATAAAATAATAGCTACCAGCAATATTAGCCTATCCCTCAATTAAATACTCAAGTTAATGGCAACACTAATAACATTCTTCCTATTTATAATGAATATTCAAATGAGATTAATAACTCGAATGATTCTCATGAGAGTAAATTTAACTCTGATAAGACTATTGATACTCCAAATATAACAAGTAGTATTAATGATGAAAATAGCAGTAAAGATGAAAAATAAGGAGTGAAAAAGAAAAAGAAGAAGAAAATACGCACATAAGCTTTAGATATCAATCCATGCCCAAGCTTGTATGAATCGCAAGCATACTTACTTAAGGGAAATGTATTACTTGAATTAAATAGGAATGAAGATTCGAGAGACTATCTTCCTATAGGGTTTAAAACGAACCCATATAATGCATGGAAACCTATTCAAAAAGTAGTAGTCCATAATAATTACAATTGTATAGAAATTTAAGTTGCTAACTGTGTCAAACCCTAAGAAGATTTTTCTTTCATTATTGACGTGCTATGTAGTTACGGAGATAGCAAGTATCGTGATTTGGCAATTAGCTTATAAAAATATTAAGATATCATTAAGCAAACAAAACTTTTAGAATAATAAATGGCTCAATTAACATTAGATTAATAGGAACCTCCAACACAAAATGCAAATTAGAAATAGTCTGATAAGAATAAATAGCCGAAGAATAAGGAGGAATTTGAAAAAGCTTTTTTTAAATAATTCTATGAACGTGCCATGGAAGTTCTTGGATCTATGAATAAATCTGGTGACAATATCTTCTTTGCATTCACTATGGGAAAGTTTGATAAATATGGATTCTATGAAGATATGTTTAATTTTGGAGTAAATAAAAACTTTTTATTATTACTGGGAAGTGAGATGGATTAAGTATCTAATGCCTTTCTTCGTAATGGTTGGTTAGAAATATTTGATTATTAAACAAGAGTTAGTAATGCTTTTAACTTTATAAATCTTATTAATTATAATTATGAGAAAGAGATGGGATAATTTGTAGATATGATGAAAATGACACAGAATGCAGGCTAACAAATGCCAAAATAAGGATAGTAATAGGCAAATTCTGGAATGAAAGAAACAGTTTCTGAAGCAGTAGATATAGTTGTAAACACCTTCGATTAGATAAAAGTGCCAGCTAAAATGAAAATTCATGATATTAAAATAAATGATTTTGCTCTTAGAATAAATATGTTAGAAATAAGTCCTACTATGATTTAATAAGTTCATGCAATTAGATAAAAGTTTATAAATGAAAAGAAATCAGTAAATTACATATAAATGTTTGACTCAAACTTCGTTTACACAACAGAGTCTTAAAATTTTTTAAAATCTTTCTATCCTAATCATAGTGCAATCCAGCCAAATAAAAATAAACCTAGTCCTTTTGATATTCTCGAAACACCTGAAGTTAGACAAGAGATTGAACAACTTCGTTGCAGTTATAGATTTTTAGGCTGAAACAGCTCTGCTGAAGCTGATGAATCCAGTTAAAATACTAAACGTTAATTAAAAACAAAAATCTTATAATTACTCATTCTTTATTTTAAAAATCTTTCAATCTACTTTAAAAGTTAATTACTAAAAAAGAAGAAATTTGAATAAAAAATTCAAAGTAATAATAAATAAATATTTATTTGAGATCCTAAAAATCATATCCAGAGATTTTTCTAAATATTACGCTTTTATTAACAACTAATTTGAGGTCTTTTTGAAAAAGAAAAAAAATTAAATATGTTGCTATCTTGTTCCGATTTATATGATGTATCTATCGCTCAACTAATTCTATGCATTATTTTATTATTATACGATATCAAAGTGCTTAAATTGCTTCTATTAATCCAAATAACCAGTCTAATATTTAATTTAAATTATAATTTTTATCACTTTATTAATTAAAAATTAATATAAAAAATAAATTACAAATACATGAAGAGCTTTGAGATTGAATTATTCTAATAAAAAATGCATCTAGAATATTTATTATTTATTTAAAATTTTGAATTTATATTAAAAAATTAGATATTTTATTTTAAACGATTCATTTATTTGCTTTAAAAACAAATTATGGTTATTTTTTTCCTTATATTTTCTTTAAATTATTTTTGTCCATGGGATTACTGTAATAAAATGTAATGTCCTTCTATAAATTAATAGCAAATTTCAAGAAAAGTTAGGGTTTTATAATTATTTATTAATTCGAAAAAATATACACAAAGATACATTTTATGATTCAAAATAATAAAGATAGTTAGTAATTTAGTAACATATTCCTCAGGTTTAAATATTCCTTTTTAAGGCTGATTTTAAATTGAAAATCAATTACCTGATTCTAATTTATGAAAACTCTTACTAATTTTGATATTTTCAAGCATTTCACAATCCTAAAGATTTTCGTGAATAGCTATCATAAGATATATAAGAAATTTTTCTTTTATACATTTGTCAAAATAATAAGAGAATTCCTTTCCCCAATCAAGCTCAGCAAGTATCCTTATCAAAATTTTCTCCTGAACTTTTTGTTATTTTTAGATTTAGGAATTCCTCTGCACAAGTAGGATGAATTCCTATTACACTATCTAGCTAGTGCTTATAAAGATTCATTTTAAAAGCTAGAGCATAACCTTACATCACCTCACCAGCATTAGGTCCAAAGTAGTGTAAACCAATAATTTTATTATTTTAAAATTTATCACAAATAATTTTACAATATCCTTTTCTTTTCAAGATATTACCTTCTTTATCATATGCGAAAGAGAGCTATTCTTCAAGTGGAGTAAATCTAGAGTGATAAACTTCAACTCTATTTTCTCCATATTATTTTATAGCTTAATCTTCACTTAATCCTACACAGCTATACTCTTAAGGAGTGAAAATAGTAGTAGGTATGATATTATAATCCATCTTATGATCATTATAATATTTCATATCATTATTTAATTTTAATCCAAATATTCTGTGAGCTAATAATCGACCAGCCATTTAAGCAGGAGGAGTCAATTCAGGAACACCTTTTTATCATTATTAAAAAATAATATTTACTTATTTCATTATTCTAATTTTATTTACCGTGAACAACATCTCCTACTGAGAATATATTAGGGACCGAAGTTCTTTCACTATCTGAGGAAAATCCACCAATAATCTGTAAATTTAGTGAGATAGCATGTTAAAATAATTAAAAGTAATCAATAACTTTTAAAACTAATTAAAAGATACCTTTTAGTCCTAAGGGTGTATTTCTACTCCCACTTAATCTAAATTGAGTAATTAGGTATTAGGCTTTCTTCCTACAGCCTGAAGTATTGTTTAAAATCTATCACATTACTCTTCATGGTGTATTAAATTTTTGAAACATACTAAATAATCTTTAGAATTTTCATCTTTTTCTATTCTGTAAGGTAGAGAAGTATCTATAAATCGAACATTATTAAATTGCTTCATATCTTCTATAATCATTTTCACTATATCCTAATCGAAATCACGGAGATACTATCCTCTAGTCATCACAGTCGTATCCATTCCGAGATTACTTAAAAATCCAGCACATTCTAAAGCAACGTATCCACCTCCTACTACTAAGGTTTTTCCAGGAGCATTCTTCAACGAAAATATATCATCACTTGAAATAGAATACTTTTCACTATTCTCACATTCTTATAAAAATCTAGGTCTTCCTCCCACTGCTAATACAATGTAATCAGCTTTAATCTAATCATCTTTTAAATTTGTAAAATCTTTAGTATTAATTGCATTGTAAAGGTCTTATTTTTTCTTTGAAAAGTAAACTGTATTTTTATCTCCAAGAGTAGCAAGTGCGTTAACATATGGAATATTTCTATTAATCAGTTAAGCCTCAAACCCTAAGTTCAAGTCAGAAATATAATTCTAAATATTTGATACTAACTAACGCCAACGGAAATTCAATAATGATTTCTTTTTAGCTTAATTTTGAAAATCTTGTTCAAATGAAAACTATTTTTGTTCACTACCAAATCCAAAATCTGAAGATTTAAGCACATTGTCATGAATAAGAGAAGCTGTATGAAAAAGTTTTTTGGGAATGCACCCAACGTTAACACATGTACCTCCAATACCCCATTTAGTTCCCCTAATTTATAAAACAGAATGAGTTATATTAATGATAATATTTGCAAAATTAAAAGTGCCTTTTTTATAAATTTACCTTTGAGTAGGTTCTACATAATCAAACAAAATAGTTTTTAAACCCAATTTATGGGCTTCTAAGGCAAATGCTAAACCACCACTACCTCCTCCAATTATGGCAACATCATATTTTTAATTTTTAAAATTACTGGAATTATTTTATTCTTCTTCATTTGAATATTCAATTTTATTTTCATCGCTATTTTCATTATCATCTGATTATGATGCATAAGGGAACTAAGGTATTTCATCATATTCTTATCCTTAAGACCCTTATTTATTGTGCTTCAATGGATCTTCACTGCTATTAAATTCAAAATTTTAACCCTTATCCCCACTGAAAGAGGAGGATGTTTTAGAACCATCCTAGAATTAAAAATTGAACTAGTTCTATTGCTAGTGCTACTACTAAGTTGAAAAGTAGTATCGAAAGCCAGAATTAATCCTTTTTAGCTTGGTAAACATAAAATATTTCTGGAATATTATAGATCATAAATATAAAAAAGATAAAAATCTTTGAGATTAAAGATTATGATAATTATTTAATTTATTTATTTATTAATCAATTATTTACATACACTATTTTTCTATTTTTCATTCCAAACTCTTTCTTTTTTTAAAATTAGATTTAAAAGATTTTTAGTTAGAATTAATATAAGAAATTTTTGGTTTTAAACTTGGTTTGACTGAGGAATGAAGACCAGCTATTCGGATGATCTACTTTTGCACAAAATAAGTAAACTCTATCATAATTTAATTCCTTGATACACAATTTTCTTAAACATTAAAAATATTAAAAAATATGATAAAATTAAATTTCAAAATGTATTTTTCTTTGGTCTATGAATAATTAAGCTCATCAAATCTTTAAACAAAAAATAACCATTTATAATAAACTCTGATCTTTAGTAAATTTGAGTGATCTATTTTTTCTCTTGAATTTGATATTAACATCATTTAACGCTCGAAATTTTTTATTTTTTAAAGCTTATTCATTATAAATTACATTTATACTCATAATAAAAAACTAAAGGAAAGATTATTTATTTTGTAGTAAGGATTGTAATATACATATCATTTACTTTAATTGATAATTTTATTTTTAATTTACATTTCTCTTAATCTTTTATAATGGTTATTAGGGATTTCTTCTCTCTTTACTGAGTGTAAGATAGAAAATCTGAAATAAAACTATTGAAATATTCTATTAATAAATTAAAAAACCAAGTTTTCGATATGGTTTAACAATTAGTTGTAGAAAGTAAGCAAATGAATTAATATCAAAGTTTCCAAAATACATAAATCATAAATTGATTAGTGTAAATAAGTATTAAGTAGATAGATATTCATGTTTAACTTAATCACAAATAAAGTATCATTCATTTACATTCTCTAATAACAATTAATATTTTTAAAATAGTTTGCGCTAATTTTTATTTTAGGGATTGTTAAGTATCTTTTAAGAAATTTATAAACTTACTTAATTCATTTCGCTATCTTCATACATTTGTACTTACTCGCAATTTTATAGCTTATCATAGATAATCTATCAACATTAATTGATAATATTAAATATAGTGAGTAAATTAATTAAAAGAAAATATTAAATTTAAAATGTCAAGAAGTGTTAAAATAAAAAAGTAATCTTAAGCTTTCAATAAAAGCCATCACTAATGTTTATGTTTAATTGATTTATGCCATACATATGTAAAAATATTTGATTAAAAATCATCCAAACATTCTTTAAAAATATGTTGATGTAATTTAATGATACTTTACGATGAATTTACATTTTTTAGAATCGTATTAATAGATAGATACTACAAATTAATTATCTTTTCAAAAAAAGTATCCATGAATCATAAAATGAACAATTAAAGAAGTATTAAATAAAATAATATCCATAAGTTATAAAAAATTAAGGAATGGTAACTTACACTAATTTTGATAAATTAATAACTATATTACTTTTAATTTTTCAACACGTCTAATTATAAGCTTTTGGAAAAATAGAAATTTAAGGATTATCCAAATATTAATTATTCAGTAAGATTAATCTATTAAGTATCGTTAATTTTTCTCTTTATTACATTTCAAAAGATCTAATTTTAACCAATTTAAATTTATATTTTGAAATTTCATTAATTTTAAAGATTAAAAATGTTTACTTAAAACTTAGGGAAGTTTTCAAAATTGAAATATGTGTTGTGTTGATGGTTTTTTTATAGGATCACTTATGTTTACATTTCAATAGGATTACAGAACTAAATGGACAATAAAAATGCTTGCGTAGTAATAGATAATACTGTATTATTAGCCAATTAAAATATGAGATTAAAAGAGGTAGAATGGTATTAAGTAGTACATATGATTTTTAAAATTTGTAATTGTAAATTAAGATTTTCATTTCAGGATAAATTATAAATTTAGAATAAAAAAGTGTTTCAATCGTAAATTAAAAGGGAAAAAGAATAAATTTTTTACCATATATTAATAAGAAAGATATTAGACTAATAATTTCTTCGTCGATTCATTTGTTCAGTAGGATCAATTTTAAAACTTGATTGAGATATTAATTAAAATAGATAGATAGAAGCAATTTAATATAAAAAATGCTTCATGCAATCTATATATTAATTGCAACACCTTACTATTCATAGGCCATATAATAAAATTTTTGATCAAAACAAATTATATTGTTATTAATATCTCTTAAGAGTAAATTAAAATTAACTCGGCAGCATTATTTTCAACAAAAATAACTAAATCTATAAGACTTCTTTGAAGATTAAATTCAACGTACACTATAAAAGCTTGAAAAAAACTCAATGTCTGTTATCAATCAAATTGGATATTCCAATTTAAATGAGTAGTAATTAAATAAGGGATTAGAAAGCCTATAGAAAGGAACTATTTCTCCTTAAAGCTTACCAAACAATAACCCACAAATAGCATTAAAATGTCGTTTTCATACTTTTAAATTAGTTAAGTATTTATGCTTAGATTAGAACTGTGATCACCAACGCTTAATGTGCTCAGACTGTGAAAATACTGATCATTACAACCGTCATCGTAACAAATGTATTCTACTTTCTGAATTGATGGAAAAAGCGGAGTAATAGCTTGAAATGAAGAATTGGCCCTAAGATACTTATCTTCGATCTTTTTAGGAGTACCTTAAAGGTTAAACTAACCATTACGAAAATATTATCATAGAAATGTGCAAACGTTAGTTGAAATTTATTTAGGATAAGTTAGAAGAAATAGCTTAAACCATGATTCGTCTTTGTGGCGAGGAGTAGAGAAGAAACTAAGAAAAAAATCGACAATTATTATATAGCTATATTGAGGAATGTAATAACTTAGATTCAATTCGTGAATTAATTTACTAACTTGGAACTGAGTCAAATGAAAATAATTACAAATATTATTAATAATAAATCGAAAAGAATATCACTGCGATTGTTAATGAGCTATTGCTTCATCACACTCAGTATAAGTAATAGTTGAACTAAAAATATGGTTTTGGATACTTTGATAGTAAAAGTGCTAATAAATCCCTATTAGATTTTAATCTTATTTAATAAGAATTTGATTCTATTAGAGATTCTATTACTCAGGTCGGTATTTTCATAGAGAAGAATGCAACCATAAATAAGTAAGCTAACTCCCCACGCTCATCATAATCATTTTCTGTTGATAATTATCCCAATTTAGGAAATGCTGATTCGATTGGTAATATGGATAGAGGTTTAAATGCTACTTCTCCTAATGCTAGCCCTTACGATCTCTCTATATCTACTGTAGAGAGTGAAGTTGAAAAAATAATATTTCGTACTGAGGAAAAATCTGCAATTGTTAAAAAAGTTTCAAGACCAACTTTCTTCTTTACTAATATAATTCCTTAATAAACATACTTTTAAGTTAGAATCTCTGGTGTAATTAAATGTGGTACTTACTTTGGCTTAATTGACGAATAGATGAAATAAGTAAAAGTAAATCCATAAGCCACATAAAATCACTTTGTAGGAATATGCCTTGCTTGTCCTAATGAATTGTATGGTAACTGTAAAACAAAAGGACCTGGTTTCAATTTCAATTAGTAGGATGAGTTTAATGATGATGATGATTACTATTAGGAAGATTAGAGGGATAGCGAACCATAAGTTAAGACAATTATACTCAACATATTTATAAATCTGACAAAAAAACTAATATCTTTCTCAGATATGTCTAACTAAAAGTATCTTAAGTTCGATCTTGATGATAAAAATTATTTCTACAACCGTGATATGCGCCTCTATATTTAAACTCAAGAGTAGATTAAGTTTGAAGTTCTTTAATATAGTAAAGTATGATCTTGAATCAAGTAAATTAACCAGACATATTCCTAAAATATTTATCAATATATATCTTTTAAAATGAATCTCTCTTGAATTAATAAAAATGGGTATCAAAACCAATAGAGTAGTGAAAAGCTAAAGTATAAATATCTATTCCAAATAACTATTTAAATATCCTTAATAATAAAAGAAATGATTTATTAATACACTATAATTAAGTCATATTTTGTCAGATACTCTTTTAATATAAATGCATGATCAGGATTATTATAATTAAATTTAAAGTATAGTTAGAAATAATAGACGCATTTAGACACCTCCGATTGCCATAATTATCATATTACAATTTCAATTAATAGTATTTTTTAGTAAAGGTACTAATCATAACAAAAAAAACACTCAATATTTAATATCATCTCATAATATCAATCTTCTTTGTACTATTTACTTACTAATGAAACATTTAAAGTTTAGAAATTCTTTTATCATTTATCTTTTGTATTTTATTATTTCAAATTACTATCCATCAATTTACTTACTAAATTTCCTTTTAATAACTTCCAATTATTTTAATTACTATAATTGTCTTTTTACAATTGTAATTTTTTTAACATGCTTCTCAATAGTAAAATCACAATCTATCGATCTATCAATACTTATTTTTAAACCACTTAGCTTACTTATAATACTTTAATTTTAACAGGCTCATCTATTTACAACTCTTAATTTTATTATTTTCAATAATCCTAATAATTATTTCTACCATCAATTCCTATTTGAAAAAGAAAAATATGAATTTCAAACATTTTTTAGATAAACTGATTCATGTTATTTGCTTACTAAATTAAATTTTAAAAAATAGGAAGGTTTATTGAAAGTAATGATTTCAAACAACTTACATTAATTCCTGTGGATCAATAATGTTCTTTCTAGCTTAAAAAATTAAGATGATAATTACATCGGATAAATATCAGAAGATGTAAATAATATCTGATAAATGCACAGAGATTTCAAGTAGCATGTGTAACTTATCTAAATATTAAATAATATTGATAATAAATATCCTTAATTTAGAGTTTAGTAGGTAATATTTATCTAAAAACCCAAAATTAATATTGACTTTTAAAAATAAGATTTGGAAAATGTATACTGTTTATTTAATCTAATTTATTTCTTATAAATGAATATTAATAATATTTATTAACTAATTTGGTATTTTGATCCTCAAAGGATTGTCTACTAGGAGTAATAAAATTAAAATATCTATAGAATAATCAAGAAAATATAAGAAATCTTTAGAAGGCTTACCTCTACTCTAAAATTAAATAATATCAACTAAGAAATCAGTAAAAAACTAAATCATAATATATGGTTGCATCATTGCCAATTAATTTTTAAGGATGATCTGACTTATCATGATCATTAGTATGGTATCTTAAAAAAGCATGATAAGATTGTTACCCTGAATAGCTGAGTAGGAGGATTTACTTATATTAATATCAAATAAAATATAAAAATTTATTTTTTCTATAAAAGATAAGATAATAAAACAAATAAACTAATTTTATAAGTAGAAGAGTCAACAAATTTTCTCAATATACAACAAACCCATTGTTAAGAATAGCAAATAAATAAAAAAGATGGCCACTATTAAAGATATTAAAGCTAGAGAAATCCTCGATTCTAGAGGTAACCCTACCGTTGAAGTTGATTTAACTGTCGATAACGGTCAAGTTTTCAGAGCTGCTGTTCCTTCTGGAGCTTCTACTGGTATTTATGAAGCTTGCGAACTTAGAGACAATGACGCTCACAGATATCTTGGTAAAGGTGTTCTTAAAGCTGTCAACAATGTTAACTCCATCATCAAGCCTGCTCTTATTGGTAAGAATGTTACTCATCAAGAAGAAATTGATAAGTTGATGGTTGAATAGCTCGATGGTTCCAAAAATGAGTGGGGTTGGTGCAAGAGCAAACTTGGTGCTAATGCTATCCTAGCTGTCTCTATGGCTGTTACTAGAGCTGCTGCTGCCCATAAGAATCTTCCTCTTTACAAGTATATATTTTTTTAATTGAATTGATTATTAGCTTAAGGATAGGTGTCCTGTTCTCAAATTGAATGATTACAATACAAATAGTTATTTCATAATAAGATTTAATTAGAAAAAGAAAATGATAGATACCTATTAAGCTCAATGTTTTTTAATTAATGAATGCATTTGAAATAAAGCTAATCTCATATATTTTCAATTTATCATAGGTATATTGCTCTCCTTAATGGACATTAGGACTAAACTCAATTCAATTTACCTCTTCCTTTCTTCAATGTTATTAATGGAGGTAAACATGCTGGTAACAAATTGGCCTTCTAAGAATTCATGTTCACTCCTTGCGGTGCTACTAACTTCGCTGATGCTCTTCGTATTGGTGCTGAGGTCTATCACAACTTAAAGAAAGTCATTGAAAAGAAATATGGTTAAACTGCTACAAATGTTGGTGATGAAGGTGGTTTTGCTCCTGATATTAGCAACCCTGATGAAGGCTTAGAACTTCTTGTTGAAGCTATTAAAAAAGCTGGTCATGAAGGAAAGGTTAAGATCTCTATGGATGTAGCCGCCTCTGAATTCTACAATGCTGAAACTAAACTTTATGATTTAGATTTTAAGAATACCAATTCAGATGGTAAGCACAAGCTAACCTCTGAATAATTAGTAGACTATTTTGCTAATTTAGCTACTAAATATCCTATTTTCTCAATTGAAGATCCTTTCGATTAAGATGACTGGAATGCCTATGCTCAACTCACTGCTCGTATTGGAAACTAAGTTAAGATTGTTGGTGACGATTTATTAGTTACCAACCCCCTTCGTGCTCAAAAAGCTATCTAAGAAAAAGCTTGCAATTATCTTCTCTTAAAAGTTAACTAAATAGGTACAGTTACTGAAGCTATCTAAACTTACCAAATTGTTACTAAAGCCCATTTTGGTACCATGGTCTCACACAGATCAGGAGAAACTGAAGATACTTTTATTGCAGATTTAGTTGTAGGTATTGGTGCTGCCACTATTAAGACCGGTGCTCCTTGCCGTTCTGAAAGATTAGCTAAGTACAACTAACTCATGAGAATTGAAGAAGAAGTTGCAGGTCATTGTACTTATGGCAAACACTGAAATTAATGATACATTTTTAAATAATTTATTTGTTAATCTATATTTGAATTTGTATTAGTTTTCATTTATTAAAAAGCATTTTTAATAAAAATAATAATACTTTTAGAAAGATTGAAAGTTGTATGATTTAATTTCATAATTATAAAATGAGAAAAGTTGAAAATTCTCAACTCTAAAAGAATTTCTTTTCTCAACCTTACATTTATTATTGATTTCTTTTAAAAAACTGTAAATACTATAAATAAATTAATTAATTCTCATAGTATGATTTAGAAGTCTTTACAACTCAACCAACTTCTCCCTAATATTTTTTTCTAAACGATTTAAAGAAATAAGAAGATGGGCCTAAAGCTATCTCTAAGTTTGATCAAAAAATAGACTAATTTAATTGAAAGAATACTAAATATTGAATTTAGGTAATTTAGTTAGTCTTATTCATACTTTATAGATAGATAGATAGATAGATAGATTTATTTTGGAAAAAATTATTAATGAAGAGCTAAATGGAACATACTTAAATTTAAGATAAAGATCAATAATAATAAATGAGAATACATTAATAATAATTATCTTTTATTTTATTAAAAATATGCTAATTTATTTATTATGTTATATTTCAATAATAAGATTATAAAATAAAATTATTTAACAAATTTGCCAATATAAAAAATATTATCTGATCACTTTCAGATGGAATTCTTATATCTTTGTATCTTTTCTTCAATTGAAACTTTAACAAGAATAAAGCTGTGATCAATGAATTCTAAATTAGATTTAGATCTTAAAGGAATAATTCTATATCCTGGACGTAAACAATCTACAGGAGTAGCATATATTCCTAGCTGAGTATCAACGCCTACATCACTATCCATAACTCTGAAAACAATCATTGCAAGTTCAGGGCATGCAAATTTAAATTCGAAAAGTTCTGAATTCCAAATGGGATGGAAACCATTATCAGAAATAACATCAGTAAAATAAGGTTTATTGTTATTTTCATCAAAATCTGTTCCCTTAATAAATATTTAGATGTATGGATCAACAACATCAAATGTATCTTGCTCATAGTCTTCAGGTCTAAGTTACTACCCGCTGATTACTTATATTCTAACAATTTTGATAACTTTAGTCATTTATTATGGGATCAATGTTTTTTTAGTATTATGAAGCATATAATCTGGCTTTAGCACATACCCTGAATGTATGCCTCCATTTTCTTAGAACTTTGAAAGATTTAAAAGCATTGGGAAATCATTAGTTTAAAAGTTCAGAGCCACAACTTGAGAACCACTCAAGAATCCTTTAATGGGATCATAATTTGATGAATCAACTCTGACACCTGCAGGATATAAACGAACGAAAGATTTCTTGAACATATTAAGAAGAACATCAGGGAATTTTTGTAAAAGCTTTAAATATTTGACTTCATTAATAGAACTAATATACCAGCATTATTTATCTTTTTCTTTAATATTCATGTGACATCCAAACATCGATGTGATCTCAAGCAACTCTTTACATTCTTTGACCTTCTTTGCAGGTTTATTTTTCTTACTTTTCTTTTTTTTACCATCTTCTTTTATATTTGATTCAGACAATTAATCAGGATTTGTTATGATTCTATTATTAGATAACTAATTTTTATCTATACTTAATCTCTTGTTTGCCTCACCATTTTACTTTTTAGAAGATGAAATATTCTATTCTACTTTTATTTCTACACTTTTTTTTTATTCCCTTTATTGTATTTTTTAATCAGTTAATATGGGTATATCTTCTACTGAATTTGTATCTCCCAGAGTTTTTTAAACTTAGAATTAAGGCTTTGAAATTACTTAAGGTTTTTGAGAAAATTGTTCCTTGGAAGCTCTCAAAATGAGGTGAGCAGGATCATTCTCTAACTCATCACATTCTTCATCAAAGCGAATTAAATTCTATCCATCAGATTAATTTAAACTTTTTTAGAAGGATTTATTTTCTTGTTGGATATCATGAAAATCTTCTTGGTTATTAAATTTTTGCATTTATGTATGAAAACCAGAAGGTCCTCTTTGGTGCTTTGGAGCCTCTCCATTATCTTTATCTAATTTTAACATACTTTAATTGCGGCTTACTGCAGGAGATAGAACCTATTTTGACATTATTTTATTCAAGATTTCTTCCTATTCTTCTCTATTTTTTTACATGAAGATTGTTTTCTTTTTACCTTAAGTTTTATTAGGTGTTTATTCACAGACGTTTAGTATGTCAGGCATAATATTATTTTCAATTATTTGTATATCAGTTTTACTTGTACTTTCTTCTTCTTCACTATCTGACTAAAATCCTAACTCTGGATTCTCGCTTACAGCTTTCTCTACCTTTCCTTTACTTTTTACTATTATTTTTCCCTTCAATTCATTTGGTGATTTGTAGTAACTAGATTTTTCATAATCCTTAGGAACTGTGTATAATTTATCTTTGAAAATTGCTTTTAAATAATATGCTATTTTTTTAGTTTGTTCAAGCGAACAATGATTTTCAAAAGATAAAATCACAGGATAGGGTGACATCATAAAAGCATATTTATCAATGGTTTCTAAAACATCTTTGAATAAAATCCTTGAGGTTAAAGTATGGCCATGATAAACCAAAGGTTCATTTTTCTCGCCATCCTAAATCATTAAAATATTTCATTTATTATTATTACATTATATTATTTTATTGTATTATCTAATAGAAGATTAGGATGAGGTAAATTTATTTAAGTTTTTTCAAAATCCAAAAAATTTTTTAATTTATCTGTAATTTTAGATAAAAATTTTTATTTCATCTCAATATCATCTAAATAAGTATGTTTATGAGAAAGCAAAATGCATAAAATTTTAATTTTTATGTGATTTAATCTTTTCAATTAATATTTTTTGCTTTTTCTACCACACAATTTCAAAAAAACTCTAAGTTCGATAAAGAAAGATATAGAAAATTAAATTAATAATTACCCAACAATCTAGCTCGACACAGCGGCATCCTTTTAAAAAGGAATTAATGTAGGCTTAACAAGAAGATTCTCCTGTAAGTTGATTAGCCATCAAATAGGTATTGTGAGATGAGTTGATGAAGTAATTTGACAAAGGATAATCCATATTCTAATTTAATTATTTATAAGATTTTAATTTGTAAGCAAGATTTGAAAATGATAGGATAAAATTTAATCAATTAATCAATTTATCGATAAAAAATAAAAATTTGATTAATAATTATCTTCATCATAATTTAAAGTTAAATCAATAGTACTTAATAATTTTCTTCTTTCTTTGAGTCAAATATGCAATTTTCTTAACTAAAGATCAGATTAGAGAACTAATAAAACGAAATCTTCAAATTAGCCTGATTTTTTGTTGAATCTCCTTTCATAATAGAAATATTGTTTACATTTTTGAACATTTCTTAAATCTCTAGAGTAGAAATATTCTACATCTGCTCTTCTATCATAAATTTTTGATATTCTTACACTGTCATCAAACTCTCTTAATCTAAACTAAGTTATTAATTGTAACCAGAGCAATACTTCTTAAAAACTGTTTAAAGCTCTTCTTTTTTATTAATATCGCGAATTATATTAACAAATTCTGCTTAATCTATTTAGTTATTCTTGTTTACATCATATGTCTAAAATAACTATTTAAGATATTTCTTATTCACACTCACATGAAGTTCTTGAAGTAATCTCCTCACTTCATCAAGACTCAATTGCTTATTTCCATCCTTATCAGCATTTAAGAAAAGAATGTTAGCCAAATGCTTTACTTAGTCCTATCTCTTTTCCCTATATCATTATCAAAATAATGTAAACAATATAATTGGAATTAATTCAACATTCTCTAGCTTTATGCTATTTTACATAAAATTCTACAAGAATAGCAAACTTAATATAATTTAGTGCATTTAATAAAATAGTTTTACAAGTATTCGTGCTACTGCGCTTTCACTAAGAAGTGCTATAGGCCACATTGGAAGTAGTCTCTTTCCCTTTCACTAATGAATTATAGTATTAATTCATAATTCTGCGTTTAGATTCTTAAAAATTTTTAGTCATTTTTATTCTTTATCTTCCTATGAATCTCTCTACTTATATCCTTTATATCGTTTAAATAAATACGGGATTTTGTATAGGCTTTTTGTGGGGATATCCATTAAAGATATCTATAATCATCATCAAGTAAAAAAAAGATTCTCATATGTTTTTTTGAGCCTTATTTATAATATTTCTCTGCTTTCACTCCATATATTAGCTTATTAATAGAACCCATTACCATATCATCGTCAAATTTTTCTAATTTAAAATGTATATCTTGTCTTTTACTTAAGAAATTTTTCATTTTTATGTAGGTTATATAACAGGATTAAAAATAACTACTATCTATCTATCTTTACTTTTTGTTCTCCTTTATTTTTAATTATTGATCAAATAAATAATAAACCTAAATTAATGATAAATAAAAAATATATTTCAAAAAGATTGATCTACATCAATTCTTATATTCTTTAGTTGCGAATTACTGATTTATTTTGGTTTTGTGAATAGTTATTGCTTATTATTTTATTGTTTCTGAATGAGCAAGAATGTTACCTATTATCAAAAATTAATAAGCAATAAATTAAATTAATCTATGTTATTATATATCAAATTTTTAATTCATACTTTCTCAGGGTTTTTTAAAAATTTATTAAATTTCTAGTGGAGAAGCAAATGCTTCTATTTGTTTTACATTAATACTATTTATAGATTTGCATTTAATACTTTATTTTTAAAATAAATTTTAAAGTAGATTTTCAATTTTCAAGAAATTTTACTGAAAATTAAGTTAATATCATAAATACCTTGTATAGAATTAAAGGTTTTATTAGTTAGAATTGAGGAGTTATAGAAAACCATAAATGTTTATTCTTTTAAATTGATATATTTTTATTTAATCAAAATCTTATAAGAAGATTGTATTTTGATGATTGTTTTCCTTTATTTATATTTAGTAAAAGCAATAAAATTAATTACACTAACTTACACCTTATAATTTTTATATTGGAGTAAATAAAAAAGTATATTCTTATTATCCTATTGTATATTTGAATATTAATGTGAATCTTACCAGCTAGGTAAGAAACCCAATAAATAAGAAACATTTATTCAAGGTTTTCTTATTCTTGACTCCCTTATATTTTATAGATATTAATATTTTAATAGATTATAGGTTATATAAAAGTTAAGACCACTTGTTTTTGTCTATTTAATATTAAAATTTAATATTATGTTAGTTTTAAACAGAAATTTTCTAAACAAACAAAATAAATCTTATTAAATATAGTTGCAAAAAATTGGTAGATGATTTTGATTTGATAAATCGATTTCAAATTCACTAATCTAAATATAAATTATTAGAAAAATTGTTTAAATGTTTGTTTAATTTTAAAGAGAACCTATTTTAAGTAAAAAATTGATTAAATTTTATCATAAAAATTGATATGAATAGAAAACAAAAAAAACAAAGGTGTAAGAAAAGAAATTTGTAAATACAGCTAATAAAATTGATAGTAAATTTGTAAGATATCCTTACCTCTTGAAATAATAATGAATGAAATTTAAGCTAATCACAATCAAGATTATGTAAAGCAATGCATCTAGAAATTCATTTCAAGTTTAGAACAAGAAAATGAAGTAAATATAATTTTTGCTTGTGAAGGAGGTAGTCGTGGCTGGAATACTCATACTCCAAACTCAGATTATGATATCAGAGGAATTTATATTATGAGCGAAGAAAAATATCTATCTGTAACTAAGGGTATAGGAGTTCTAAGTTGTTTTACTAAAAATTTACCAGGAACAGATCTATTAATAGATTATATATTTATGGATTTAAGAAAACTTCTGAAAAGAAATGTTGAAAACCAAAGAATTTAATAAAACATGATATTTTAAAGTAAAGAATGGTATATAAACAAATTTTCCTAAGAATAATTAAATTTTATGAAAGAGGATTTACCAATACCAGTTACAGGTATAAGGGGACACTTAAAAGATTTATAAAAATACATTACAGATCCATAAAATATATCTCCTAAAAAAGCTCTAAATTGTATAGTATTTGGTTTGCAATTAATCCATGTCTATTGTTTTAAAACATATCCTTACTATAATTGCTAAGAAGAAATCCAACATCTGAAATAATGGATAGTTAAAATTCGTAATTAAGATAATATTGATGAATCCACTCAAGATATTCTAAATTTTTTTGATTCATTATTCCTAGAATAAATGATAGATAAATTTGAGAGCTTCTTACAAATGAAAAAAGATGATAATCCTGCACTATAATTACAAGATGGGTAGCTAGTTCAAAAATTTGTAGAAAATCTTATCAATTATAAACCCGAAAATTTCACATAGCCCTTAAATTCTACTTAAGCAAATTAATAATTTTAAAAGGTTCTCAAAAATATAAAATAATAATGATAATAAATGAAATGGCAAATGTAAAAAAGAAATTCTTTTAATTCAACTTTTAAGATATGTAAAAAAATCAAACAATGAAACAATCATTTTACACATTCAAAAATTAAAATTGTCTAGTGAATAAAATATGATAAAAAGAGAGAGAGAGAGTCTAAAGATTTAATATGAAATCATTTACTTATTGATTTGTTTAATTGATAGAAGTGTCTATAAATAATAAAAATTGAAATAGATTTTAATATATTTATTAATATTTGTAAACCTTATTAGAATTATAAAAATATTTCTGTCTACATCTACTCTCAATTCATCAAATCTTTAATCAGATTTTGTTTATCATCATTTGATTTTTCGATAATTAGTCATAAATCTTTAGTTTTCACCAATTAAATTAAATATTAATATAAAAAAAGTAGGACTGGACTTTCACAGACTTCTTAACAAACAAAAAAATTCAAAATATTTTATTTAAAGCTCTACAGAAAACAATAATATTCATAATAGAGTTAGTTAGTAATTTTTAGAGAAAGATAAATATATTAAATAAAAGGAAAAGATCCAAGGATTTAAAGTTCTCAAATCATATATCCATCTATCTTCCTGTTATTGAAATAGTTTAAATGAGTGAATTTAGAAAACCAGTAGGATTACCATCTTACAGTTAATATTAAAGACCATCTTAAGTTCCTACATAAAGAATGAGTACACCGTCTCAAAGTGGATATTAAGGATCAAAATCAATAGATTAAATTATAGATGATAAAGAAAAAAAGAGCGATGATCCTTATTTCTTAGAGGAAGAAGAATACTTAGAGATGATGAGTAAAATTATTAGACGTGATTTCTTCCCAGAAAAAATAAGTGAAGAAGAAAGATAATAACTTGAATTGGATCCTAAGTTAAAGTAATTAAAATTGAATGATTTTGTAAGAAATTATAAAAGTGAGGATAATGAAACATTTAAGTAAATAATGGAGAAAGAAGAGTAAAAATGGAGGGATAAATATTGGTGGATGTTTTTAGCTGAGAAGAAAGATCGTGTAAATTAATTGGCCTTAGAAAATGGAGAAAATTCTGAAAGAGATACTATAAAAAGAATGATAGCAGCTAATCCTGAGAAACCTCTAGCAATAACAAATGTCGAATCTCATAATTCAATGTTCTTTATGCCCTAATATTAGCCTCCAGCTGTTATTCAAAAATCTAATTTAGACATAAAATCTAGAGAAGAGAAAATTAATTATTCAAATACTAGATTTGATGAAGAAATTATTTAAGAAGATTAAGATGATAATGTTAAAAAAATAGTTACTCGTATGGTATCTGATCTGGATGTTAACAGCTTATCTACACCATTCCTTTTAGGTATGGGTTATTACAATGACCCTGCTACTAAAAAACCCAAAAATTATAAATATAACCTTGAAGAACTGATGAATGGTAGGAATAATTAAGACCATTCAAAAGATCATCAAGTGATAAATGGATATTAAATACATTCTATGCCATCGCCTGCACCAAGTAAAATAATCAATCTCAATTAATTAAAATAATTTAATAATTTAAAAATTATATTTTTAATTAAATTTTATTTTATTTTTACAGATTAAATGGCATCTCCTTTTATAACATGGGGTGAAGTAGAAGATACTCCAGTTAGATTAAATGAAAAAACAAATTTTTAAATCAGAGAAGCGTCAGATCGTGAAAAATTAGCTAGTAATATGGCAAGTAATATATAAAGGACAAAGGCTATTTAAAAGAAATAAAATCAAGAAATGTAATCTAAATTTATTTTATTAATTTAAATTTAAACATTTAATTAAAATAGACTTAAAAAAGCAATGAGCTCAGGAACTCCTTTGAAAGTAGCAACAATTTTATCATCTTCTCATGGAAATAGTTTAGTTAAATCCATTTTATAAAGTAAATTATAATTACAAAAAGATTAAAGACAATTAACTAAACAAAAATTAAAAATTAAAACAGAAAAACTTACTGGAAAATCTTCTTTAGGTTTAAACTCCTCAAAGACCCCACTTATGGGAAAAACAAGTAGCTAAACTCCCCTTAATAAGTAAGAAAAGAAGGCGAATAGCAGCTCTACTTCTACATAATAAGGTATGAAGTAAGAGAAATAAGAAGAAACTCCTCTATTAAAATTTTGAAATAGTTTAGCTATTTATCTATCTAAGATAAATTTTTATAAATATATCTCTCTCTCTCTCACTCTAAATTTTTAATTATAAATTTGTTCTATACCATCTTTTACTTTATATGTATACTTTTATATTATTTACTGTTGTTATTATATATTTATCTATTTAGATTATCTCCTTCAACATTCTCTTCCCAATTCAATTCTCAAGTATTTACCAAATTATTTTATTCTTAATTATAATTTTTTAGGGCTTAGTCAAGAGCTTAAGTACTAGAGATTTTAAATGTATTTTGTTTTAAAAGAAGTCTTGATAAATTGTATTATTTATTAATAAAGCTTTCAAAAATTTATAAAAATTTAAAATTCATAAAAAATACAATATTTAATATGTGATAGATTTTTATATTTTAATTCTTAAATAGGAATTTACATCCTTTTTTATAAGATTGGCTTAAAATTTTAGAGCTTTAGCATTGGAATCTTTATTTAAAAGATTGGTTTATAATTAACAACTGTGATGATAAAAATACAATTAATTAAATATTAAATGCTTTTTTATTACTTTTAATGAAAATATGCATATAAGGTCTTATACATTTTTCATGTCTATTTTCATCTTTCATTAAGAAAAAGTAATATCCAATAATTAATTAAACCAGAAGAATAAAATCTTAGCGGAAATAACTTGTGATTAGTTTTTTAAAGAAAAAAAATAGGCTCGATATTCTTATATTTAAATACATTGAAATTTAATCCTCAAAAATCTTTGTTAAGTAATAATTAAATAGATTTTTAAAATACTTAAGTCGGATGGATTAGTAATAGCAAAATTAATTAGCTTCTATTGAAGAAGAGGTCAAAGTAAATTCGGCTGACATCTAGCATTAAGAGACATGTAAAAAAATTATTTTGAATAATTATATTCTAAAAATTTACCTCATTAATTGTATTTACTTATTCTATTTCTCATCCTTAAAAAAAGAAAGTAATATTTAAGAACAAAGTAGTAGCATCATCGCGCCAGAAAACATGAGCAAAGAAAAAATGGAATAAGAAGAGCATGTTATATAAAAGTATAGGATATTATTTGTTTAACATCAAAATATTAATTAATATTTTAAGAATGGGATAGGCTATTAGCATTTAAAGATTGAATTATGGCAAAATTGTTCAGTTATTTATCTTAAATGTCAATAGCATAATGAGATATCTTACCATCTCACATAAAAATATTATTTTTCTAAATTATAGTACATAATAGCAAGAAGAATCAGAAAGGGAAGACTAACCAGCAATTGAACCTAAAAGTAAGTGATATTTTAAAATAAAAAGAATCTCAATATCCAATTTCATGGTCACCCCATTTATCCTTAACTCCAACAGTTGAGCATTCCTAATAGATTGATAAATAAATTTTATTTGTAAAGCATGCAGGGAGATAAAACTATAACAATCAGTTTCTTAGCAATCGAGAAAACCTAATTAAATAAGGATATATTTTTGAAAGAAATAATGAAAGTTAATATAGAATCTCAAACTAAATTTAAATTTAAAGAGTAGCAATCAAGAAAATAATTTTTATTGAATGCTGATGCATTTATTATTTAACTTGGAGATTAATAGATTTAGCAATTAACCACTTCAAGTTATATATGGTATTTAGAAAAGAAAATAGCATATTTGGACATAAATTCATAATAGCTTTTATAATTATCCCATAGATCGTTATCTCTCGTTTTTTAATTCTCTTCTAACATATTTATTATAATTTTTTATTAACTTTATTGGAGATGAAAGGATAGATATAATTTTAAGAGGCAATTTTTTAAGATATTTATGCTTACATTAAAGTAAATATAAGGAGAACTTTATTTGTTTAATAATTAGTGCAAATCGAAGAAGATGAAACAAACTATAATGAATAGAAAATGGAAAATGGTGAGGATATAAATATTGAAAATTTAAATGATGAGAATTAAAATGATGAAGATAAAAAGAATGAGGAAAAAAATAATTCTGGTTAGTAAGAAGGAGATAATTCAAATGAAAATAAGAGTAAACTATAAAAATCAAAAAGAAATAATGTCTTTTCTCTTATTTAAGAATCAAACATCATCCATGGAGAACGTTTGAGGGTGAGAACTTCTTCCAGTACATAGAATTTATAACTTTAAAAAAGTTCTTCGAGCTAACAAATTGTATCTAAATCTGAGTCTAAGTGCTAAAAGAAAAACTAATAAAGTGGAGGTGATGACTTAGACGCTTTGGAGTTACTAGAAATAAGAAAAAAATAAGCTTCTAAAGAGGTAGGAATGGGGCATTCTGAGCATTATGTAAAAAATTTTATTTTTACTCAATTTATATTAATTATGATATTGTTGTATTAAATGATCAGTTGAGCAAAACTCCAGATTTTATCATTTAGATTGTTGATGATATCATGAAATATGATAAAATCGATTGTTTAAGAAAATAATTTGCTGACAAAAAGATTGATGAAATTCCAAATTTAGCAAAATATGGTGAACGTAAAAAGAAGGAAGATGTAACAATTAAAGATACTAAAGGAAATACTCTTACTATCTACTATTTAGACTAAGTAAAACTTAAGAAGGAGGAAGAAGAGAAAAAATTAGAGGAATAGCTCTAAGCAAAGCAAGCAAAACTGGAAAAATAGAATAAGAAGCAACAATAGCAATAAAATTAATAGTAGCAAAAGCAAATGGAATATGAAATGGAAAAAGATAATATAAAAATTGATGAATACTCAAAAGATTAATTTGCAAATTTAACTCCAAGTAAGGATATCTATTTTAGCAATGATAGCAAGAGAACTCCTTAGAAATTATTAAACGAAGACATCGTATTAGATGATCATCATAGTATTCAAAATTAAATATAAAATCAAGCTGGAGCAGACTTTGTTATAGAAGAAAGCAATAATCATGACACTGCACTTAATAGCTTAATTAATGATGAACTTCTCAGATAGCTTGATGATGGATATGATAATGTTCAAATGCAAGAAGATTTTACACATATAAATTAATTTGATCGCTAAATGGGATATGTCTAGAATTAACCTAATAACATACAAAATTAATAGATATAAGATAACGTAAGATACATTAAAATTTGAATTATTTAAATAGAAACTATTTTATTTTAATAGGGATTTATAGAATAAAATCAAGGATATAATTCTAATATGGGAATTATTGAAGGAGTAAATGGAGTTAATGAGGAGTTAGACAAATAATAAGGTGATTAATAAATAGAAGAATAATACTTGACATAATTGAGTGATGAAACAAAGTATATAATAAATCATACTACCATTACTTATATAGAAAGAATTAGAGATAGAGCTATTGATAATTTATACTTCTCATTTGAAGAAGTAGATAAAGATTTTAAGAAACTCTTTATCCATGCCCTTTATAAGAGATGTGGATCTAAAGAAAGTGTTCATTACATTTGTAATATGATTGATAACTATAATTCTGTTGTTTAAAGAAGGGCTGCAAAATCAAAAACAATCCAAACAAAACTAGCTGATCTTTAAAAGTTGTTTAAACTTGATTTAGATAATAAATTCTAAGTTAAAAATTGGCCTTTCATACCTACAACTCATAGAACTTATGAGTAAATAAGCGAATACTACCCTGAGCCTCCTTCTAATAGAGAGAGTATCTATGAAACTCTAAGGTCAGAAAAGAAATCAGTTGAATGTTCTTAAAATTGTGCTTGTATGGAATTGTATACATTAGGAGCATTCTCTTTAGAGATGGGAACATGGAATTCAGAGTAAAATTTTAATAAAAAAGAGATTTATTCTAATTTAAATAATTTTTTAAGGTGCCCAAATAGAAAAGCTAGAATAGAATGTACCCACCACGATTGCAAAAATAGCCAAGGAAATCATGGAAGATAGAAGGTATTAGGTACAGATGTTAAGGAAACTCTTTGTTGGGGTATTGATTAATACACAAAGAAAAACATATTTTATATTCTGCCTGAAAATGAAAGAGAAGATGTCAAGTTTAGATTTATCTAAAGTTCTCTACTTAAAGCTGCCAACTTATTAGAAAATGATGGATGGGAAATGAAAAAAGTGTGTGATTTTATTATTAGAAATAGTGAATCTAAAAAGAGTTTTATAAATCATGAAGAATCCAAGCCTAAAATTAAATATATCTTTTCAAACATGGACAGAAAGTTTGCTAAGATTTTGAATAAGGCAATAGAATTGAAAGTAGATTTAGAAGCATTTAGAATTCATCCTAAAGGAATGGGTGTTATTTGTATTAAGTAATTATTATCATTATTATTTTTTAAATTTAACATATTAAATTTCAAATTTTTATTTTTTTATTTTTAAACAGTCGAAATGGAATTGAATAAAACGATCTTATTATTGAATATATTGGTGAGATTTATAGACCTTATAGATGGTTTGAAAGATAAGATTTTATTAAAAAATACATGAAGGATAATAATTAATAAGATGTTTTACCTGATTTTTATAATATTATGCTTGAATTACATAAGGATGAAGTAAAGGGAATAGATATTTTGGTAATATTTTTAAGAGAGCAATTTATTAGATTTATAACTTTATTTTAATTAAATAATAGTATGTTGATCCTATGTAAAAGGGTAATTATTCTTCTAGATTAAGTCACTCTTGTGATCCTAATTGTGGTACTGTTGCAACTGTTTCAAAGGGAGAATATAATATTTCTATGTTTGCTTTGAAGGGTATTGAATATGGTGAAGAATTAGCTTTTGATTATTCTGCTGTTACAGAAAGTAAAAATGAGCATAAATAGTCAACTTGTCTTTGTGTAAATAATTATTAAAATATGTATCATTTATTCAACAGATATTTTAAAAATTAGGGTACTTAAAAGTGTAGAGGAAAGTATATTGAATTAAATAATAATAACTAAAAAGAATATAATTATATTCTTGATAAGCTACACTGTTTCTTAAAGAGAAACTCTGATTTACTTAGGAGTGGTAGTGAACCTTTAACAGAAGAGGATATAAAACTTCTAGAACATTACAATTTAAAATAAAATGTTTAGAAAGGTTGTGAAAAGTGGTTATTAAAATGGATTTCTATTATTTTAAAATCAGTTGGAGAAGAGAAAGACCTATTCTTTAGTGATTAATTGGTTACAAATAAATTTATCTAATAAAATGATAAAGATATTTCACTTCTTATGAAAGTTATAGAAATCAAAGAAAAGGGTGGGCTTGAAGTATATGAAGCTGAAGAAAATGCTAAAAAGGCAGCAGAAAATATTAATGAAGAATAAGTAAAGGAAGAAAATTTAGATGAGAATTCAAAAGAATAAACTGAGTAAGATATCAAAGTAAAGTAAAACTAAGAAGACAAATAAGCATCTTAAAATGATATCAAATAAGAAGGAGAAGAGAAGCATAATCTTGAGGAAAAAATGGAAGAAGAGAATACTGAAAAAACAGAATAAATAATTGAAGAAAAAATCGAAGAAGAAGAATAAGCTAAATAAACAATTGATCAATAAAAGAATGAAGAAGAAAGTAAAGAAAATTAAAAAAATTCTCAAGATAACCAAGAAGTTTAAGAAGAATCTGAGAATGAGAATGATAATGAAGATGAGGATAATGAGAATGGATAAGTTAAGAAAGATAAAGAATAAAAACCAGAGGGAATAGAAGAAGACGATGATGAAGAAGAGGATAACAATGAAGATGAAGAAGTTAGCTTAGAATAATCTTCTAAAAAATAAGATTCAGAAAATAAAAAAGAAGGGGAAGATAATACATAAAATAAAGAAGAAGGAGAAGATAACACAGAAATTAAAAGTAATAATGGTATTAATAAAGAAGGTGAGACTTCAAATAGTAAGATTACAAGTGAAAGTAAAATCAAATCATAAAATGGTGGTTCAAATAAAAAGAAATCTAGCATAAAAAAATAAAAGCCAAAAAAGCCAGTGAAAGTTAAATTTACCTAAGAAGAATTAGAGAAGTTAGAAGAAAAGTAAAGAATAAAAGAGCTTGTAGAAAAGAACACAATTGAGATTTTAAAACAAATGCTACACGAAAAAGAATAAGAAAAACAAAAAAACATTGAATTTATTAAATACTTAAGCAATGCAAAAGTAGAAAACAGAATCCAAAATATTATTATTTCTCTCGATAAAGTTAAGTACTATTTGAATAATGTAGGAGATATAAATCCTCCCCTATCCTATCTCCCTTCTTAAGAAATATTTATAAATCTATGGGGTAAAATCAATAAATTCTAAAAGAAAAGGAAATAAGAAAACTAAGTACTATCAATAACAGAAGAATTAATGGATTTAATTAAATATTATTCCCATTACAAAGAATGTCAATATGCATAAAAATTCATTGAATTATTTGATCCTTTTATGACAAAATACTTTTAAGAATCTGTAGATAAAGCATTATTAGCCTGGCGTCTTTTCTGTCTTAATATCCATTCAGTTTTTAATGATATTGTTGATCCTTAATTCCATGCTGGTGCTCTTCTTATTATTCTCTACTTCTATGCATTTACCCACACATACTTTACACCTCATGAGTAAATATTAAAATTTAAATTTACAAATTCTAACTATTAATTATATTAAAAATTAATAGATATTAGCCATTTAATAGTGAAAAAATGACAATCTCTGAAACAGAAATGTTCAATTTAGAGTTATTAGATGAAGATAAAAAGAACAATAATAAAAAAGTCAATAAAAAGAAGAATTATGAAGAGTAGAGATCATATTCTTCTCAATTCATTTGGGGGTAGTTAACGGTTTGGTTTAAATAGACTGTAGCAAGTCCTTAAGCTACTTTATCTTAGGATCGTAGAGGAACACTATCTTATCCATAATTAAATCAATCATTCAAAACTAATGTTCTTACTTATCCTTTCTAAGAAAAGAATGATGTAATTAAAAATTTAAATCTTTTTTATGTTATTTAAATAATTTGAAAATATTTAGAAAACTGCTAGATCTACATTCTTAAATCACATGAAAGAAAAACCTAAAGATATGTGGCCTCCTGAATAGGCAAAATGGTCATTTAAAAATGCCTTAAAGTGATTATTTTTCAATTTTTTTCCATTTATCTAATGATTTTTAATTTAAAGGAATTATGGAACATTACTTTTTGAAGGGGTACATAGTTAGAAATTAATAGATAATTTAATAGAGAGAGTAATTGGTATTATTGATGGCACATTTGAAGAAAAGATGAAATTATTTATTGATGTTGAAAGTAAATTATCTAAATAAACTGATGAAGATATTTAAAAGATTTAAAGTGAATGTTTTGATGTTATTAAGTAATAGCTTTCAGCTATGAATTTCTAAACTGTAGAAAAAACTTTGGAGTAATTAAAATAAGATTAACTTCTCATTTAGCAGTAGAGTAATTTGGTAGATCCTGATAGCAAAATGTAATTAAGAACTATTAGAAAGAAGCAAAAAGATTAAGAAGACGAGGATTTCTTTTATGGAGACATTCTTAAGAAAAAACCTTAAAACCCTGCAAACCAATCTAATTAACCCAAATCAAAAGATCCTTCATCAAACATAGGTTCTTCTACAAAGATTTAAGAAGAAAAAAAAGAATCTTAGCAACCCCCAGTTGAACTAAAAAAGAGAAGATTTAATGAGTTTATTTTAAATAATGAAGATCAAACATTTATTGAGGAAGATGAAGAGATAGATTAAATAATATAAAATGAAAAAAGCTTGGATAAATATTTAGTGATTGAAATAAACAAATAATTGATAACAAATTAATTACCTAAAATAGCAATAAAAATGAAAAAGGAATATCCAAATTTATTAGTGCCTCCTACCAAAAAAGACAACAAAATATCTTATGCTCCAGCCATTTCTTCAAGTGATAAAAAGAAGAAACCTTAGTAAAATTAGAATGAAGAAAAGAAAGTAAAAAACATTCAATCTACTTAGCTACCAAAAACATAGATTTCTCATAATAAAAAAGAGATTCACTAATAAAAACCTACAACTACTTCTTCAAGTACTACTGATTCAAAATCTAAACCAAATAACTCTCAATAAGCAAAATATTAACACTAACAATTACTTAGTTTTTCAAATTCAAATAAAAAAAAGGAAGGAGAAACTTCATCAGCTAAATCTTAACATTAAAAACCCTCATAACAAAGTAATCCTTAATAAAAGATCGTTGAGAAACCTAAATAGATTGCTTCAAATCCTAAGCCTTCTGATAAAAACCACTCTTAATTATCAACTAAAATTTCCTAACCTCACACAAAAGATACAAAGGTTGATGCAAAGTAAGCTAACGAGTCCTTAGCTAAATAAAAATAACCCACAGTAGATCCCAAATCAAAAGAAGTTAAACCAGTAGTGTAAGCACAACCATAAAAGAAGAAAACTCCAAGCAAATAAAATTCATCTGGTTAAGTTGAAAAAGGAGCTCTAAGCTAAATAGATGACATTGAAGATTTAAGTGCATATAGATTCCATAATGATGATTCAAGAAAAAGTGTTTTATCTTAGGCATCATAAAATAGTCAAGA
Organism: Tetrahymena borealis; assembly: GCA_000260095.1. Classification (NCBI taxonomy): domain Eukaryota; phylum Ciliophora; class Oligohymenophorea; order Hymenostomatida; family Tetrahymenidae; genus Tetrahymena; species Tetrahymena borealis. The sequence goes on along the minus strand of JH651275.1, from coordinate 295,114 downwards.
TTCAAATTAAAGAAGATCACATAGAGCTACAACATAGTTTGATTATAATAAATTATTGGGTAAAAAGACTAAGCCACCTTCATAATAAAACATCTAATTACCACCTCAATAAGGCTCTCATTAAGTAAATTAGGTAGAAGATCAATAATAATAAGTTCATCAATCAAATACTTTAGAATAAAAATAACCATCTGACAATACTTAAATGCAATTAGAATGATTTTGATTGATTGATTGACTGTCAGACTGACTGACTGACTGGCATACAGATTTTTTTTAGTATTTGATTTCATTTATCTCATAAATTATTTTCAATAATTCAAATTATATATTTAATACCTTAATACATAGAGTGAGTGTGTGAGTGGCAGTATATAAATAATTTGTTTGATATTGCTTCATGTTAAATTTTACTATTTTCTGATAGTTTTTTTCAAGTAATCTATCTTTATATCTATATTTTGTTCATTTATTATGATTTTTTAGAATGTTTATTTTTTACTCTAAACCATTTAATCTATCTCTCAAGCAAGCGAAAGGAAATAATTTGATTGTTAAAAAATTTGGCGCAATTTACAAATTCATTTTTTTATTTAGATTAATTATATTTATGTATGTATTTATTTAATTTGTAGCTAGCTAAAAGATATGATGAATTAGATAGATTATTAAAAATTTTGTTTCTACTTAGAATTAATTAACATACTCAAACAAATAGTGATAAATTATTCATAATTCAAATATTTTTAACTTAATATTAAAGTCATTTATTAATTGATTAATAATAAAAGTGGCATAGATAATAAACAGGGTAGTTAATTAAAACATTAAATTCTAGATAAATGGATTAGAGCTATAAAGAATTTTTGGTTACTGATGATTTAAAGTTTACAGTCGAATGGTCATCTAGTTAATTAGCGTAATAGAAATTTAAAACTATTTAATTTATTAGATTTATGAATTTCATAAATGTAGAATGATATTATGATTAAGCTTATTTACGAAATCAAATTTGCAAATAAATAGGTTGATAAATAATTTAGATCCAAAGTAGAAGATTTGCCTCCACATTAGCGAATAAGTAAATAAGATTTAAGAAAAATTAGCATTTATCAGCCTAATTCCTTTTAAATATTAATCTTAAGATAGGAAAGCAAGTATAAGTATGCATAAGCGAGAATTTTGTTGCCTAAACTATTTATTTAAGAGAAGGATCATATCAATTTTGCATTAGAGACTATACTAAATTTTCATAAGTGATATAAACAGATCCTAAAAAAATCAACATTCCATCACCTATTGTTGCTATTTGCGAATTATAACAAAAGCATAGCATTTTATTGTTCACAAAAGACTTTGAGATATATAGCTTAAATTGGGTAAAATAATAAAAATCTTTCTTTCTAATATAAACATACAAAGATATTTTATCAATCTAAATAAAATATACTTTTATTTAATAGAAATTACCAACTCAAGATTGTGAAGTTGACCCTTATGCTTACTAATAGTCAGTTAAATTACATCTGTAGCTAGAATTAAAAAGTAAATATAGCTCAGAAAATTAAGTTTAAATGGAAGGAAAACTTATAAAAATGGTAAATAAATTATTATCTTATTATTTATTTAAAGTGTTATTTTTTAAATCATAGAAATATGAAAGAGAATAAAACTTTATAACTTTCTACTTACAGTCATCTAATTGTAAAAGAATCTATAGAGTTTAATATCAGGAAGGAAAAACTTTTGTTCAATCATGCATTTCAACAGTTGATGAAAGTTAGATTCTCGATTTTGATATTTTTAATGGAAGAGTTTATGCTACTTTAGTTAAGTAAAACCAAAAAACTTTTACTTTAGCTATTACTGACCAGAATAGTGATACCTTTATTTAAGAGAAAGAAATTGATTCAATTGACAATTCCTTTTAAATTAATACTCATCTCTTCAGTATCATAGATACTTTCAAAAATTTATAATATAATTATATTATTGTTTCCTATTTATTTAAGGTAAAATTAACTCATCATCATTTTTCCTTCCTCTTCACCTATAAATTTATCTTAATTTAATTTTTTTAAAAGAAATAAGACAATTAGAATTAACTAAAAGTTATTTTGATAGATTTAAATTAATAGCAATCTTTAAACAACCAAGAAATTTTGGAAAAACGTATAGCTATTGGCACAATCAGCAGTACAAATAATAAAGCAGAAAATATTTAGGCCTTATAATTCAAGAAAACTGTTTAATTGAAAAGAAATAATAAAGTATTTGTTCCATTATATGAAAAAACAACTTTGGGAAATGAAAATACGATCATTGTAAGTACAATATAGCTCCAAAAAGCAGAAATAGGATGTATTAAATCAAATGAAGAATAATGTGATAGTCTGTTCTAGCAGTTAGTGCTTAATAAAAATTAAATCTATGACAAAAATTATGTCTTAGTGTAGCCAAATCCCATTATTGATGAATACATTTAAAAATAAATACATAAAATTCCTAATTATATTATAGATTGCAATTCTGTATTTTCTTAAGGAGTTAAATATGATGAGCAGAGCTTGAAATTTTTATATTTATTGATTATTAATAAATAACACGCCCTTTTAACAGACATCATAAATACCAGAACAATTGTTAGAAGTAATGTTTTTTAAACTGCAAATTTAATTTAAATTCTAATTAATCCATAATAAAATAGAAAATTAAGAAGTTTGCGAATACCTTATTTTGAATTTAGAGTTGCTTGAAAGAGAACTTTACTACCTCCTTTTCAAAAATCATGTCCTTAGATATATAAAGGAAACAAATTTTTTAGATTTAAGTAAGGAAGACTATTTACAATTCTACGAACTTGTTTAAATTATCAGTGAAATATTTAACTCAATCTTAGTTAGAAAGTAAAAAGAAGCATTTGAAGATATGAGAGAAAGAAATCTTCCATGCTTCAGCTAAGAGCATTAAATTGCTATTAGTAATGCTAATTCTGTAATTGAATAAATAACTTCTTAAATCTGTGTTATTAAGATATCTGGCTGGCTATTAGACCAAAGTTTCTAAGGCTAAAGCTTAAGTTAATTACTATTCTCTTCTTATGATTAAGTACAAATAACCCAACAATAAATAGCTGAGAGATTACATCAATAATAAAATTTGTAAATATTCTTTTAATTTTTCTTTTTTGAATTTAAAATAATAAGAATTTATTTTTATAATTAAATTGTTGAAAAAAATTTAGGATTAGAGAAAGAAACTTATTATTTGGTGAGATCTAAAATAATAATTTATTATTCTGTGACTAGATCTTTTAAAGCTTTGGGTTTTAATAATTTGATCCTATTAGCAAGATGAGAGCAGCTGATTAAAACAAGAATGTGGGAATAAATTTGCATTCTTTTGCACTCTATAGATACCTATTTGAGTTAGCTAAAATAAACCAAGAATTTGAGCAAATTTTACTAAATTATGAGAAAGAACTTTCATCTATCTCTAATAATGGCTATGTAGGTTCTATCAGTAATGTTAATGATGGTGAGTTATTTAGATGTCTTTGTTTAATTGATGATTTAAATGAATAAAATAGATTTGATATTTTTAAATTGATTATTGAAAATTAAAAATATATTTCAAATATAAATCCTGAATTAATTGTGTACATTATATGTACCTTTGCTGCTCTTTCATTTAAAGAGGAAGCATTCATTCTCATTCGCTAGTTCAATAAATCCGTAGATTGGTTGTAAGGAAACTATCCAACAGTTCTTGTCAATATCTATCTCAAGTTTGAAAATGTAAAATAAAAATTATTTAAAACTAAATTCTAATAATTAATGTAATAATTAAATTATCTAAAGGTGTGTTAGGCTATTTAGTTTAGTTTAGCATTAAATTAATGTGTAAGAAAGGTAGAAAAACAAGATTTAATTTTGTTAGAATTAATAAGTAATATTATAAGCAGAAGATAAGAAGAAATGCTATTTAGATAAGAATTGAATCCTCTTTAAGATAAAGCAATAGTTGATGCATTCTAAATGTTAATAAATAATGGTGACACTAAGATTTTATTAGTATTTATCAAGTATCTTATTTATAGAAATCAATACTTAACTGCAATGGAGATATTTGAAAATCAATAAAAAACAATTTATGATTGTTTCTAAAAGGAAGAAATTGAAATTATTATTGCTTTGTTCTCTTCTATCCTCAAACAATATTCCTCTATTTAAATCTAAGAGCTAATTCAATAATATTCTTTCTTAACTAAATTTAATGTTCACAAACAAGATACTCTACCACAATATCCTTCAGAAAATGTTTAGCCATCTCATTTAGAAAGCTCAGTTATAAAACTTTTTAACATATAGTAAAAAAATTTCAGCATGAAAAAATCTAAATAAAATAATTAAGATGACGATTTCTTAGTTTTAATTAATTTTGAAAGAAAGAATATTGAAAATTTAAACTAAGATAAAATGAATATTGAATAAGATATTCCTATGGTAATTTTAATTATTAAATTAATAATTTTAATCTATTTTATCTAACAAACATAGACACCTTAATCAAAGGAAAGGCTAGAACCTACCTAAAACACCAAGAGTAAAAGAAAATGGACAACTTCTAAAAAGATACCTTCTCCTTATTGATATTTATTTATGGATAAATGATAGATAATATGAAAATTAGTTTAATTTTAAACTAATTCCAATAAATTACTCATGTTATTTTTTATAATTAACCCATATTTTATTTATATTTTTAAATAATATTCTATCAAAATTAAAATATTATCATAAAGAAAGATTTATATTTTATATTTTAATGAAGTCATTTAATTTCTAATTAATTAATTTATTGTAAAGTTTTTAATCTTTCAGAAAGTTTTTTGAATTATATAATAAAATCAAACTATATTTTGTATAGCACTATATATTATGAGATTAATTATACATAGCTTTATAAGCATTAAATTTCCTTAATAGTCTTTTACTTATTTAAGAAACACTAGCTATTAGGTTTAAGATTTTAAGGTGTATTTTTATCTGATTCCTCTATAATTAACATTACAAAAAGGTTTCTTAATTTAGGGAATAAGTGAAAGATAATTTTTATTAAAAATGATCTTTTAAAATTAATAGTTTTATGATTCATTAGATTAATAACCATACTAGATAATTAACACAATATAAGCTTTAGGCTTAAATATATTTGCTCTGATTCTATTGAGTATTATTACAAAGTTTTATTATTAATTAGATAAATATTCAATCTTATGTGTTAACTAAATTAAGTATTACTCAAAATACAATCAGCAGAATTTAAACAATACACTTCTTAAATATTTAAGTTTAATTAAAGTTTTTTGTTGAAAATAAAATATATAATAACAATCGTTAATCGGTTATATGAGCTATTAATAATAAATATAGTAACCAACACAAAATTTTAAATTATACTTCATTATAGTTTCATCAAATTGTAATGATTTTCCTTTATTTTTTCAAAAGGGTTTCTTTAGATTTTTTAGATGATTTAATCTTATAATAATTAATTTTACTGATATCTTAATAATTTCCTTATAAAATTAAAGGAAATAGCTTGAAGAGAATTTTAAGTATTTATTATTATAATGATTAATACATTTGTAAACTATCATAAAGCATAATCAAATTAAATATTCAAAAACTTTTTTTAGTAAAAAAATAGAAAATAATTATATAAAAAGGGAGATAGAAAATGAATGACAACAAATAGCTTATTCAAAAAGCATTTTAAAAATTTAACATAGATTCTTACGTATTTGCCATCTAATCAGATTACATAATAGCTGAAACACAGAAATCCATAATCTATTTGTGCAAATAAGTTAATTCTTCCTTTAAGAATGTCTCAGTTGCTCTCAAAGTTTACAATTAATCTCGCTCATAACTAGAACTTACCATAAAAGCACATAAACTTTTTCCAAAACTAAATGAATGTGAATATATAGTAAACCATTATGCCATTGGCGTTATAAATAACATTCTAGCCATTTGCATGGACTTCATAGAAGGTATAATTTATTAATACAGTTGCTATAAAATGTAGTTGTTAGTTCCTAATAATATATCTTACCTTTATTGAATAGGAAGCACAATAGATTATATAGTAAAAAACAAGGAGATTACAACAACAGAGTTAAAAGATTCTCTCAAAAAATACATGCTATCTATGTAGTTTTTGAATAGAAAGAATATCTAACATAATAATATTAAGATGAGCAATTTATTTATCACGACGAAAACAAAACCAATATTAGGTAGAATTTAATGAACTAATAATATTTCATTATTTAATTGCAAATAAGGAGGGTATTATCTGAATCACAAGGCGATTCAACTCAATAAATAAGAAACAAAAGAATAAAATTAATTATTCTTTTTTTAAATATGAGCCCAATATTTCAGATTTAATAATAATTTATTTATAATTATAGGTTGTATTAAGATTTCTGATGAGAAATAAAAGACATCAAATTTTTATGAATATGGATGGCTTTTGATTCAGTTATTTGGAAGTTATGAAGATGCTGATATAATTAAGCTAAAGAAAGAGCATATCAGAAAAAGGTATAGCAATTCAGCTTTTCCAGAAACGTTTCTTGCTATTTTGAATGATATGATATAGTATTAACAGATTTCTGATGAAGATATTCTTCTTAAAGAATAAGAATCAATTCTGAATAAGTTCGAGGATTTGTGTAAATATTCATTTATCTAATAGATTTTTTAAAATAATTCTAAAATAATTTTAATAATTGATCGATTATTTTTTTCTAAAATTAAAATTATTTTTATAAAAATAATAGGTGATAACTGTCATAGTTTTGATTAGTTTTTATAGTAATACGCATAGCCTAGTAACCCTGATTCAAAATATAATAAAAGAATATCCCCAATAAAAAGAAAAGTTATTTAAAAATAATAAAGCTACTTTTTAAACACCAATTTAATTGACTAAAGAGATTTGATTAGAGCTGAGAATTATTTTTAAGAAGGATAGACATAGAAGGCTTCTTAAGAATTTAAAAAAGCAATAGTCAAAACAAAAGGACAAGATGCTACTCCAATTTATAATTTAGCCTATTTATATTTTTAAGAGAAGGATTATGAGGAGGCAATTAAATTATTTAAATAATCAATAAAACTAAATCCTATGCATAGTTCTGCTTATAATTTAATTGGATGTACTTATGATGAGATGGATTAGTGTAAGAAATCTTTAAAATATTATAAGGAGAGCATTAAACTAGCAAAAGACTCAGGAAACTTTCTAAACAATATAGGAATATACTACTTTAAGTAATCTAAATATGAAATATCAATAAAATATATTATATAAGCCTTAAAACTAGAACCTGAAGATGATAGAATTCATGGAAATTTAGGAATGAATTATTTAAAATTGAAAGATTATAAAAATGCTAAATACCATTTAAAAAAATAAATATTAATTAACCCTAAAACGAGATCAGGTTATTATTCTCTTGCAATTCTATATAAGATAATTGATAAAATGTAGAAATCAATTTATTATTTTAAGAAGCATTCTCAAGTAAATCCCGATTCATCTGAAGCAATTAATAAAATTATTTAAATATTTAATAAATAAATTATAATAGATGAAACAACCTTTATAATAATATCCAAATTAACATGATCTGTTGTATTAATTCAAAATATTCACTAGTTATTTATTATAAAAATTTATTTTTAAAAATGATAAAGTAAAAGTTTAAAATATTTTACCTACCTTAAATCTTTCTGTAAACAAAATGAATTATTTAAAAATTTAAATTTTTCCAAAAAATTATTATATTGAATAAAAACGTCTACATACACTTCTTAATTACTGTAAATGATAGACAAATAAATATTTATAATTTTCTTTTTCTAATCAAATATTAATTCATAATTAAATAATTTCCTTTCAATCAAAATTACTTTTGTTAAAAAAATCAAGAAATAATAAGGATTCAAACAATAAACCAACCACTAATTAATTTTTAATAAAAAATAAATTTTGAGTAATATCTCTTGACTTTCTAATGTAACAAATATTGATCTAATTAAAGCTTCAATAAATTAATTATCTTTTTAGGTATCATTTAGGTTTTTATTATTTATAATTATGTATAGAGTAGAAGTTATATTTCTAATCATAGCACAAATTAATTTAAAATTTTATTTATTATATTTTAATATTTTAGTAAATAAAATTAACTTTCTTTTTTTAAATATTTCAGCTCTGTAAGTTGTAGAAAGACATAAATTAGAGGCTGGCTAATTTAATAATTTAGGTAAGAGTAATATTAAAATATATGTACATCATATAAAGGAAAATTGAACTAAGATTTAAGAAGTATTTTTGTAATTAATTTAATAAATTATTGAGATGGGTAGTATTTATGGATGTCATGGTGAGTTATTATTATTTTTCACTTAATATTATTAACATTAATTGGAGATATATCACTAAATTAAGAGAGAGGTGATTTTTACACAGTTTTACTAATGGGAGTATTTGCATCTCCTGAAAACGAAAGTGTAAGGTCAGGATTTAATCCTCTGTAACTTGGAGAGTTTGGGTCATTTGAAATCTTATTCTTTATTATCATTATATTGCAATTATGATTATACTGTTAAATTCTTTTACTAATAGACTCATCTTCCTCCAAATATTCATCCGAATCAATAGAAAAAGCAGATTAGCTAATATCTTAATTATTCGTTTATGGTGAAGTCTGGCTCTTCGGCATATTAGTTAAAAGTATTTTACAAGAAGGTGTTTATGTATCAACTAAATTTATTTTTTATTTAGTAGATTTTAGATCTGGTTTATTAAAAAAAAACTCAGACTCCTTTCTAATTAAAGGAATTTAGTGACAACTACTATCTTGTCTATTAGTTAAGAGAATTTCATCAATTTCCTAAAAAGTAACTTAAAATTTTTTATCACTAGAATTATTTGCAGAATTTAGCTAAATTAAAGAAGGTATGTTATTATAAGAAGTATTTAACAGCAGTTATTTCGACTTTTAGGGAGAGAAATCATGTTTTTTTATAGATTTCATATTTGTAAGCTACAATTTTGTCATTGAAATTTAAGATTAATAAATTTATGTGTAATCTTTTTATTAGATAATTAAATTCTTCACACTAGGTAAGGCTTTATACTTTTTCAAAGCTGGATGCTTTAGAATATCTGAAAAGCAAATTCTATCTTATGGTTTTACTTTTAGAATTTTGGAGATAAGATCTTTAACTTCATTAGAAATAGTAATCTTGTGGTCTTCTTTAAGTGTTTTTCTTTCTACATGTTCTTTCAGAAGACAATCTATATCAAGCTAAGGGTTACAGAACTCTTAGATGCAGTTAGAAATCTGTAATTAAGATGTGCAATAAGAAAAGGGTGAACTAATTTTTAGAATAAAAGTTAAATTAGTTAAGTAAAGAAAAAAAATTATGAAGCTCATATTTAGATTCGAATTAAACTTTTTTCTAAATGATTTAAGAATCATTAATTCTCTCGAAATCGAAGGAAAATTTTATTCGGTTTTAATTTTAAATATTAAATAGTTTTTTCATTACTTTCCTGTAAGCATAAAGAAAAGTACACACCCAATTCCCCACAAGTCAACTGAAAAATCGTACTCTTCATAGTTTTCTAATTCAGGAGCCATATAATAATAAGTCCCACATACATTATCGAGTATGTTATCTTTATTGTAAAAAATAGAAGCTCCAAAGTCTCCTATTTTGATAGAGAAATTATCATCCAATAAGATATTTTCAGGCTTGATGTCTCTATGAATGAGGTTGATGCTGTGAACTGCTTTTATACCATCTAAGATTTGAGCAAAAAGATCAATTGCCTTTTAAATTAAATATTTAGAATTATCAACAAAATAAATTAAAAATCGTATAATATTCTATTTTCTAAAATGCATTCTCTACTTTTCGTTATTAGAAAATTTTCCAAACAAAAATGAGTTTTAAAATAAATTAAATAGAAAAAAAAATAGTTTTCTAATTCGATCATTACCTCACTTTCTTCCAAAAATCCCTTAGCCTTCACATAATTAAAGAGATCTCCATTTTAACAATAATCCATTACAATTACAAAAAAATTTTCTGTAGTAAAGCATTCAGTTGATTTAACTACTCTATCTGAATCAACCATTTCAATCGCATTTACCTCCTGTTCTAGCATCATAATAACATTCTACTCTTACTACTAATCTTTATAGAATCTGTCTATGAATTTTAGTGCATACAGCTTGTGGTCATCCTTTTTCTCAGCCACATAGACTTATCCAGATATTCCTGTTCCAAGAGGGGCAAGTAATTTATAATCTTCTACTTCAACCATAGAAAGCAAATTAATTATATAGAGTATAAACAATAAATAGCTAGTTTTTTTTTTGAAAATTAACAAATAAAGTTTTTCTTTACTTTTTACCTTTTTAGATTTTAGTTTATTAATTTTTACTAAATTAAAGAGATAATATTTAATGTATATTTGCATATGAGAATAGTGCAAGATTGACTTAATCTAATACTTATCTTTATTAAAAGAAACTATTTCTCTTCTTTTCATTATTAAATTTCGAACTTAAGTTAGAAATGACTATTACAACTTTTATATCAAAAGTAAAAATTATTGAACACTGTGTAAACTAATAACAAAATAGAACAGCTATAACATATCTCACTATTTATAATCAAAAAAACCGTGTGACTATTTTTGTTTAAAATTTTTAAATCAATAGTTTTTAAAATTTAATGTTTAGAATTAATCTATGTGTAGTGCTAAGTTACCAATTAACTAATAAATAGAATAAAAAAAGTATACTTCTATTATCTTAGTTATTTTATTTTCTTCGCACATGGTTTAATTTTATTAATGATTAATTAAGAAATAGTGTAAACGATAAAAGCACATAAAAAAGTAGGAATTATTATATTAGAATAATTTGAGTATTTAGGTACTAAGCTAAGATATTAATATATATTTATATAGAAAAACTATTATGTAGAAAAGAGATAATTACTAAATTTATAATATAATATCCTCGGACAGTCAGCCCTGTAGAATAGAAAAATAAATTTTGAATCAAAGAAATGCAAAATATTACTTTTCACAATTCCATACAAATCACTTAATCTTATCAGTTTTCTTAAATATTCTTACAAATCGTCTAGTTCACAACAACAAGCTGGTTGTTTTTCCATATTCCATGAATTTCTGTATTATCTGATTTTTTAGTATAGACTCCTCTCCCATTAAACATATCTTATGAAAATTCGCCATTATATTTATCACCATTTTCTAAAAATTAAATTCCTTTTCCTTCGAAGCAGCCATTACTCCATTAACCTTCATATTCAGTTTCTCCATTTTTCTTCTTAAGTATGCCATACCCACTCTACACTCCATCTTTGAAATTACCTTCATACTAACTACCATCTGAACTAATAAATAAACCTTAGCCATGCCTCTTAGAATTCCAGAACTCTCCTTCATAATAATTACCTATATATAAATTTGAATTTAATCTATTAAAATAAGTAGATTTATCTAAATTAAAAAAGTTGAAGAATTTTTAAAAAAGAAAAAAATTCAATAGATTTTTTTATTCTATGATATTGCTATAAAATAATTATATGTGTGAATTACCTTTTTATGTCCAGACATAAATACCTCTCCCTTATTTTTTATCTAAGTGGAAATCTCCAATATAAGTATCACCATTTTAAAATATGATTCTACCTTTTCCATGTAGCTTTCCTTACATAAATTCACCTTCATAAATTTTTCCAGTATGTCTGAAATATGATAAACCTTTTCCATGAGGAAGATTAGCCTATAGCTCTCCGATATATATAATTTCTTAGTTTTCATAGAATCCTTTATAAGTAGACTTACCATCATTTGTTTTATTATTCAGCATTTCTATAGATAAATTACTTTCAGAAAGATAAAATGGCTAATAGTAATATTAAGGTGAACGCACATTATCTAAATTAAATACTTTTTATTCGAGATATGGAAGAATATCCTTATTGAGGTAGTTTTCAATAATATTCATATGGGCATCAAAATCTTCCAAATATACTTGCTATAATTATTGCTCTATAGTTTAATGGGAAGAATCGGCTTCAATGCTTTATAAAGAAGAATCATTCTTGTATTTTAATTTCGTGCTTAAATGTTTAATAGCCGAGTTGAACTCTTCTAATGTTTTAAAATCTGCCTTTTTGCACTTTTATATTAACTAACTTGTATTGAGCTCGTTAATCTTTGCTTAATGCTTTTTTATCCTTTGGTCTACATAGTTATCTATCATCTAGTTTATTTTCTTTTAAAACTACCTAATCGTGTCTATATTTTTCTGTAGGCGAAGATCACTTTCATTTTAAAATTTCTTATCCATTTCTGTAGCAGAAGCAAACTTTTCATTTATTTGATCTAAAAACTCGCCTAATTCTAAACTATCATGCCCTTTATGATTTCCTTTTATTGTTAAGCAACTTGCACAAATGAGACCTTTGTTTTCGCAAAAATAATCTAAGCAGACTAATGCTGGTCTCTTTTTTACATGCCATATACAATGCTTGTTTTTAAAAAATTCTGTTAGTTTATGTTCAGTATCTTCCATCACCTCTTAATTGCTATCTAAAATCAAATCTTATTTTAATAATTTTAAGGTTGTAAATAAATAAATATATTTCTTTGAGCTAAAGCTCAAATCTAACAAATATTATCATCCACAAAAATTTAACAATTAAATTTTATTGGTTCTTTTATTTTCGAATAATAATAGTGTTGAATTTACATTTTTATGGCTTGTTTTTCTATTTAAGTATTACTTAACTAAGATGCATCTTTAACAACAATATCTTTAATTGTTGTGATTTTTTTCCTACCATATTTATATATTCCAAAAATTGAGTAGAATTAATTTATTTAATAATCTTTAGAATGAAAACATAAAATAGATATTAATAAAACTTTAATTTCAATAAAAAATAAGCACGACAAAATATAAATTAATATATTAGTAAAAATTTTAGGATAATGAAAAGCTTAAAAGTATTATTATCTCTAATAAAAATAAATTGGATTGGATTAGATTATTGAGGAGATTATATTTATTTATTTGTTTATTTATATTTATTACAACGAAATAATCAATTTATATAATTAATACTTATAAAAGATATGATATAGTTAGGTAGTTAGTTAGTATATTTTAATAGAATATTATATAAATTTTATATGGAAAAAATCTATTTCTGTTGTTAAGTTTGTTAGTAACAGAACATTCTATTTCATTCAAAACCCAGCCATTAAATTATTAAAATATCTACAATTATTTTATTGTTTGTTGTTGTTTCATTTTATCCTGTCAGTTAGACTTCCTTTAATTGAACCAATTTTATTAGTAGTTACTGATTTTGATTTAGGAGTGGAAGATTATTTTTACTTAGGTGTTACTGATTTGAGGATTGGGGAGATTTCGTATTCATTTACTTTCGGTAACTATTAGGGTTTAATATTATTTTAAATATCTTAAAATAATTGAGTTTCTTTTCTTAGGAATCTAGTACTTGTTGGATTATTTCTAAATGATTGTATTTAATAAAGGTCAATTATAGATTTAGCTATTTATGGATTCTATTAATTATTTTATTTGATTACTGAAGGGTTTTATTTATCTTGGAAAATTTATTTTTATGATATTTTAGAATTGCTTTCAATTAGAGTATTTAAAGTTGGAACTGATTATTTTGAAGCTTAATTAACTTGTGAAGTTTGTTTGCTCATTGATAAATTAAGATCTATTCAGTTTCTTTAATTATTATTTGATGGAGGAGTTTCTTTTAAGAATTTAGGATCAAGTAAGTCTATTAGTCTGGTTTTTGTAGTATTTTATTGGACGAAACTACTTAATTAATAGCTACTCATTTAATGAGGAGGGGATTTAACTTTTAATGAGTGAGAAGATGTAATGGAACTATCAATAGAAATTTAACTCTATAAATGTAGCTTTCTATTTTATTTATGCTCATTATTGAATTGCACACTATTTTACTTACTTATCATATAGCTATCTTTTTGTTCAATACTTTCCATTCTTTTATTATTTAAATTAAATTAAAAATTATGAGACAGTTAATTAATAGTAAAATATTTTAATTACATATTTTGTGGAATTATCTAGAGTAACTTCTACCAACTCGTTAGAGACTATAGGCTTTAAAGAATTTCGAAAAACTTTCTATCAGAGATAGTCATTCGAAGAGAAACTACAATTTATTTTATCCATATGATAAAAGTATCGATGTGATATGACTTAATAGGTTTGTTGGAATGAGTTAAGTCTTCGTAAGCGTTATAGAGACAGGTAACTGCACTAAGCTTAAAAAGAATACTCGTAATATGCTTTTAATTTGCATGTGTAAAAGTATTATTAATCAATTTTACTACATATCTTCCAAATACTGAACTTGTACTAATTAATATCAAAAAAATTATTACTCTATTTGATTTGTTTAAGAAATTTATTTTACGGTGAATTAAAAAACCACAATAGGATTGTGTGCCAAATTGAATCAGTTAAAGATATAAAAATATCATCTCTCTAAATGACTTTAATCAAAAGAGATATTGTGTCAACTAGAATTATTTTACTTGATCCAATAGGAGCTTTAATCTATATAAAAATATTTTAATCAGACAAAAAGCCTAAGAATTTATTTTACTCTGAGATTCTATAAAATAAATGGATCTTTCTTAATCATATCTAGATATTTGATGGTCTTGCAGCAATAATCAAAGTATTCTGAACACATCTATTTTATTTTCTTATACACACTATCAAACTTATCATGATATTTGTATAAACTGGATAGAATTATATTAACAATATTTCCTGATACATAAGAGCTATTGTTAATATCAGATAACTTAGCCAAAACTCTCATCTTTATCAAGTAATTCTAGTGTTTGTTAGTAACAAATTATAAGATTTTACAATTAATTGAGTTATGAAATTATTTATTGATTGAAAATTCCATAATATTACCATAAAGATTCTTTCAAAGTTAATGGCATTTTCATCAAGTAACATTTCTATAAGATTCTCATTTATCTTTTCAATGTCTAAAGTATCAGATTCCATCAGTTTTTTATTAAGCTATCTCCTATATAGTTCGATTTGATTGTACTATTCTTAAAAAGAGAATACATTTCTTACAATAGTTAAACAAACTTGGCTGCAAGGGTAAGAATAGAATTCCTTTGCTAAAATCCTTTCACTAAAGAATTCTTTACTTCTTGCCATTTGTTCAATATCAGAATTAACCTTGATAATAAATAGATTAGGCTTTAATTCAATAAAAAAATATTATACTTGCATAAATTTATGGTTAGGATATGGCTAAATAAGCTTAGACGAGTGAAAACCATTTTGAGTTGAGAAGAGACTATGATTCTATTCAGTAATATCAAGGTTGCTCTAGCCTAACTAATTTTAATTATAATTCTTTCTCCTGTTATTTAATAAAATAAGAAAAAGTAGAATTAGGGTTTTCAATATAAAATAATACCTATCTAATTAAGAATTGAGCTATTTATTTCTACGAGCTTCTACAATTGATTTATTTGCTAACGCTATTAATGTAAGTTTAGTTCTAATTCTCTTAATCTTAAAGAGAGCCCTTTCACTGAATTAGCTATGTTACGAGTCTTTACTTTCATCTAATGACTATTAAATTAATTAACTCGTTCTTTACCTAAGTGTTAACTAATTCTCTTCTTCTTAAGTTAGATTACTACTCATTAATTTTGATATTCTCGATAGATTACTTAATCTAGGACTATAAGTTTCTTTGAAAGAAAAACTATCTCTCTCGAAGATTCTGGTATTCGATTTCTTTGTTGATCTATATTATTTTATCCTTTCTAAATCTATTTTATCTATATTTGGAAGACCGCCATTCAATTCTTGGTAAAATAAATATTCAAAATCGTCTACTTTTCCAATAATACTTTTCTTTTTAGAATTAAAAATTGTATTCAAAGCTTCAACATTCTTCTTACTATCTTTTAAGACAACTTAAAGTTAAGAATCTTCATTTAATATTTAGCTCATATCATTCTTAATAGTTTTGAAAAGTTATTTAATATAATAAAATAAATATATATTTTAACAATTAATATTACTCCTTATTATTTATTTGGCTATTATTGCTTTTATTTCTCATTTTCCTGTACTTTTTTCAACAAATTTCTCTAAATTATATTTGCAATTTTTGTTTTAAAGCTCTTTTCTTTTTTATATTTTTCAAAGTGATCATATGAGAGTAACAAAGAGCATAGCTCTTAAAACCAAGTGCTATGATTCATATATTCTGCAATCAAATTAAGATTTTAAGGAGTAAGCTTGTAGCGATTAGAAGCTAAGTCTGAAATACCAGAAATTATCTCAAATATAAAAGGATTGTATATATGTTCAAGTAGGTTAAACATTATATTGAAAGAAACTATATTTAGTAAAGCTTGGTCTTAATCAAACTCAATCATAATTTCAATCATCTTAGCTACATGGTTCAAGTTTCCTGTGGAAACATCATCCAAAAAATAGTCATACATATATTAAACTAGAATATTAATAAAGACAAAATTAATTTGATAATAAATTTAGATTTGATTTACATGCTAAAGTAAAGAACTAAGGGAAACAGTTTAAAACAACTCTCATGTTTTATCTTTATTTCAATAGTTAAATAATCTTAGATGAACGCATATTTTAAACGTTAAATCTCTCATCATTTACTTCTAATATTTTTTAATGGCTATTTATTTTATAATACTTTAGCAACTTTGCATTTTTATTTATTCTTCTTAAAGATGGATATAAACTAGCCCAGCAATTGAATGGCTAAGTATCCTCAGGATAGAAAACGAAACTTAAAAATAATCTCACATTTGTTTCTGACTTAAAGAAATTCATTATATATTCACTTTTTCCTATACTCGGTATTTCCTCTATTGTTATTGTAATTCAATATATTTTTAAATTTATTTTAAAAAAGAATTTATTTACTTGAAGATAGCCACATTTCTACTTCTCTTTATGTATTTGGTTCCATAGATCCTCTATCAGGATCTGGTTCTGAAGCCGGACTTTCTTACTCTTCATCGTCATCATTTACGGAATCCACATACTCATCCTACTATTTAGAGTTTTTTAATAAATGTAGCTTTAAGATGTCTACTGGATTAACTAGACCGGCATATGATTTTTATTCAGAGGTTTAATAAGTGTTAAAACTTAAAGCGAAATCTTCTTCTTTAAGAATTTCTTGGTTGTCTTTTTTGATGAAAAATCTACTCTTCTGCATGAAAACTTTATTTATCAATAATAATTTAAAAAATAAAATCTTCTTTAAATAAGTAAATTAAAATATTATTAAAATTTAGATAATTTGAAAGAATAATTTCTTTTTATACTTTCCTATTCAATATGAGATTTTAAAAAATAAAAATTAAGATTTTACCTTATTCTATTAGATTATCAAAATTGACTACATCTTCAAAATAAAATAAGAAAGTCTTTTTAATTCTTTCTATAAGCTCTACTGTGTGGATAATCAATTACTCATTGTTGGTGTAATGGAGGTAATGATAAAAAATGGCATTTTTATCATCTAGATTCTTTATTGAATGCTGAGTAACGAATATTGTAATTACATCAAATATGAATTCTAAGCTGAAAAACTTAATCATTACTACATTGTCTTAAATTTCTAATAATTGTTTAATTTAGTCAAATTTAGAATATGTTGGTTATATAAATGAATTTTAAACCTACCTTGATTGTAAACTTAGATAGAAATTTAATCTTTTATTTGTTCATCTTTCAGTATATCAGTTTCAGAAGTAGATGAATTGAATGATTCATTGGTTTTATAAAGCACTTAGGATTTAGTATCATTTTCTTATAGTCTTGCGCAATGTTCCAAACCATCCCAAAAATTCAGCATAAATTACAAATTGCACTAAAACTTTTCGAGTATACTTGCTAAGATTAGTCTAATCGGCTTAGGAGAAAAGATATAATTCATAAATAAATATTTAACTAATTCTTTATTCTTTGCAACCACCATTTCAATTATTTCTTCAAAAGGAAGACTTTCACTTATTATTTTACATGCTTTTACTATTTTTTTCAATCTTTTTTCATCACTCACTTCTAATGTCTATTATCAGTTATCATAGATAACAAATGAATAAAAATTTAAGGCGTTAAGAATAGTTACTGCTTATTTGAGGAGATTCTGTGGATTATCCATATACTATATTTTGTTTTGAGTTAATAGAATCTATTTATATTTATTTGCCAAAAATATTATCTTCTACTACCTGCCTGCTTAAATCAAACTAGAAGTATTTATTTTGCAAGTTAGAAAGATTTATAAATTTCTTAAGATTATTTAAGTAAAATCATCTGAATTAACTACAATTTATTAAGCGAATAATGATTAAATATTCCTTTTTTTTAAAAAAAATAGATCATAACCTATTATTTATACGTTTAAACGCTATTTTTATATAAAATTTAAAAATTGATTAACATGAGAGTAAGAAATCTTTAAAATAATTTTATGGGAATATTTATTGATAGAATATTTATTTGTTTGTTAATCGAAAATAGAGCATTTACATAAACTTTTAATAATTATCCTGTTAACAAATTCATTGTTATCCAACCAGTTAATATTTTTATCTTATTTATCACTTACAAAATTAAAAATATTCTCTAAAATAATACCCTAGTATTTCCTAAAAAACTATTATATATCTTCTAATTTTAAACAATATTTTAAAGAAGAATAATTATATTTTATTTTTCATTATAGATTGTTGAAATTTGGATAATTAAAAACTAAATAATTAAATAACTAAATCAGTTTATTCATTTATCATAGTGAAGAAAACAAAGAAGGAAGGCTCAAAAATTATATTGTTTTTATAATTTTTTTACTTTTTGAATGAATGATTGGTTGAATCATTAATAATTAATTTAATTTAATGAAAATCATAAAATACTACAATTTAATAAATAATTGATTAACAAAGTAAAGCTAATACCTCAATCAAAATCAAAAATAGAACTAACAAGTAGAATTATAATTTGTATTAAAAGATGAAGGAAATTTGGAATAAATTGAAAAAATGGTTCAATCGTAATATAGCTCTTAAGTATAACGGCAATGCTATGAAAGAGTTCTACGAACAATCAATATAACCTTTTTAGTACAAGAATAATTAATACTTTTGCATTATGATAGTTTCCTTTTTAATACCTACTATGATAATTTAGTTATTCCTAACCAATTATATCTTTTCCATCTTTATACTTGCTATTTGTATTATTTAAATACTATTTTATCTTGCAATTAAAAAGAATCCTAAACAGCATGAGCATTTAATTTTTATATAACATCTTTTGATCATATGCTCCTTCATTTTGACTTTAGAAATAAGAACAAAAACTTAAGAGACTGACCCTGATGCTTATTTTTATAGTGGGTTCTACCTTGGGTTATTTATTATAGTTTTTGAGATAGGTTAAACCAATATCCTTTATAAAATAATAGAAAACTTAATTATTATTATTTATGTCTGCTTCTATTCAAGTGGGCTTTTATACATAAGAGTAATCACTTTCTTTTAACTCTCCTTAGTGATCCTATATGTATTCTTTAGAGAGAGAAATTATAGAACGAAATTAATAGAGTCTTTTAGGCAATCAAAACACAGTGAAAGCTAATAGTATCTTATTGCACAAGATGTACCATCAAGTATAGTAATTATTGCTCCTAAGAAATAACACCAAGCTCTTACATGTTCTGTTTAAATACAAGACCTTATCAGAAGTAAATCAATACCAAACTCTGTTAAGATTAAAGGAGAGTAAAATAATTTTTGCAATTAAGAAATAGAATAAAAGTTAACTATTTCTGCTCGTTAAGGATCAAGTAACTCGATCAAATCAGGATAATAACTTTAAATATAAGGAGCTTTGGACATTTAAGTATTTCCAACTTAATAAGATTCTATATCATAAAAAGAAATTACTCTAAATACACCTCGTTACTAGATAAATTCCGTAATAAATGAACAAAAGAGGGATACTATTGATGAGAAATCCTAAATTCCTGCTTAAAATAGGTGTTATAACTTAAAAAGCTTAAGATCAGTTTCTTCTTCTACTTCTCAGTATATAGATTATGAAGTGAGCTTTGTAAATTAAAATTTTTTAAATTATATTGGAATTGAATAATCAACAAGTGAAAAGAAAATTGAAAATTCTGAGAAATTTACAGCTTTAAATATATAGAATGAAATAATAGGTGCATTCGAAAAGATGGTTGTGAAAACTAATGTAATTAATGAAGTACAAGTAAGTGAAAACGAAAGGGTTTAAAAAGCGAGTAATTAACTCTCCCCATTAAAAGTAAAAAAAGATAATAAAAAGAACTAATTCATCAGTATGAATCTTCATTAAGTAATAAGTAAATGTATAAAAAAACTTATCGATGAAAGAGACGAAATTGAAAATTATGAAGATATAGAAGTTGGTGCAAGTAATTCACATTATTAACCTAAACTACTTGACTCTTATACAAACTGTAAGCATTACCTCTCTGATACATTTTTTGATATTAAAATTATGTAGTATTTTTGGGAGGATTAGCTGTGCCTAATGATCATAATAGATGACATTAGTCCAAAAGTACTTAGCTATAGAAGATAAGAATAAGAAATATACAAGTAAAAAATTCTCTCTTAAGTTACACACAATCTTAAAACTCCTCTCAATGGAATCTAATGCTCAATAGGTATACAAATTTAAAATTTTACTTGTAAAATAATAAATATTTTTTATTTCAAATTTAATTTTATGTAATTAAAATAGAAAAGCTATAAGAATAAAATATCTCTGATCAATATTGTAAGGATACTAAATAGCTTGCGTTAAACATTGCCTTAAAAAATTGTAAGCTTCTAAGCTGTATGATAGATGATATTATAGATTATAGCTGTTTATTGAATTAAAATTTGATTCCTCATCCTACAAATTTCACATTAATTGAACTATTAAATGAAATAGAGGATTTGTTTAATGAATAAATTTATTTTAAATAAATAGAATTTAAGATTGTATGCGATGAATAAATCTCCTAAATCGCCATGTATAACGATTATAAGAGAATAGTTCAAATTCTTGTTAACTTATTATCTAACTCTCTAAAATATACTTTTAAAGGATTTATTCAAATGAACATCAATTAAGAATGTGATAATTTATTAAGAATTTGTATAAATGACACAGGAATTGGAATTGATTCTAGAGCTAATATTTAGTCATAAATAAAAATAAATAAATCTTCTCCCTCAAATTTTGCAGGAAAACTAATTCATACTAATTACAAAGAGGGTATTTATTAAAAATCTTATTATTTTAATCTTTTTATCAATTAATTTTAATTTTTAAATTCTTATTTATTATAGGAATAGGATTAGGTCTTTAAATGTCAAAAAATCTTATAAATATTCTTGGACCAAAATAATCTATAGAAATTAATTCTTAGGTAAACCAAGGAACTTCTGTATAATTTTATCTTTACATATCATTAAACTTCAGGCTAAGTGAACAGCTGGATTACCAAGAAGTAACATCTTAATTAAATCCTAATAATTAAGCTACTATGGGATAATACAATACTTTTGAAAATCATATAAATAATGAAAATGCTCTAACCTAATCGAAAAAAATAGAGGAATCTTTTGATAGGATAACAAATATCTAAGAAAATACTAGTGTGAATATATCTTAAGTAAATAGAAGTATGATAACTTCGAGAATAAAGCCTTTTGTTTCTTAATTCTCTAACAGTAGTAAAGTGAAATTATTTGATTTACTTACAAATTATTTAAGAGGAATGCATATTATGATAGTTGATGATACTGTGTATAATATATTAGCTTTAAAGATACTACTACAGCAGGTACCTGAATTATAAATAGAAATTGCTACAAATGGTTAGGAAGCTGTAGATAAATATTAAAGCAGTTGTTAGGACATTTCAAACAAACCTATTTAATTAATATTTATGGATATTAATATGCCAATAATGGATGGAGAAGAAGCTACCAGACATATCAAGAAATATTCTTAATCGTTACAAAATATCCCTTAAGTGAAAATCATTACAGTTTCTGCTTTCAATCTTGAATCAGATAAAGAGAGGTTTATATAAGCTGGATCCAATTATCATTTAGCTAAACCAATTTAAATGGCATAATTAGTTAAAGCTGTTTAATCGCTATCCTGAAATTTTAAAAAGGACATATATTCTGGTATCAAAACTCTTAATCATTTATATTACTTACTAATTAATTACTTATTGCATAAAAAAAGAATACAAACATAAAAGTGTTTAATTAAAAATATGATCAAATTAGTTTTCAATAATTATCATTAAAATTACTGATATTTTAATTTAGGTTTTAAAGCCAAATATTTAATTTACTTACATAGTGAATAAATATTGGTTACAATTATTCGAATTCCTATTTGATTAAATTTCAAAAAATTGTGAAGTTTATTAAATTATCTCAACTATTCAATTCAAATAATAAAAATATATTTAAAACTTCGCCATTTCATCATTCTTTTTTTGTAAAAATTACAATTTAATATTATTTATCATGTATTAACCCACATAGAAAAATTACATAAATTAATCTTATTTTTAACTTATTTATGGATGGATAATTGTAGAAGTCAAGAGATTCTAAAAAAATATTAATGTCATTCATTCATTTGTTTGTTTGTCTATGTTGTAGGATAAAACCAAATTATTTATTATGATTAAATGACAAAATTTATGACTAGCAAAAAGTCTTAAAATCTTTGATTATCAGATGAATATAGAAAGTTGTCAGAAAATAATCAACTCATTGAAAAGAAAGGGTTGCTTTTTAATGCTTGCCTTTTGAAATAATTGCTTAGAGACACTTATAATTTTTATAAGGAAATTGTTTCTGGTAAGATTTCATTTCCTCTTAGCCTGGTTAGTGTATTTGGTTTAAATGAATTGAGATATTAATTAGTAATATAATTAATCTTGTGTGTATTATCATCTTGATACTTTGAACATATTTTATAAGAAAAGAGACAAACACAAAGAATTAATATTTTGGAAATAAAGAATTTCTTTTGTTCTGATTTTACAAAATTTTGATAATAAACATAAGTATTTTTAAAAGAGATAATAAACCCGCAATTAGTTGAAAATAGCATTAAGCTATTATAAATAAGGTAAAAATAAAAATTAATAAAATAGAGCAGTAGCCATGGATAGAAATGATGTAAAAAACTTTATGATTTCTTTAAGTTTACCTTAAAAGAAGAGCAGAATTGATTGAATCATAATAGAAATAAATATAATGAATGAATAGTAAAAATTAAAATTATTTACAAAATAAAAATAGGAAGATATGAATTTGGATGATAATTCAAATAATTAGTTTAAAGATGATGAAGAGAACTATGTTAAAAGTGAAAATGAAATAAAAATGTCGGTAAAATATTTGCTAATACCTATTTTGACAGAGCTTTCCAAATATTCTCAATAAATTGCAATCCTTATGATAAAGGATTAAATTGAAATAATATAGAAAAATGATAAAAGAGATATTTGAGGAATTATTTAAGTATAAATGGGAAAATTTACATTTTCATTATAATAAAATAGAAAGACATAATATTAGTACATATTGAAAAAACTCAAAAAAAAATTACTGAATTGATACCTGATTTTGATGTAGGATAATTTCTTAATGCTAATAGTGAAATTGTGTTAGGAGAGTTAGTTTAGGCTCTCAAAGAAGCAGGGTTTCCTATTGATTCAAATATGATTCATTACTGGTGTCCGGAGGCAGAAATGTTTATTTATTGTGGGTTTGATCCTCTCCCTGATGATATTACTATTCCTGCAGAAGATTATTCTAATTACAATGAGGTATGAAAGAAATTATTAAAGTTAAAGGAGATTAAAGAAACTAAATAAATTCAATATAGATTTTAATTATAAGAAGCAAATCAATAGTAATTTATTTATGTATCCTATTTTATAAATAGATCAAAATCAAATGCAAAGAAAATCCAATTAGCTTAATCCATTAAATAATGAGCGAAGAAACAAATGAAATTAACAATAATAAATAAAAGGATGGAAATGTTTAAGAAAAGAAAGAAGCTAAAAATAACTGTAGAAGAACTAAAGAAAGAAAGATAGGATTTATCATTGAAAAGGTTGTTTAGTGGAGAAATTATTACAACGGTGTTCCTGATGCCTCAGGGAAAGTCAATAGATTATCCCTTGAGGAAGCTGCTAATAAAGTTTAAATTTCTAAGAAATCTCTTGATGATTACCTCTTGTAGATAAGGTAATTATTTTTATGATAATTTAATACTATCTTTATTATAATCTATGAAAATAATAAGATTTGGAAGAAAATATGGGTTCAATTTCAATGAGCATAAGAATGATAAAGTAGGTATTTTAAGAGCTTTCGTTAAAAAGCATAAGTAATAATAAAATTCTGATAAACCAAAGAAGAGAAAAGAAAAGAAAGGAGATGGTAAATATCCTAATTGATCAATTAGAAATTGAAATAATTTTAATTTTTTTATATTAGCAAATGGGATATAATCTAAAAAAGAAGAAGAAGAGAAGAATTGAGTGATTTCATTTATTTGTTAATAGCAATAAGCTAAAATATTTTAATAAAAATACTACCTATAAAAACCAGAGCTTGATAAATAGTATTTTTAATTTATTATACACATAAGATATTAAATTTATCAAGAAGCTATCCAAGTAGTGATTAGGGATATACTTTTTTGAAAATGAATTTGAGAATTTCTTTGCTAAAAATATAAAGGCAAAGAAAATAATAATAAAAGAACTAATGCTTACTTTAGTTAGTTAATTGGCATAATAAAATAACTAATCTAAAATAGTAATATATTTATTGTAAACATATTCATTTATATGTCATTATTAAATTATATTATAACTCTTTCAAACTCTTTCAACTCCATCCAATCAACAACCTATCTATCATTATCCTATCCACTCCTTTCAATTCATTCTATAAAATATTTAGGGCCTATATTTAAAAATTATTATTTTATTAAAATTAACTAAGTAACCAAAATAAAGTTGCACTCCTCAAAATGTTACTGAATTTTTTATCTTTTTTAGGAGCTAAATAAATTAGCTTATTAATTCAATAAATAAAACTTTCAACTTCCTACTTTTAGACTTTAACAACTAACTATTCTTATTTTAATAATTTTATCAGTTACCAGCTACTAATTTCCTTTTCATCTATCATCTATTTATTGTAATCTACGTTCTATTTTTAAATATTTTCTATTCTTGAATATTTTAATGAAGATGGCTATATAAATATTAATCCATATTCCTCATTAATCCTCCTACTATATTTTAATTTTTTTAATTATATCACTAACTTTGAATAAATTTAAATTATTTGTATCCTCTCCGATAGCACAAAGTATAGCTTACAATTATGTCTGAATTATATAAAAGTTTACTTTTTGAGTATTGGCTTTAATTTCAATCTATTTATTTTAAGTTTAAACAATTAAAATCCTAGATTCTCAAATTGTCAAATTGTAGTTCTTAAAAAAGATTTATAATTTCCTTTCTTTTTGTACTTCAAAAAAATTGGAAGAAATTAAATTCCAAAAAATAATACATTAATAAGGTGCATTTAATTTTTAAAAATAACAATTTTAAACTCATTTGTAAAAAAGTAAATAAGATAAAAAAGCTTTGGAAAAATGATTTGATGAAATGGCAGACTAACTGTCAAAATATTAATAATCAATTTAAGAAGTAGTTAAAAATACACAAATGAAATATAGAAAATAAAAAAGTATTCTTATTAAAGGAAGAAACATTTTTTTATACAAATATTAAATTAAAGGAGTAAAATTCATGATATATGCTAGTATTTGTTATTAAGTGTATTCATTCTTCATCTTCATTAAACTTTATAATTTAATTATCTTCATGCTCCTATGTATCTTTTCTTTGGAATTGATGTAAGGGGGGTTAGATAATTTTCTCTGAAGCTGCACCGAATTCAACTTCTGATGATTATCTTTTATTATTTGGTGTAGCATCTGTGTGATTTATTTAGTTTAATGGAACAAATGAATTTCTACGCTTTGTATGAGATTCTATCTCTTTTTAAAGAGTATATTTGATCTTTCCTTATTTTTTTATTCTGATAAAAATGCAAGTAATAATTACTATGACAACTACCACCACTGATATTACAATACCAGCAATTGCTCCTGCTGTCATTGAGTCAGCATAAACCTATTCATTACAAAATTAAATTATAATTATTTAAATTTTAATCTAAAAATGTTTATTACTCTATTGATTTTAAGTATTTTCTCAACTGAATTTTCTTAGACTTAATATGAGTTGGAATTAGCCCAATCTTAAGTAATAAAACCTATTTTTATTGTGTGTTCTCCTACAATATCTACTTAAGCTCTTTATGGATCACAAGATATGAATGGTTTCACTGGAACGATCTTAGCTAAGAAAACATGATATCTTTAGATACCAACAAAGTAAGGTTCATTTTGCATGCTTGTAGTATTTAAAAGTTGCACAATAGAGCCCCCTGAAAGACTAAAAGCAGAAAAGTACTATTATTCTTATGTCATATTCATGATAAGTGTAGGATGGACTGAATGCCATGAGATAGTATGAGAGTTAGATCCTAAGATGATAATGAAGAAATCATAAACAACAATGTCTCTAATTTTATGATCTACTTCATGAACTCTATTTAAGTAATAGTTAAGATTACTTCCTAAGACTACCTATTTATTAAAAATGAGCAATTATTATTAATTATGATAACCATTATTAAATTAGATAATAAAGAGCTTTATTGCTAAAGTTCAAGTAATTTATTTTAGAAAATTCATTAATCTAAAATAATTTATATTACCTCATATTCACGAACTTAATAGACATCTTGAGAAGTAGTAATAAAGAAGTTTCTTCCTTTATACTAATTGAAGCTTTCGGCATTTTAAATTTAGATGAAGAAGTTAGAATCAGATAAGATGGCCTACTCTCTAGTAATACCTTCATAAATGTAAGTAAATCTATAGAGACCATTAATGGAACATAGGACATAGATATTAAGGATAGTTTTATCTTTATCTTCCCATAATCTCATCTCAACATATTCTCTTTCTGGTTTTCCTATTTTATTATCTACTACTACGACATTCTTTAAAACTTAACTATTGCTATCCAAGTACAAGGAAGTGATCTTTTGATCTTATAAGATAAACAAGAGGAAATCTCCAGATGGAAGTAAATAAGAGTTCATATCAGTTAAATCACCTAATTCTGTTGATAAAACAATGTTATCAACATCTTTCACATAAATTTAATTCTTGGAATTGTAAATTCTTAAAATCCTGATTGTATTTTCAGTAGTCTAGTAAGAAAGGAAAAGGTTTCCTCCTACTTACACAAGAAATGCTGGATTAACAAGCTTTATATAATAGAAATATTGAGAAGTTATTAACAAACGGTATGTTATTTTATTTTGAATATATAAAATAAAAGTAATGATTGATTACCATATCGCCTATTATTATTTTCTTCTCTAACCTGAGCGTAAAAATTGTATTGGTAGTATTCTTAGCTGGGTCAACCTAGATGAAACGAAGCATAGCTTCGGAATCGAGATGTACTATATTAGCTTAATAGAAAGCTACATGAGGGATGAGATGGTTCCATGCAACTATAATTATTAAAATATAATTTAGAATTGATTTTTAAAAATATTATTAATTATTTAAATAAAAAAACAGTAAAACAATTATCTAATTACTTGTATATCCTACTTGATCTTTGGCAAAACCGTGTCTATTGTATTTTACTTGATTATAGATGGAGAGAGGAGTCAAAGGTTAGAAATTAACATGTCTATCAGAAATATCACAGAAGTTAAGATAATTTCCGTTCTCAGTGACATTGAGTTTAATATATGATAAGCTATCATCTTTTGAAGATATTCTAACTACCTACTTTTCTGTCATTTAGATAAGCTCTTTTTCATTGCTCGAAGAGACCTTCTTTTCTATCTTGGGAAGGTTAGTTATTGCTGATTGGACTACTGCAGCTAGTCCTAATATTGTAAATAGTATCTTGCAGCTATTTTTGAGTTTATTTTTACGAGTCATTCTATTGATTGGTTGTAAGTACTTTTTAATTAAAACTTTTCAATAATTTTTTATCAAATAAATTATTATATATGATTGTTGAATAATCATCTTCCAGTTCTAACTAACTAACGCCTTATCAATTCGCAATTTCCTTCAAATAGGATTTAATCTTTGGCCAGATTCTGCAAAATAACTATTGATATAATAATTATAATAATAGGAAAAACAAATGAGTTTGAAAGTAATGTTATTTTCATGGATTTTGAATATTTTCAAACTGCATTTATTTTTTTCAATCAATAATATTTAGTAGAATTACTGCATAAAATCTCAGTATGTAAAAAGTATATGAGAAGAGTTAAATAATGGAAATAGTATCGTTACTTTAGTGAAGGAAGCATTACCTGATTTAAAATTTTGTCTATCTGAAAAGCCAATCTAAAACTGAGTATAATCAGTTATTTTGCAGAATAATTAATCAAAAGTAATAAATAATTATATAAAGATTAATAAAATAGAAATCTTAATTGGAAAGTAATATCCTTTTGATGAAATAACAGAAATTAATTAATAAAAATTGATGTTTTTTGTTTTCACTAAAATTACAACAAATAATACATAATCTTTTTATTAAAAATAAGCATCATCTAACTTGCTAATTGTAAAAATTTTAATACCTAAACTTTTTGATAAAAATATATAAAAGCGAATATAATTTTTATTTGATTATTAATTAAAATCCCATTAAATCTTAAATTTATCACGAATTTAAATAATAGAAAAAATCTATTATCCTACTGACTAATCTACTGACAAGCAAATAAACCAACACCCACGCTTTATTTTTTTATAAATAAATTATCATTTTCAACATCTTAAAAGCTTATAAATAATATAAAGAGCGTATTTTATATTTAAATGTAAATTCTTTTGAAATTAGTTATGAAAAAGAAGAGAATATTTTAAGGTAGAGTACTACAATGTTAATTAACAAGACATTTTCAAAAATATTAAGGAATATAAAAGAAAATGAAATAAATTTTAGAATGAGCTAAGAGAATTATTAATTAGAATAAATTAAATTTAAAATATTATAAATTATTGCTTGTTTGTAAGTTTGTTAGTTTGTTTCACTTTTTCAGAAGTCCATATCTTCTTGAAGAACAATCTTGAAAACTTCTAATTCATCAATTTAGAATGCTTTATCTCCTGCTAAAAATTAATTAAGAGGAGTATTGCTTTCAATTTTTATTTCTTAGTAGTCTCCTGGATATTCGGATTTATTTACTTCTTCTTAATCTCCATTTTCAAAAATACTCAAATCACTTGTACCAAAAGAAAAGATGTGTTCCTCGCCTTGATATAATGCAGATTCTTAATTTTTGATAGGAATTTTTTTATTATCAGTAATAGAAAACAAGAAAGCATTTTCATCTGGTTAGTAACCTTATTCATCAGACCAAGGAATACTTAAATAAGCACCAAATATTTTGAAATGTTCCCAGCTTCTTATAAAAACTACTGTGGAAGCAATACCGCATACTTTTTAATCAAAAGATTTCTTTGTTAATTTATCTCTGCTTGATCTATAAATTAATTATAGACTCATCTTTTTGAAAGGAGAAAGACCAAAGAAATTTGTTAGAATAGTTTTGTAATCAACAGTACAGTCTTCAAGTACTTTAGATTAGTCCTCGAATGTTAAGAAATTTCCTAGAACTGTAGATTCCATATCTTCATCATTTTCGATAAATCCAGTTATTTTTGTAATTGGTTCATTTTAATTTTCGTTCATATCTAAACTATTTACAAGATTCTAAGCATTTGTTGTGATTCCTTTTCCTTTTGAATCAGGAGTTTCACTTACCTTTTATATGCTAGGTGACATAAAATTATTCAATGCCTGTAATCTTGACGGTTATAGTAAGGATTAATTGCTTAGCTAATTAGGTAATTTATTTCTAAAGACTTAAGGTAGGGTACTTTAATTCATACTCTCTAATTCAGATAAAGGCACTATTTGGCTCTATTACATACCTCCTGTAACATACATTATACTATTTTATGTAGTCATTAAAGAGGAGTCGCTGCTTTTCATTTTATGGTTATCAATCATTGTATTTTCTGGATAATTCTACAGAGAAGAAGGACGATTAAAGAAACCTTAATGTGTATGAGATTTCATATGCTACATTTACCCATTTTGTGGAGGATCTATATTTTATTGTGGAGGAAGTCCTTGTTAATTATTTTAGAATGTGAAATTTTTCAGTACATTATATAAATCTTGATATTATTTTTCCTTCTCTTATAATTGAACTTCTCTCTCTTTAAACATCTTGAAAAGCTTTTACATTCTCCTGTTATATTCCTATTCTTTACCTTTATCTAATTATTCAAATGATTTAACTGAACCTTCTATAGTGCTTATTTTTTATTATAATTGATTTTCCTTTCTGCTAAATTCAAGTGTTTTCTATTCAATCTCTTCTTTCATCTTTACCATTTCTTCTTGCAATTTTTGGTTCTACATTTCCATTTCTTAAACCTTCTTTTAGTAATAAATATTCTAACTTTCCAATTAGAAGATGTAATTGTTATCTTAATTTTAAGGTAGTCTAATTTATTTTTATATTTAATTTTAGTTAATAATTTAATAGTTTTCATTTAAATATAATGTTTTTCTTGAATCTTTTATTTATTATAATTGCGAATATTCTTGTAAAAAATTTTAAAAAGTTACCTCATAGATTACATTCCTTGATCTTCTAAGGGAAGGGGAAGATAATTCATTACATATGCATATTCATTAGCTGTAAGTTTATCTTTTGGTAAAAAATCTCTGATAAGACCATTAATATCTGAAGTAAGGGGATTTTTATTCCTGTATTCCTTTATAAGCTCGAAAGTCTCAATAGGCTTGAGATAATTGAAATCTTTATTATAAGTGAATAATGTACGTGCTGCTTCTTGATCAAGATCTACAAAAGTTAGAGGATAGGGATAATTCTTTCTTTCTAAATTTGAAGGGTCCTTTAACATTTCGAAAGAAGTATCGTCAAGATATTCTTGAGATTTCTTGAGGAGATCATATTCATTAAAAATTACAGCGAGTTGAAAGACTGTAAAGAAATTAAACATTGTGAAGTTGTTTAATATCTCTTTGTTTAGAAGATTGACTAGCTTTTAAATTTACAACTCTTTGCTCATAATATATGTTTAATAAATCTCTCCTTATGATATTATACTCTTCCCTCCATACAGACATCTCAATATTTTTTCAAGAATTTATTCATCTTATTCTTTAAACTTTTAAATATCTAATTATATTTCCTTTTTATCTTCATTCTCTTCAAATATCCTTTAAAAGTATCCACTTTCTATTCTTAATTGTGCTTTATTTAAGGAAAATTTTCTATTCCCACATTTGATATCAACATTTGCACTCATATCATTAAGAAATACTTTTTCCAATTTAGAATTTGCATGAATAATTAATGTTATTTTCATTGTATCATCTATTGATTAGGTCTTCGAAAAGCCACCATTTATTAAATCTGATGACCCTCTTTGATGTGAAGTTTGTTTGGAATATAAATTAAGCATTTTTTAACTAATTTTTTAATATTTTTATAATTTACAACAAAAAAATTCAAAGATAGATATTATTTTAATATCAGCAAGAAATCAAATATTCTTCCTTTCTAGCGTTTTTATTAATTCATAATCATTTAAAATTTTTCTGACTATTAAATAGAAATAAAAGAAACATTCAACCAGATATATCCCTTCAACACGCCTTAATATACTTCTCATATACTAATTTTTCTACCTCTTTTATCAGAAAATTGAATTGTTTTTTAATAAATAAAATAAATTTAATAATTACTTACTCAATAAATATTTTTATATCTTTGGATTTGATTTTAAATAAAAATACTTCTATAAAGTATGGAATCCTAATATATTACAATAATAATATATTTTTCTAAAAGATTGCTAACAAATGTTATTGTTTAAATAGAATTAACTTAAGCTAAGTATTTAGAAACAAAAATATTACTTGCTGTTTTTAGAAAAGTAAAAAATTGTCAAATGGTCGTTATCATAATTACGAAAATTATATTGAAAACTGAATATATTTATAGTTGTAAGTACTGACCAATAAATATATAATATTGAAAAAAGATGTAAATATAAAAAAGAAATGAAATGTAAATCACTCATGTAAACAGACAGAAAAGATTATTTCTGTTTGTAGAATAATTAATAATATATTTATGATAGTAGAAATAAGGAAATGATCAATATTGTTTGAGTATCTGTAGATCTATCAGACATCAATATTGTATGAAATAATTGAAAAAAGGCAATAATTGAGTATATATGAAATCTTTTGATTTGGAATTTACTTAAAAGCTAATTGCAACTATTGCATTAATCTTGACTTTATTGACAAGCATTTAACTGTGGAATAAGATTAATGAAAAAATGTGTGGGAATGCATGCATTTTTATGTGATATAATTCAAAAAGATAAAACAAATTAAACTAATTTGAATGATACTTGTTAATTTCTCTTAATAATATCTAAATCAACCCAAAATTAATTAGTTATGGCAAGAGTAATCAATAAAAATTAGGAGATTGATGTCATGTAAGGAGGTCTTTAAAAATAAAACTATTACAACAGATTGGTTTGGAGTGAGAGTGAAAATAATTTGAAAATGGGTGATTAGAAATAGATTCCATAGAATCATCATCATCAACAAGACTAATAAAACCTCCAGCAAAAACAATTCGAAAATAAATAATCTAGAAGAGAGTACAATTCAAGACCAAAGATAGCTATCAGTAATAAGCTTCCAGCTGAGTTCAGCTAAAATTAGAGGAATAATTCAGTCTCGGCATCTAATTCTAAAGACCCATAATCAAGAATAGGGAGCTCTGATAAAGGAGGAAGGTTATAATAAAATAGAATTTATGTAAAAAATTCTGGTCTTCCTGAACAATATTCTCAATCGTTTTAGTCAGATTCCTTTTAAATATAACCTTCGAAGGCAAATGAAAAAAATTATAGGATTCTATCTTAGTTTCCTGAAATAAATGGAATGAATTAACATTAATACCTGAAGCAAGTGGAGAGTTCTTAAAGTTATTATGTCTAAGCATAGCCAAGCGGTATAGAATAGAGAGGGAAGGTAAGGAAAAATCCACTAAATTAAAGTGAAGGGAGTAGCTCAAAGGATCATCTGATTAATAATTACAATTAAAAGAAACAAGATTCAATAGAATTAAGTTATGAAAATTCGCAACATTTTCATAGTCCTTCTTCACCTATACAGGATTAAATGGCTTCTTCGCCTAGTTAGAATATGAATTCCTCAAAATATAGTTAGGGATAGAAGAACTAATTGAGGTAGCTTGTCAAATATATGCATGATTAAGAGTAATAAAAAAATTCCAATTTACAACAGCTATAATAAAAGAATCAAAATAATTAAATGCAGTAATACAATTAACAATAGTCTGTGGATGAGGTAAATTAATTTGATTCTTTACAGTAGCAGCAAATATACAAAAAATTTAATAATATTTTGACTAATTAAGAAATGAGTGTTAAAGATTCTAAAAGGTAATTAGACTACCTGAAATATGAGGAATAAAGTAAAACTAAATCTCATCTAAAGACCAATAATTTAGGGAATATGCTTCATCATTCTAATTCCTAACCAGCTGATATCTCTTAAAACACCTCTAAGAATAAATAAATTCAATAGAACCAAAACTCTAAAACTCACTACTTTAACAATCAAAAGATTTAAAGCTAAAATAATATTATTTAGGGCTAAGAAAAGTAGCAACAAAATAATGATGATAATTTAAATATTAAGAAAAATGATATAGGAAATGAGT
The DNA here is from genome assembly GCA_000260095.1 of Tetrahymena borealis. Classification (NCBI taxonomy): domain Eukaryota; phylum Ciliophora; class Oligohymenophorea; order Hymenostomatida; family Tetrahymenidae; genus Tetrahymena; species Tetrahymena borealis. The sequence continues at coordinate 260,770 of JH651275.1, read as the reverse complement.
AATCATAGTTTTAGAAATTACTCAAAGAAGGGAAATAAAATATTTAGTAGCAAACAGATAGTATTAATGGAAATATAAAAAGCCCAAATCATAGCAAACCTGTGATATCTTAATAATATTATGTTATGAAATATGCTTCACCCAACTAAGATTTGTAAGAATTTTTCAAAAATAACTCTGTTTCAGATAAGAGTAATTCAGTTTAGAGCGAGTAGAAGGAGAGTTAATTAGCCTTTCAAAAAAAATAAAAAAACCAAGAAAGTACATAGTAAGTGAATGATACTTCTTATAATTAGTACTTCATGAAATAGACAGCCTCTTCTAATTTAACTTAGACAAAAAGAAAAAGTAGTCGCATAATTTGCTAGCAATAAAATGAAACATAAATTAGTTCAAACACTAGTAGTAATAGCTTAAGTAACCAAACTGGATAGCAATATATATAAAAAGACTCCCTTTAAATTTCTCAAAATGAGTAAACTATTTCAAGTCCTCTGTAACCCTAAAGCTAATCCAAGTAGTAATTTAATCTACTAAAAGATATTCCTTCCAACTAATTAAGTTCTAAAAATACTGAGACAGAGTTTTAACCCCCAAGCAGTGGAAATCTTACAAGCAGGAGAAATACTTAAACAGAAGAAAAAACTGAGTTGATTTTCCCTAAAGATTCCTAGTAGTAAATGAAGTTAAGAAAAAGTTTTGAAATTTAGGATATTTAGTAGTAAAGATACTTTATTAAAATGTAGAAAAAACAAAATTAATTCCCTAACAAGAATGAAATAAATTCACCCTTAACACCTCAAATAATAGGATAAGATTAATCTTAGCAGATATTTTTTAATAAACCAGTAAGTAGTAATAGTAAATTAAATATTCTTTGCTCCCCACAAAAAAGCAATACTTCTCTGTAAGGGCTTATGGCCAATACGAATAATAACTCTAATAAATTAATAAGCATTGCTAAAGTTTTAAATTCAGATAATTTCAATGCTTAATCAACAGGAGCCCTACAATCATCTGACTCTCTAAATAAAGGTTAAATGCAAAGCCCAACCTATAAACATATTCCCTCTAGGCCATAAACAACAAGAGATATTAAAGATAATTTAGTAAATATTTAAAATTAAATATAAACACCATAAGTAGAATAGAATAAAATTAATGATGCAAACTAAGTCTAGGAAAAAGCTTTTATTAAACCTTAATTAACAGAGTAAGAAATACTCAAATTATTTAGTTAAAATGATAAAAAATAAGATTCATATATAAATTCTTAGCAATAAAAGAACAAATCATCATCGGATAGAATTTATCATGGTAAGGGCAATAATAATACTGAAAAAATTAGTTCTTAAAATAATGCAGAAGCTCAATTAAAAATAAACATATTCAACAATGAGACTGATATTATTGAAGGTGATAACAAGAAACAATCAAAACCTTAAAAATTAACTTTTGTAAAAGGAATATCGTTTTAATAATTGAAAGAGTTATCCTAATAAAATACTCCAAAAAGCAATAGTAATGATGATGGGGAGAATTTTACATATAAAATGCAGTAACTAGAGGGTTAAAATGATAGTAAAAGCTAGGGTTTAAATGTAATAGAATAAGCTATTTAGAATACAGATTTGTTGATAAAACCTCCAGTTTTAAGCTCTTAAAGTACATAAGATTAAATTTCTGCCAAAAGTAAATTCTGTTAATTGAGAGAAGATTCTAGATTATAAGCTTTTAAATAAAAAATTGATTAAATTTAACCATACACACCGAATTAAGCGAATATTTCTAGTGGAGAGTTATCGCCAGTTGAGAGTATTATGAAACTTAAAAATAAACATAGTAAAAAATTAGTTATACAACAAGTTTATTCTAACAACCGTAATTCTTAGTCATAATAGCAAAAATCAATTCTTACAACAAATAATATTTCTTCTAACTTTTAAAGTTTTAAGTATGATATTGTTTAAAGATAATTGCAATAAATCTAAAAGAATTCTGATGAAAATACACCTTAGGGGAGATCAGAGAATTAAAATTATTTTTTTCATTCTAGATTTTAAGATTAACCTTCAGTTATGATCTAATCTAATGATGTCAATAGCGTTAATTTTGAGAATATTCATTAAATTAAGAAGCCAAGAAGTGATATAATAGCTTAATAGCCATCTGTTAATAGTGAAAGATTTAAAAGTCTCAATTAGATAAATAACTCAGGGAGTAAAGTTGCAAAGTATGAATCTGAAAGAAATTCATTAGCAGATATAATGAGTAATTAGAACATTTAAGAAAGAACTCCTAAAGAAATTGATGAGATAGCTTATTAAAGCAATTATTAATCTAACGATTCATCAAATTAATCATTTCAAAATAAGATATTGCAAAGACGTGCCTTTAGTTCTCATAATAATTTTTCAGCTTAGGAGTCGAAATAATCAAGTTTTCATAAAAAGACTTCATTAGATAATTCATTTTCTCAAATTGATAATTCTGCTAATAAAATGGGTAATAAAAAAACTAAGAACGTAATAATAAACTCTAAGGATATTCTTACTTCAAATGTAAACGAGAAGATTGAATAAACTGAAGACCCTAAAGTAAATGCAAAGCCGCAAGGAAATTCTAATAGCAGTAGGAGTACAAGCTATTTTGTTTAAGTAAATCAAAAGAGTTTAAACTAAAATGTGAATAAATAATTTGATGCATTATAAAAGATGAAACTTGAAGATGATTCCTAATCTGATTCAATATAAGATAAACTTCCTTAAATTAAAAGCTCCAAAAATACATCTTCTAATCTTACTCCAACTTAATATAATGCAAATTCAAATAAAAGTTTAAATTAAGGGTTCCAAAACTTTGCAAATTATTTAAATAATTTTGAATAAGTACTTAAAGATAAATGTAATCCAGAGTAAAAATTTGAAGAAAAATAATTAAGCTTTAGAAAGAGTGTATAATAATTAAATAACAATATTAAAATTAAGTGGTCTCATATTCGAAATAAGTTAATATAAGATAAAGAGGATGATATTACTGAGACTATAAATAAATCGTCAAACAAAGAAGTCAAGTCCAGCACAAATTTAAATGAAAATTAAACTAACAGTGAAAACGACACACCAAAGTCTCCTAATAAACTAAATTAAATACTTAATTAGAACTCTTAGAATTAACAAGAAAACTCTTAATAATTTCAAAGTCCAACCAAAAAATTATAGAGAGGAAATAGTTTTTAAATAATGAAGTAAGCCTATACACCTTAGTAATCCTCAAGATAAAAAGATAATTTTGAAAATTTCATAACTAAAACAGGGTTAAAGAATAACTCCTCAAATAATTCTTCTCCTATTAATATTAATTCATTTTTCAAGCAATCCGAAGGAAGAAATAGATTTTAAATAAAAATGAATTAATTGGAAAATGATAATTCTAAACTCTCTACCAATTTTATCTTAAATTAATAAAAGAATTAAGCACTTCTTACTAGCTCTAATACTAACCTAAAGCAAAAACAGCAACCCAATTCAGCAAGAGACTTCGAAAGAGAAGTAAATTCTCCAAGTATAACAAATATGAGAATTAAGATTAATGAGCTAATTACTGTTAAGTAGATATCCCCTAATATTAGAAAAGTTGTCCATGTACCAACTTTAAAAGTTTTCATATTAAGATCGATTGAAATCAATTCTTCTAACCGTAGTACGATCACAATAAAAATAGCAAACTCTAAAACATTATCTGAAAAATATCCATTTATTATAAATCCTATTATTCAAGTGTTCTATAATACGCCAGAAAACCACATTTCTATTCTTTCAGAGTAAATTTAAAAACTACTTTTACATTGCATATATTAAAACCCTTTATTTTATTAAAAGATATCAACCTTTGAAGAGCTTAAAGAAAGTGATAAACTGTTTTTCAACTATAAATGAAAGAAGTCTCCAATAGATTGTTATTTAATTAATCACTAAGCTTTCTTATATAGAAGAACAAGATCTCTAGGATATCTATGTTAGTTTAGACAATATATTGTTTGATAAATCAATAGATATTAAATTAGATTGCTCTTCAAGAGAAAAGCAATCCTCATAAAAAGATGAACTCCTTAAGGTTCTTAAAAAGCATGTAAAATCAAATAATACTGAAGAAACATAATATGAAACTAAAAGATCTAATTCTTCAAAACAATCTTCTCAAGCTACTTCAACATCTTTCAATAATAACTAAAGAGAGAATAAAAATGAAAAAAAGCCTGGATATACTCTACCTGTTTAGTTAGGTCTTTTGTTAATAGAAGCAGCTCTAGGTGATGACATTATTTTTGATTACAGTTCATTCTAATTTAGTTCATTTGTTGCTTAAGATTAATTAAAAGATTGTGAGAATTGTTGTTTTTTACATAAAATCTTTAATAATAAAATTATCCTTTATAGTGATTAACAGTCAAACATGATTAAAAGGCTACTCTAACACTAATATACTACAAATTTTATAGATTTCATTTGCTAATGCTTATAAAATGAATCTTTGCAGAAGCTTTCTAGTCACCTATTTGTTTAGGAAATCACTAATTAAAAGTTTAATTCTATCAATGAACTTATTCCTATATCCATAAAATTTGAATCAGAATAAGAAGAAGATAGTTAAAAGAAGCTTGACCAAATCCTATCTTCACTCTCTAATTCAATTCCTAATTTTTCTTCATCTTTAAAAACTATGAAAATAACAAAATCTTCTCTTAAGGAGGATCATCCCTTCGTTGATATGCTTTAAAAAGATCTAGGACTAGCAGCTTGGAATATCTTGGGACAGTTATAAAAAGCCTATGATATTTAACTTGCATATTGACGTATAAGTTTCCCACAATTATCTCACCTTTTCACTCATCCATCAATTCTATTTTCCCTAATAAATTCCAAAATAAAAATGTAAATACTTCTTTTCAATATAATTTCTAAAGAAATTGATAAAATATATTTATAAATATCTGTCTTTCAATCAATATTAAATTTCCGTTTAATCTCAATCTATCAATCAATCAAAATCAAATATCTGTAAATAATTAATATGTATATATAATCACTGATTGTATCTATCAATTAATTTATGTTTATTAAAAACTATATATTTTTTTCCCTATTATATAAATAAGATTTTACTTTAATTTACATAATAATAACCATAAATATTTATTTGAACCATTAAACTCAATAACTATCTAACTTGTTTAGAAAAATTTTCTATTTATTTAAGAGTAAAATATAATCAGGTAGAATGAAATCCTGAAGATAGGGTCCTAAAATTAAATTAATAATTAAAGTTAAAAAGATTTGAAAGTTGATAATATTTGCTTTTAAATTATTTTTGAAGTGTGGAAAAATATTAATTGTCTTCGATTTGTTTTTTGGAAATTAGTAATTTTATAAAGAATTGAAATATTGAGAAATATATACAAAAATGGGATGGATATGGATTATTAATATAATTATTTACAAAATAAAATTAAATAATAAGTAAGTAATTAAGTAAATAGGATAATTCGATAGATTCATCGATCAATCAACCAATCAATCTAAAGATTATCATTAGGATTTTAGTTCAAATATTATTTAGTTTAATTTCTATATACAATCATCTTTCTTTTAAATTGTTTACCGAACTTTAGCTTCCAGATCATGAAACTCTTTTGCTTCGTGAGTTTTTATTTATTTTATCTCACATGAAAACTAATCTCTAACCTCTAAATTCTCTTTTGTTAATTTATTTATCTCTTCAATTAAATTCTCTTTATCTTACTCATATTCTTACTTAGATTTTAGCAAAAGAATTTCCTTTTCTTTTACTTCATCCTAAAGAAATATTGTTTACTTTAATAATGAGAGATTTTATTTCTCCAATTATTCTATTTATTCTTATTGCTTTAGGCTCATTTGCTTTAGATTTTAAAAGTCTTTTACTAAGTTTTTAAAATCATCATGAAGGCTTGATTCTTGAGAATTATTATAGCAGCTTTGTAAATTGTTAAATGAATTTTATTTGTTTAAGGAATGATTAGATCCATTAATACTGCTATTAAAAACATTTTGATTTTCTACAATCTTTTCAGCTTAACTCTAGCTTTATGTAAAATTACTAGCTTAGTATTATGATTTAGTAATTCTACTAAATGTGATATTGTCGTCTTTTTCATATTAAGAAGTACTTTAGCATGTTTTACAGATAAAATTACTTAGGGTATGCTACTAGTTTTACTAATCTTAATTAATTCCTTCTAATTTATTTAAAAAGAATTTATTTTAACATTCTAAAAAGGAGATTACTTTATTGGCCATTCTCAATTCAAGTATTAACCTCTCAGCAATAATTTGTATAAACTCTTCTTTATTTGTTTTTTCATTCTCATTATTTATTTTTTAAATTTCATGATATTTTTTTTCTAAGCTTTTCTTTCTTTCTTGATAGAATCTATTCTCTTTTTCCTAAATCATTTCATATGATTAAACTTGTTTACATTAATTCTTCTCGAAAATCTCTTTCTAAAAAAAATTAAAATTATTATTTGATGATTTAGGTGAGAGTTATTATTGTTAGGTAGTTTATTAAGGTTTTAAATTTTCTTTAATTTAGCTCATCGATAAAGGTAATCGACCACTTGGTTAATTTACAATTGGTTAGATATCTTTAATATATTTATTCTCTAAGTTCAGACTATTTAAAGAAATTCTATCCAATGAATTGTTTTTTTAATTTGATTTATCTGAATGCTTATACATATTTAGTTAATGCAGTGGAGAATAATTGTGACTAAACTCATCTTAAAAACCAAAGACAGTGAATGATGAGGAGGTTTTAGAATTATTTGTAATTAAAATCTAAGAATTATTTCTTTCAATCTATTTATTAGCGGATTTAGATTTATTATTATTGGTATGCCCATTATATGAAGATAAAAAATAAGATTAAGTTTATGTATCTGTTTAATCCTATTAATCTTAACTATTTATTGTTTTATTATTACTTTAATTTGAAGTTAATAAGATCGAAGTGTTTTTATTTTATTATTAAGGAGATTTGCCATTATATGAGTCTGCCATTTTACTAATTTTATCTAAATGAGAAATAGGTAATTAATCTTTGGAAGATATCTGATTATTATTAAAACAGTTTTATTTATTATTCAAACTATTGCGATTATGATTAGTAAGAATTTATTTTTAATCTCCAGATTCTGTATTAGTAATTTATATTGATTCAAGCATTTAGCCTTTATTCTCTAAAGTAAAGTATTATTCTTCATCAACTTGGGAATTTGCTTAGCAAATATCACTAAGAGGTTAGGACATTTATATATCACTTCTTATTCCCTTTTAAGAAGATTTTCTATCTAATAATCTTTCTGAGCTTGGCACACTGCTGCTTTTATATTCATCACTCTTTTCTTCACATTCTTAGAATCCATTAAATTATTTTTTGTTGTTATTTGTGAACTATTACTAATAGAAATTATTTTTGTTTTTATTATTAATCTATGTGTAATGTAGTTATTCTTAATGTTCTCTATGATAATTATTATTTATTTTATTCTTTCCATTTTCTTTGGCTTGATCCTTTTAATTTATATCTAAATTTTATAACTAATGAGATTGCATACCTTTAGTTTGGTTAAATTTCTATCCTTTATAATATCTTTGCTACCCACTATTTTCTTTGAATTTCTAAAATGTTTTTTCTTCCCTGAATTCATTCATATTATCATTAACTCTTTGCATTCCTTTACTCTCATCTCTTGAGTCCAATAAATGATTGATAGTTTTCTTTTTTTCAAATTTATTTTTATATCCAACCTACTTCTTGTCTTCCTTTAGCTATTGAATAAAGTTACTCATTATATGAGATGAATTAGATTAATCATTATTTTTATAATATTGATCATCTGATTCTATTTCTTAACTAGAATCTACTCTATTATTATTCTTCTAAGGTGGCTACTTCCTATATTTTTATGTCTTTAGAAAATTCGTATTATTCTCTTCAAAACTTATATCTTAATCAGTAGGTGGATTATCTTCCATTGGATTCTTTTATTAAAAAATAAATTAAAAACACACAAAAGCTTTAAAAGTCTACATTATCGCTATCTTCAAAACAACCTTCCTTTTATTCGCTATCAGAATTTTATATTCTCTATGGCTAGATCTTAATAGATTAAGAGGGATGAAAGCTCTCTAGATGTTTCAAATGCTGATTAGAATAATCCATTAGATTGGTATCCTTCTTTTTAAAATTATTTTAGTAATTCATAGTATAAAATCGCAGTCAAAATATTTAACAGATCTTTAATTTTTGCTATTAAAAATTAAATAATAAATAAAAAAAGACAATTAGATTTTGAAATTTATCAGAAATTAATGTATCGTTAATTTGTGTACTATTTACAAATGATTTAGAATATGTATTATTATTAAATTTCTAAATTCTTAACATTTGTTAAAATCAAGTAGTTTCTTCGATATTTTATACTTAAGAAATGACAAAGTTTTGAAAAAATAAAATAGAAATGCTAATTTTATTATAATTTTTGGTAAATAATTAACGTAAGATAAATAGGTAACATAAATTAAGATTAGGCTTTGAATTAATTAAGTAATTACTTTCTCTATCTTCCTATTTTCAATATTAAATATTTTATATATGTGGGATAGCAAGAGGAATAATTGGTAGAAATCTTGGTTTGGATGGGCTATTATAAAAATCATGCAAATTAGTAAAGTTTTTTTCCATCATTTAGCTTTTTGGGATATAATTTTTAAACATATTCTCTGCTTACAACTATGGAGGATATAACTTTACACTTCTTAAATTGTACTATGGTTGGATATATATGTTATTTTAACTACTTTATGCTCCATATTTCTATAATGAAGATAGTCTATTGATTTCATCTAATTCATCAATACCTTGCTTGTATTCTGCAAATTTTAATCTGTACTATTACATCTTCTGATCAAATTCGGGTGTAGAAGCATTCTTTTTCTAATTTTAAGCCAATAATATTAATAATAATAACAGCAACTAAATATTACTAATAGTAATCATATTAAAAATAAATAAATAATTTACAATTTAATTATGATCAAAGATTAATTGCCTTAAATAAGGTTCATAGTCTTTCTCAAGTCTAATATCTTTGTGCTAAACATTTTATATTCTTGGGAATTTTAATTCATAGATATTTCTGGATTCAAATCTTTTAGGTTAATTTTCCTTATATTCTACTTTTGGTGCTACATGATTTTCAAATACTCTTAATGGGTTCAACCATTTCTTTTTCTTTTTCTTCTTTTTTCTCTCTTCAAATGGATCAATTTCATTTTTACTAAATTTCTCAAAAGTATAAACTTTTGGTTTATTATCAACTATTTCCTCTTCTTCTTATTCCTCCTCATCTTCTCCATTACTCTACTTTCGTTTATGTTTTGTTGATTTAAAGATTTATTGGTTAAATAACACATTCGATTCCTTGACTATCCTTTTCTTTCTTCTTTCTTCTACTTTTTTGTTATACTTATCATCTATATCAGTCTCCTAATCAAGAACTTTTTCTGGTTATATTTCAAGTCTCAAAAATCTCTCCATAATAAATATATTTCTCCTTATGGGATTTTCAAAATTTAAAATTCAATATTAAATAGGAGTAAGCTGCTTTGTATAAATATGAAAATTCTTAAGCTTTCTGCTCTTTTAAAAATTGAAGTTGTCTATTTTTTCTAAGGTAAAATACTGCCTATTTTAAAAATTGTGATTTTTATTATAAGAAGAGATTGGTATAAGCAGTAATATTACTCAGAAATCTAGTTTTTTATAAAAAATCTAATAATTAAAGAATCTCTTAATTTGCAAAATATTTAGAAATTAATAAAATAAATATAGTTATGAGCGCATAATTGTAATCAGCATAGTCATACTGTACATAATGCAAATATAAGAATTAGTATAGATTTAAATTGCTTAAATGTCATATTATTTAAGAGTATTTTTAATAGTGTTTAGGTTATTGCAGCGATAAGCGATCTTATAGCTATAAATTCAAGCTTTATTCCTTAATTGTATCAAATGAGTAATCAATTTCAATCATTTCAAAGACTCTTAAAGTTTTCTTCTTGAAATTTATAGATATTGGAAATCAGATAGATAGCTTGTTACTGATGAATGGTTAAGGTATTTGAATTTAACTGATAACTTTATTTAAAATACTAAATTATCTTTTAATTTTTAAAAACAAATAGTTAATGTAAACTATTAAGGAAATAATCTTATGATTAAGACAGAAATAATATTTAGTAAAGAGTTTCCTATATCTGCTCCAGCCTTTTATTTCACTAATCCTAATCGTAATTATTTGAATTAGTAAAATAGTAGTTGGAAATTAAAAATTATATATAAATAGCTGAACTGTATTAGGCAAATTAGAAATATATTGCAAATAAGAGAGGTACCTCTAATTCCTATCAAGTTATTTTTGAATACTCAAACTGGAATAACCACAGAGATATAGTAATAATTATTTTTAAAATTGAGTTATAAAGAAAATAATTTCTTCTATCCTTATCCTACTTTTAAGAATATTTATTCATTAAAACATATAGAAAATACTGATGAATTAATACATAGAGATTTTAAAGAAGGATTTTCCTCTCTACTCAAGATAGTAGGGAGAAAATAACTAAGTGATTAATTAAAATAATAGCAATTAAAATAGTTATAATAGTAGTAATAATAAAAATATTCTATAGCAGAGCAATAATAACTAAAATTATAACTAATAAGTTATTTATAGTGAAAATAAAGATATTGAAGATGCTGGTAATTATTTTTTTATTTAATTTTAAATTCTTAAATGAAGGAAAAAGAGTTTAATTTATTGAATATCAATAAAGAGGAATATTTTGGATTCTTTGATGGAAGGAGATTAAAGAATCTAAGCCTATCGATTATTTATAATGTTAAAGTATATATTTTTATTTATAGTTAATAAAGAGATAGCTAATATAAAAGAAACTGTAAATAATGATTTAAATGAAATGATGAATGAAGTCAAATAAATTTAGAATCATAATTTGTAATTATAAACTGATTCCTCCATTCTGCATAGAGTAGATTTAGATTTAGATGAATAAATACAAGAAGTTGAAAAGAATGTGAGCCTTTTGAGAGAATCACAATATTATTCCTAAGAAAGTTTAACGATTGAAAACTTATAAAAGAAATATATGAGAGCATAAACTACTGTTCATGATTAGTAAATTTTATCCTAATAAAAATAATTATAATTCAAAATTAACATAAATATTATAGAATCTTATAATTGGTATCAGAACTTGATGCTCTCAAGGAGACCTTTTTATTTTTAGATGAATGGTTTAAAGCAAAAAAGGATTTTGATTCATATATAGCAGTAATTCCATTTTTTTGATTATCAAATTTAAAAGTAAATAATTTTATTTTATTAATACAGCAAGTAAGAGAGCTTGCTCAAAAAGAATTTGAATTCAAACTCCTACTTAAAAAATGTTAAAAATTAGCTTGATATTAGCAAAAATAAAGGATTAAGGTTTATAATATTTAATAGGATGTTTGTTTTTTTATTTTCAATCATTTAAACGAATTTATTTTACAATTCTTCTTTAAAATTAATATCTGTTTAATTTTATAAAAATGTAAAATTAATGAATAAAAATCTTGATTGGAATTAATCACATTTAGTTTAGTTTATTTCATCTTAAGTTACTCAGTATAGATAAATAATAGAATCTTAAATTAATTATAAATGTGAATATGAAGATTGACTATTAATTATCTCAAATTTATTTTCTTTTAAAAAGTAAGTAAACCTAATTAAAAAATAATATTATTATAAAGTATTTAAAGTTCAAATTCTTTTACCTTATTCTAGGTTAATTAATCCATATTATGTAGGAATGAAAATGGAAATACGAGTTGAAAATAATCTTTGTGTTAAATTAATTTAGTAAATAACTTCTTTAATGTTTACATGCAATGTTATACAATTTGATAGATGATTATTATCCATAATTTAATAAAAGAAATTTTAATCAGAGAATAATGGCATTATTTAGTACTCTCATACTCTAAATTTTGAACTATCATTATTTTTACAGAGTAAAACAAAGATTAAAGCAAATTTTGATTAAATAAGATTCCTCAAAAGTTGAAAAAAAATCCAAAAAAGGATATTTAGTAATCTTATATTTTTAAATTGAGAGGGACAAAAAAAGTATCAGAAAGAAAAGGTTGAAAACAGAAGTATTAAAAATTGGATTGACTAAAAAACTGAATATTTAGTGTTTATAATTAGCTGCTGATTGAACAAAATAACTAAAAAATTTAGAATACAAGTTTTCTGATATTCATACTTGAAATCCACTGAAAAACTATATTTGGTTTTAACAAATGAATATGGCTGATACTAATTAAATTGAAGAACAATCATAGGGAAACAAACCAGTAGAAAAAGATAATGACACTAGGACTATCTTAGTATTTACTCTAATGGGATTTTTCATAATTTATTATATTATATTGCTTTTTTATCACTATTCTCGTAGAAATCTATTTCCAATTAGTGAGCGTAGCTTCAAATTAACATTTATTGATGGTTTATGTTCTATGATTTTTGTGATAATAGTTCTTATTTCTAGTTATATTACAGCATAACATAATTTTTTACTGGCTCCTAACTTAACATATTGCAGAATAGATATCTTACAGTTAAGCTCTTCAGATATAGATTAGATTTAATAGAATACGATCATTGCATTCTAGTTCCTTAATAACTTTATAAAATTCTTCAAAGTGATAAATTATTTATTAAGAACATTCAGATTGAGTTATGTATTCTACTTCAACTTAAAATAAATGAAGAGGTTTGATTCAATAATGAAGAAATCTCATACTCAAAAATTAAATATTAGCTAAACTGAGTTAAATATCTCTGAGAATTATAACCTCAATTAATAGTAGTAAAATTAAAATAACTCATCTAACAATTAGATATACAATATCAACTAAGCCACTTATGCTAGCGAGTAGTCCAATAATATTACGGAGCATGGATAATTCAATAACCATTCACAAAACAATAATAATCAAAGGAATAGTTTGTTAAGAAGACCTTTAGAAGCTAGTTTAGCATATAGTGAAATGTCACTTGGAAACGATACAACATCAATTAATATCCCCTAAAGCAGGCTCTCCTATGTACTTAAAAGAGAAAACCTACTTTTATTAATTTCGTTTCTTGCTTCTATCATTTTAGCTATTATTTTCCACTTTATAGTAAGCATTTTCTTTTAATTTTATAAATAAAATATCTGAATTTTATTCTTTATATAATAGCCTGCAGCTTCACCTTTCATCTTTTGGAATATTTATTTTTCAACCACTTAGAGAAATACTCATATTTATGAGAATGTAGTATTTATGGTTATGAATTTCTTTTTGATTCTATGCATTCTCTTATGTTTAATGGCAATCAAAAATATAGAAGATAACTACAGAATCAAGCATGAAATTTACTTTATGCTATCAGTATTTGTAATATTTGGTAATACTATGCAATTCTAATGTCCTGAATATGATTAGGAAACCAAATTATTTATAGAAAGTTAAAATTTAGTATTTGACCTTATTCCTTATCGACTTCTTATTAGTGCTGTTTTAGATTTCGTTGCTATAAATATTGAAATTCTTCTCCCTATTGTTTGGTCAGTTAAAGAAAGGCCATGGTTTAATTAACAGATAGTTTAAGATGATCTCTCCTTCTTTTGTATTAAATATAAAAACTTTTAAGAATATTTATTTTTCCAAACTAGATTGAAATCTAGTTAAAGCTACTCTGCTTCTTCTTGCCTTCCAGAAATTCTAAATCTATTCTTAGAAATGAAGATTTAAGTTTCTCATGAAGAGAAACTTTAGAAAGTTATGACCTTATTTCAAAAGTTCCCTTACCTAATCTAAACTTTTAGAATTGAGAACATAAATGTTGATGAAATCTTCATAATTGAAGATGAATAAGTTTAAGATGTAAAAGAGAATATTTAAATTACCAGTTTACCTTACCAATTGTTGTATCAAAAAACTCTACAAATTTTATTAAGGTATTAAAGAATGTTTTTAAAAACTCCATAATATGAGAAGTTATACAAGAGATACTAAATTCTGAATTAGATTTCTCTAAGTCTTTCGGAATTCAAAATGACTGGAGATGAATCTAATTGAATCATTCATTTTATAAGTTATTTAAAGGAAATTAAAATAAGAATTTATCAAATAAATCGAATTATAAGTAATATAACATCATGTATTGTAGTAATCTTTGCAAAGTACCTTTAGATTTTTCTAATCTAACCAATTAACTATCTTCAATTAATTAGTCACCACTAACAAATACTAATTAACGAATTCATTTTAATAAATAATAAATTTTCATAATTTTACAAATAAATTCCATATTGTATAAATTAAATATCCAATTTTATGTTTTATTCTAATAATAATCTTAAGCCTTAAAAATAATAATCTATCAATGATTAATAAGCATAAAAAGAACAAATTTAAGTTAATTAATAAATTAATTTTATAAAAATTTAAAATTAAATATTAAAAGTATTATCTAAAATTTAAATTATATTGATTTAAATAGCACCCTCCTTACCTTACCTTTTTGGGAAGCAAATTACTTTTTTAGAATAAGTTATTATAATTATAATTAAATTAAAATCATCTACTAAGATAAAATTTATTCTATTTAGAATCATTTTTTGTATTTAAATCATATTAATATAATTTATAATCAATTGCAAATAAATGGCAGTAGTATCATAAAAGTATACAAAACATTGGCTTAATTATCAAATAATAAAATAAATAAAATTGAATCTTTGTTTGTAGATACTCTTAATGAAAAGATATGATTGTTAAAATGGGTATATTTTATGAATTGACTGATTGGATTTATGACCAAATAAAATAGCTAACTCTTGTATTTTGAGTAATATTTGACAATACATGCTTTGTATAAAATGAAATAATATGAAAATGAGAAAGTAGATGGAAAGAGAAAAATAAGATAAAGAAAGATAAATGGAAATGATAATGGGTACAGGACAGACACTCACACTCTCATAAAAAGAAGGAAGATTGATTGTACAGGAAAAAAGAAAGGAAAATAAAATGAAAGAATGAAAAGATGAATGAAGAAAGAAAGAAGATTGTGGGAAGATGCTTGCAAGCAAATCAAAAAAATAGTGAAATAAAGAAAGAAAATTTATTTAAGATAAAAAAGGAAAATTTATATTTAATTAAAAAATAAAGAAAAGAAGAAAAAAATATTTAATATATTCAAAAAAAGAAAAGATGGGCTACAAAATTAGAAACAAATCTATTTTCTGGACTAGAGCTGGTTGGAAGTGATAACCTTTATTTTTAAAATCGACATTAATTCAAGCATTAAAAATGCAGCAATTCAATACAAATCCATTATTAAAATGTATCCTCGTATAAAAATCAAATAGGAATAACTGGCACCCTAAGAACTTCAATGCCCCTAGACCTTCTTATGGTGAATTCACTATGGCCATTAGATGCAGAAATGACCATCACTCTTTCCTCAGATGTAAGCATTATTTTTAGAAAACCATAATAAAAAATTGCAAAATGAATACTAAAATGTTTGAAAATGAAGAATTATTTCAATTATTTTTCTATTATTAAAAAAGACGTTTAGACCTACAGAAATATCTCCAGACACTGCAAGCAATACTTCCTCGGTGATAAATAACTCGAAGTAATTGAAATAAATAATTAAATGAAATAATGTGAAGGAATGATTAGGTAATTTAGGAATAAGGAATGGCATTAAAATGAATAATATGCATAGATTTGGAGGAATATAAATAGTATAAAATACAAATGAAATAAAGAGATGGATCAATCTAGTCAATAATGCAATATAGGGAAATATCTTTTTACCATAGTTTTATGAGAAATTAAGCTAATTAATGGATTGTTATCGAGAATAGATGAAACAATTAATCAGTAATAATAATATTCTGATTGAAATAACTCAAAGTGAAATATATAATGTCATAAAATGTAATCACATTTGATAAGATATGCCTCAAAAAGAAAAAGAAAATAAGTAATTGGGCCAAATAAAGTAGATATCATAACCAATTATATTAGAAACATTCTTAATTTATCTAAGATTCTTTCACTTACTTCATTCTAACTTTGCGAGAATAAATTGCAATAATTTTTATTGTAATGAAATTTATAGGAAACTTTCATCTTGGGTTTAAGATCTTTATTCATGGTTCCCTACGACTCTCAATGTTTGACCGATCAAATTAAGCACGGTGGTGTAAGATGATAATTTAAAATTATAATATATAAGAAGAAATATCTTCATTTTATTGGAAATTAAAAAGGAATCTTTAATTAATAAAATCTTAAATGATATCAAAAATAAGATTTCTAAATAAATAAAGAAAGATTCGAAACTTATAAATATAAGATTATTGCCTATCAAGTACAATTTAAATTAAAATTTATAATAATTAATTATTAAAGGAAAGAAGATTCGTTGATCAATTAGATAGAGATTTCGAATTAGTTTCTTACAACCAACATCCTTACCAATTATTCACTTACACCCTCAGAAACGAACATCTTGCTTGGAAGAATGAATAATACGAAAATATCCAAAAGGGTGAAAAGACTTTCGAATAAGAATTACTTGACTACCTCGAGTAATATATTTATCCATTTAAAAATAAGATTAAGATAAATTTAATTTTAGCAGAAAATAGAATAAAAATTATATCAAATAAAATGTTAAATTAATAATTATTAATTATAAAACAGTGAATAAGTTACCGTTGAAAAGGCTAAATTAAGAGAAGGTCAACATTTCTCTATTGAAAGAATGACTGAAATTGCTTTACAAGTCTTCAGAAAGGCTAGAGCTGGTAAGGCTAGACCCGGTCAAGATTCTAGAGGTCCCGATGGTAATGTTAATGACTACCTTGAACAACGTAGACCCTTCGAACACCCCAACCCCACTGGTGTTACTCACTGATTTAAAAATAATAAATAATCTGATAATAGATAACAAGTAATTCAGTCAGGAACTAGCGTAATACTATCTAGTGCTACTTTTAAATAATATACATATATTCTTTGTTTCATATCTGTATCAGTTTATATAAGCACTTATAGTAATCTATTCTCCTATCTTCTACTCTACTCTTCACTTCTAATATCAATTTATTTATAAATCACTTGATTAAATCAATTTTTCAGACATATTTTTGTTTAAAATTTTACTTAATTTATAGTGAGATTTATTAGTATTCATTAATTTACAATTCTAAATTTTACTTACTAATTAGTTTCGAATAAGATTTTATTTGTTGTCATCTATAACTAATATCTCATGTATGATAACTAATATATTAATTTAGTTAATTTTACTATTGATAATAAATACATGAAAATATTAAAGTATATACAATTAGATTTAAAAGAATCTTAGAGAATTTTTTTAATAAGAAACTTTAGGAAATAATTATTGAATTCCATATGAAAACATAATTAATAAATATGTAACCCTAACTACTCAGATTATCCTTTTCTTACTTCTGATTATATAATAATTTTATAGTCAATATCAGAATGGAAAAAAAAATAGTGAATTACATTTAAAAATTTTATAATGGATAAATAAGTGTTGAATTTTAAATAAATTTTTAAATTAAAAATCCTTTGATATCATTGAGAGATTGATTATATAAACTAAGTAAGAAAAATATAAGTATAATTGGGAATTAAAACAATTAATTTATGATTAATTATAAAAATAAAGTACAAATAAAAGTAAAATTTTTTAAAAAAATGGTTTTTATGGAAATTATCATTTTTAAAATATAATAAATTTATTCACTAAATCACTCACTCATATTGACTGACTGACCGGACCTAACATACTAACTCATTATCAATTTATATAATAATCAATCAATTTTCTTCATCTTATTCATCATCTTCATTTTCATCAATGATACAATGTTTTACTTGATCTTTAATGGTATTAAGTAATTAACTGTTTTTACATACTATGATTTTCTCTGATAGCCATTCTTCATTATTTTTTACTAAGATCTTTGTAACTTCAATTATCTTCTATTTTTTAAGTGCATCAAATTAGTTTTCCATAAGCTCGAAAATAGCTTCATGACAATCTATATGATCAGGATCAATTGTAATGCATTTTGTGAACCAATCAAGAGCTTATTCAGGTTAGTCTTTTTCTATGAATAATAAACCATAGGTATAAAGGGTTTCAGGATTTTTAGGATTCAAATCAATAGCAGTCTTTAACCATTTTTCTGGCTATTTAAAAAGTTATCTTTGATCAAATTGAATATAGGCTCTTGCAATAAGTTATGCAATATTATCAAGATGATGAGGATTCTTATCATATACTTTTTTGAGAACGTTGACAATTTTATCTGTATTATTATCTAGTAATTCACATAATAAAAGGAACATATCATCATTGGTTTAATCTATTAAGAAAATATTTTCTAAGACAGTAATGGCTCTCTTCTTATTATTTAAATCTCTTAAAACAGTTACTAATTCTATCATAGTATCAACATCTTCGGGATCTTATTCTAATTCTTTTTCATAACATTAAACAGCTAATGTAGGCTTGTTTAATAATCTATGGCAGGAGGCAATACTCTTATAGACTCTTTAACACCTCTTCTCATCGATTTTCAATGCTTTAGTGAATTGTTCAAGTGCCTTTTTAGCAAAAGATTTTATTTCAGATTCAAAATCTCTGCTTTTACCCTTTTATGCATTTTCTTCTCCATCTTTATCCTCTTCTTGACTTTCTTATTCTTCTATTTCTTCTTCATCATCTTCATCCTCATCTTCTTCTTCTTTATTATTTTTTTTATTAGGCTTTTACAATTACTTATTTTCTTTTTATATCTATTTCTTTTCCTAAATTTGTTCTTCTTCATCCTCGTCTTCATCATCATTCTCTATATCTTCATCTTCACCTTCTAATTAATCTAATTCTTCATCTGAATCAAATCTTTCGTTTTCTTCTTCTAAATCTTATAAGTGTTAAATTTCAGTCAAATAATATGAGCCAATAGCAATAGCAGGAGCTGGATCTTTAAAATTAGGATCTATATCGTAACATTTTTGATAATATTATACTGATTTAGGGAGATCTTCATCACTACTTGAAAATAGTGTGTGACCAAGTTCCAGGTAGATATAAGGATTATTTGGGTGAGTTTTTAATCCCTCTTCTAATATTTATAAAGCCTCCTTGATATAACCTTTATCTCCTAGAGTCTTTGCTTAGTATATAAGAAGTTCTACTTCAGGTTCAATTCTAGTAGATTCAATCTATTCATTTTATTATTAAGAAGCTTTTAGAATAGAATGGGCATCTTTTAGTAATTCAAGAGCTTTTTCTAGGTTATTATCTCTTTTTAAAATAATGCTAGCCAATTAAACTTATGCAACAGGTTTTGTTGTTTCAAGATCAAAAGCTAATTTACAATATTTTTCACTCTCTTCATAATTATCTTGATTCAAATATATCTAAGAAACAATAAGATATCCTTTTCCTTAATTAGGATTATCTTCACCTACTCGTCTAAACCATTCAATAGCACGAGTAAGGCATTCTTTTTTGGAGATACCTAATTACTTTTAAAGTTCTTCCTCCTCCTCAATTTAATAAATATCATGATAAAGAGTACCTATTTCTTATGCAACTAAGTACTTTTCCCTCTTTTGAATTAAATTATAACTCTTTTCAAACATGTTTAAGCTATCCTTAACATTATTTTTCATTAAATGGCAAAGAAT
Organism: Tetrahymena borealis; assembly: GCA_000260095.1. Classification (NCBI taxonomy): domain Eukaryota; phylum Ciliophora; class Oligohymenophorea; order Hymenostomatida; family Tetrahymenidae; genus Tetrahymena; species Tetrahymena borealis. The sequence goes on along the minus strand of JH651275.1, from coordinate 240,787 downwards.
ACCTCTTACCAATAAATTCCAACAATCGTTAGAATGGTCTGATTCTTCCAAACTATTGGTAAAGGTTTATAATGCTTTCATACTTTTTTAGCTGCCTGTAGAATCACCTTTTTAGATGATCAACTTGATTTCAAGAAATTTCACCTTGAAATCATTTGGTAATAATACTTTTAACTTTTCAATCAATTTGCTTGCTTCAGTTATTCTATCCAACTAAACCTAACAAAATATTTTCTCTCTTAATGCGATGGCATCGTTTTCATTAGACTTAAGAACTCCCTCATAAAATTCAAGGCCTGCTTGCAATTTATCTTAATAAATTAACTCTTCTCCTTAACTATAATCCATTTTGATTGAATATATTTTTTCTAGAGATGAAAGCAATTTTTAGTTTCTAAATATATCTTAGGGTTTGATTTATTTTTTTAAATATGTAGGAATTATAATTAATCTTATCAAATGATATATGTTCTTTTGTATATTAATTTTATTATTTTTATATTCTGTTATTTCCCTTTAGTTAGTATCTATCTATATGATTAATTGTTGAACTTATAGACACATTTCTTACCTACCTACCTATTATTAAACCTATTCTACATTTAGCATTTTACAAGCAAGATAGCAAAATTTATGAACTAATTTTGGTGATTATAAAAGTTTATTCTCATTCTATCATATCGTAATTATTTTTCACAAAAATAATATTATTGCTTTAAAATAAATATATTCTTTAATAAATTATAAATCTAACTTTAAATTTTAGAATATCTTAATTAGATTGAAAAATTTAAAGTATTTTAAATCAGATTTAATTGAAGTCTTATATTATAGACTAATTTCAGTTTCATAGCTTTTGATTAACTTCTGTTTTCTTTAAAAATTTGTCATAAATAGATTATGAATTTTTAATTATTAAGATTTCCGATTTATTAAATTATGTTCTATCTATAAACGATCAATCATTTTTATATAATTAATATTAAAAAACTAAAAAATAAAAAAGAGATCTTTAATATAAAATGGGTTAGTTAAATCCTTTTGGATAAAAAATAAAAAATAAACTTCTACTAATTGTAGGAACTGAATAAAGTGGAAAAAATAGTCTAGTAAAGAGATTAAAGGACCTTGACGAGAGTAAAAAATAGATGAATGGTTTGAGTTTGGAAGAGACAAAGTATAAAAACTGCTAATTCATAATTGCTGACATATTTAGAAACACTAGAGTATAACAATACTAAAAGCATGAAAATTAATTAAGCTTTGATGGAATCTTTGTATTCATAATTGATAGTTCAGAAGTTAATTAAGTAGTAGAATTCTATAAAATATTTTAAAACTTTGAAAGAATAATAAATGAGAAAAATAAACCTTTATTGATATATATTAATAAACAAGATATATCAACTGTTTCAACTGAATAAGTTAAAACAATCATTTAATTAAATAAAATCACTAATAAGCATATTCATTTATAACCTTGTAACGCCTTAACGGGAGAGGGAGTTAAAGAAGGAATAGAATGGCTTTATAACTAAATTATATGAATTAATTAATTGAAATCAATAATTGTATTATCTGTCATAAGTTATTAACTTTTATATTCCTAAAATAGACCAAATTTAATAATTGAAAAGAATTCTAAAATATTCTTTATCCATAATTAATTATTATAGTTATTGCTTACTATCTATAAATTGATTATTCAAGTGGAATAGAATCGAAATTTTAAGAAATAGATTTCTAAAAAAGTATCTTTATTTTGCTTTTGAATCAAAATTAATGAATTCAATTTAATCTTATTTTTTTACACTTTTATAACTAAATTTAATTGAGAACATAGGTTTATACCTAAATTTTTCTATCATAAAACAGATTTATTTTACATTTTTAAGGATAAAATAAATATTTTAAAAAGTTAGATAGAGAATTAAATGGATAAATAGACTTTAAACTAACTATCTTTATTAAAAATAAAGATAATTTACATTTATTCAAATTTTTATTTAATAGGAATTATGAAATAGATAAAAATTGCTTTCAAAAATCAAAAATAAGTGTATTAAATAATATAGATGAAGGAGAGTTAGAAAATAAACAAATGAATTCTTATTAATCAAATATTAAAAATCAAGAAGTAACCAAAATATTAAAATTATGCTTTCTTTAGCATATTTAATACTATTTTCATATAAATAAATGAATTAATTTATTTTAAAACTCTTTTTCTTCTTAAAAAGCATATTTGGTTGGTTTCATTTTAAATTCAATCAAATTTTATTATAGATTTATTTATTTTTATGAATTATAATTGTAATATAAATCCAAATAGATTTTTGATTATTTCTGCTCAAGTTTTTAAAAATGTCTATTTTATTCTTACCAAATTCAATACATTTAATAACCTAAATAATCTAATTCTTTGTTTCAATAGTAAATCCCATTATTAGTAAAAAAATGATACTTAATTGTATCAAAAAAATCGCTTCACTATTGATGCAGTAAAAATGTATTATCTAAGGTTTATTAAGAATATCAATATCTGAAATTTAACAGAAATCAAACAAATCAAATTTAATCTAAGTGTAATAAAATCAAGTTTGATATCAATAGTGTTTTACAAAAAATTTTACAATAATGAATGAATTAATTAATTTATAATAACTAGATTAGTATAAAAAACCAAAACTTGAATTTAAAAAGAAATATTTCTTGTTACAGTTAGTTTACTAGCAATGAGTAGTATATAAAATAGCACTGGATTCTTTAAAATAACAGAATATTTTCTATTTCATAGAAATTATGGTTTTTAATTTAAGGAGTACCAGTATTGAAAGTATTTTATGATAAAATCACGCAGCACTAAAATTATGATGAAATAGAAAACTCTATCAAGCAAATTTATGATTCATTCTTGAATTTGAAAATTCCAATACATCTGATCATTAAAATTTTATTAGAAATTAAAAAAAATTCCCTACATCAATAATTAAAAAAGTTTTCGAGAAGATTATCTGCTGAATTAATTACTATTTTAAATAGTAAGATAAATTATAATTAATTTTAATGTAAAAAAATAAAAACAAATTAAATTACAGATAATAATTATTAATAAAAAAACAATAAAATGGGATAATCAATTCATAAATCAATTAAATAATTAAGTAGAAATAATAACAGAATATTGATTGTAGGTCAAACTGGATGTGGTAAAACAGAAATAATAAATCATTTGAATCTAGGTGATTACTAAAAAGAAGTTGTCTAAATAGTATATCCTCATGAGTAAATTCAATATAATAATCTAAGCATAAATATTTGGTCACTAAATGGAAAATGGAAAACATTCTATTACTTCTAGAATTACTTTGAATGTAATGATGCAATTATTTATGTGCTTGACTCCTCTAGTGAAGAATCAATTGACTAAGCTAGATACACAATTAATAAAATATTATCATAAAATAGTAATTAAAAGACTCCAGTATTAATTTTTGCCAATAATAAAACCCAATAAATGAAATCAGAAGATATTAAATAAAAACTTAATTTAGATAAAAGTAATGGTATTGGTCAATATCATATTTAAGGATGCTGTGCCATAAAAGGAGATGGAGTAATTAAAGGTTTTGAGTGGCTTACTAAAATATTAGTAAATAATAAATAATGATTATTTTAGATTAAATAATGATTTATTTATATTAAATAATAATTTGTAAATAGTTAATTTAAATTATATAGTTAAAATGTAAATATATTTTATTAATCTTATAGTTAATGCTAAAAAATTGAATAGATAAATAAATTTATCAAAACTAATCCAGCTAACAATCCTTCACTCATTTACTATTATGTTAAATAATAATACCTCAATATATTTATTTTTATCATAAAAAATCAATTAAAAAAAGAATTTATGGAGTTCAATGATTTAAAAAACTAATCCTGCTAATTTATTACATCATTGATTTATATATAATCTATCTTTCATTATTCATATTTAACTCAATCTATCTTAACAAGCTATGAATTTATATATATCTATTAATAGTTGGTTATAGGTGCTAATAACAACTTTTGATTTATATGTTTGTTACTTTAAAACGCTTGCCTTGAAACTAATACTGGAGGAATAATAATAATATATATTTGATAAAAATTCATAATTTTTTATCTTTCAATCTTAAATGCAAAGATTGGCTAAATAAATAAGATTTTTGATCAATCCATTTAATCTATGTTTTATTTAAATATATAAATAAGTTGCTTAAATTTTACCTTTTATTTATTATTCAAAAAAAATATTTTAAATTTTTACAGTTTAAATTAAGAAATAGAATTAGATTATTTAATCTAAACCTTAAAATTCATTAAATAATTAAGATTATTATAATTCTTATTTATTATTTGTAAAAAAAATTGAATAGAAAAATTGATAATTATAATTAATATTCTCAATTTAATATAACAATTTCTAATCATTATTATTTTTTATTTAAAGTATTTTACGTTAAAAATAATTACAGTACTAATTCTAATAAAATACTATCAATTATTAATTCAAGAATTTCTCTAAAATATTAAAAATTTTTGTAAATTTTACGTTATACCTTATTTAGAAATAGACAAAAGGAATATATACAATCTATAGTATAACCTAGTTTTAAATGTACGACGTTTTAGAACAGATATGGGTTATAAGGAATAATATTTAAACCTTTTTATTAACCAAAATTTATAAAAATTAATTGCAAACTTAAAATAAAAACAAATCTGATATCTTAAAAGAAAAGAAAATAAGCTAAATAGCTTAAGTGGCAAAAATAAAATAATAATTAAGCGAAGTCTATAAATGGGTTCAGTATTCACTAAAGAGTCAAAAAAATTACTTATTCTAGGTTAACATTCTTCCGGAAAAACTACTTTGCTATATTAATTGAAACTCAATAAAGACATAAAGCCAGATCCTACAATTGGATTTAATAATGAAGAAATCGTTTTTGATAACATCAAGTATAATACATGGGATGTTAGTATAGATTGGCACTTTAAGATCGATCTATTTACTCATTATTTTGAAGGTGTCGATGTACTGATATTTGTAACAGACAGTTCTAATAAAAATGAAATTTCTAAAGCAAAAGCAATCTTAGATAAGATTTATAAAATAAAACATATGAAAAATATACCTGTCTTAGTGTTAGCAAATAAATCAGATAAAGCTGAACTAACTATAGAATAAATTACTGAAATATTACAATTAAAAACTGTTGAAAATATTGGCTAAAGCAATATTTTAAGTTCATGTGCAATCAATGGAGAAGGAACAACTCAAGGGCTTACATGGATCTCATCGCTATTTAAATAATGATAAAATGCTCTACTTTCTAACTAATCAGAAATTGAATTATTTTAGATACACAAAAAATTAAAAAATTTAATTGTCTTTTTTAATCTGTATGTCTATTCAAATCCGATTGTCTTTTTTTATAAATCAAACATATTTTTAATTTTATAAGATAAGATTGACATTATTATTAGCTATATTTTAATCAACTTTGTAAGTTAAATATTTTAAAAAAGAAAACAAATGAGATGATAATTAGTTAATAACTTAATAATTAGGTGATACATTAATTAATCTAAGATATAAAATTGACTTAATATTGGAGAAAAACCTAAATCTAGTATAAAATAATTGGTTGAAATGAACTTCCTATTTCTTTACAATTAATTAATTAATTATTGAAATGTTGAAATTTTCTAGTATTATAGATTACATAATTTAGAAAGAATTCAACTATATCAAATAATAAATATATAATTTTTATTCAATTATTTCTAATTATTGATATGAACAATCGTAAAAGCTATTAGCCTTCTAAAGTTACTTTATTTAAATACATAATTAAAAGTTTTATAGAAAAAAATTAATTGCTTCTACTTATTTTATTTATTTGTAGAAATAAATCAAAATATAAAACTTTTATGAGGTGAACAAAATAAATTATTAAAACAATCAATGAAATAATATTCACAATCAATCTAATCTAGTAGAAAATAATAAAGAATCTAACTTAAAAATGATAGGAGTTCTAAGGAAACTTGAAAGGATTAGAAAAAATAAATTGATTAAAACTATAAAAAATAAGTTATGGTAAAAGTAATTAACAACCTTAATTTGATTGATAATAGCCTTAGGATTTTTCTATAGATAACTATCCTTTTATAATTTAAAATAAGGGCTAATAATATTAATCATATATGCTTTTCAATAATTTCCTTGTCAGAATAAGTAGGAAATTAATAAATTAAATTCTTTTTCAAAAGTTTTACTAAATTATGTTTGATAAATAATTTCAAATTAAATAAATATAGATAATAAAAATTCTAGAAATGGGCTTATTAATTGCAAAAGGAATATAAAACATTAAAAGATATTTTAAAAAGGATAACAAAATTGCTGTAGTTGGCTTAGATGCTGGAGGAAAAACTACAATCTTATATCAAATGGGGTTTAAGTAGGATTTGATGAATCAAAATAATTTCTATACCTATAAAAAAGATAAGATTTCAGTTATCGAATAGGACTTAGGAATTTAAGAAAGATTATAAAGACTCTATATTCCATTATTCGAAAATGTAGATGCAATTATTTTTGTATTTGATATGCTTGATGAAGATAGATATGAACAAGCAAAGTAAGAGCTCTAAAAATTTACTAAAAGCTATATTTAAAACAAAATTCCCTTACTTATATTTGGAAATAAATCAGATTTAAAACTTTTGTCTATTTAATAAATAGATGAAATACTTGATCTAAAAAGTTTATAAAATGTTTCTAATTATATTATTTTTTAAAGTAATGCAGTATAAAAAGAAGGAATTTATGAAGGATTTGAATGGCTTCAATAATAATTATAAAATAAAAATTGATATCTATCATACATATTTACTTTGTTAGTTGTAAATAGAATTACATTCACTCCATTTTATTTATTTATTCAAGTATTAAATTTAAAGTTTTTATCAAATTAATTAGGAATCAATTTTTAAGCTAATATTGATAAAAATTGATTTTCAAATATATTTTTAACTAATAGCTATTGTTAAAGTGTCTTACCTAGTAATTGAATTAAAATTATCATTTCGTTTCCTTGTCAGAAAATTAATAAATAGTTTTTAAAAATTAATTAATAAATATAAAAAAGTAAATTAGAAGAAGTAAAAAACATAAAATGTGTAGAATTTGTTTTGATATTAATCCTTTTAGATTTACTTTTTAGAAAATTATTTATTTAGAGTATTACTTTTATATATGAGCTAATAGAAACTTAAATTAGCAATAATTTAATTTAAATATTATTTAATGATACCAATTCTATTTTATTTGTTAAAAAATTCATCAGAACCCAAATATCGGAAATATTTGGTTGAAGATATTTTTAATTATCATTTATAAGTTTTAAACCTTTCAAATTAAAATAAATGAAAAGGTAAACGAATGTAAATTTTAAAGTTAATTGAGTTGAATATTTTAGTAGTAATTAATATAATAATAATGAATAATTTTTATGACTAAAATAATTTCTTTGTGTATTCTAAATTCTAAATTCAATTATTTTTCATTTCTATTAATTGAAATTAAATAGATAATTTATAAAATTCAAGTTTTCTAATTTAATTTTTTAAAAATAAAGAATAAATTTATTTAATATTGTAATTTTAAATGAATTTTCAATGATATTAATTAGATAAGGTAGGTAGGTAGGCATGTTTAAAGTTAATAGTATAAATTCAATAAAATGGGTCAAATATCATTTAATATATAAAGAGAAATCATCAAAACCATAAAGTGGAATTAAATCTAATTTATCTTAATATTAACTACAATTTAGGATATCATCAATCGCCTTAGTTAAACCTAATTCTATTTCAAATGAAGTTTATTTATGCTTTACTACAAAACTTATAGGCTACACCCAAACATATTGGTTAAAATCGGACATCTTCAATTAACAAATATCTTAGATTCCAGATGTAAGATTTTCAGTCCACTTATGGGAATCTAACCATACTATGTTATTATTAATTCTAATTTGTGCTGACTCACCCTTCCAGAAGGGAGACAAGAAATAGAAATTACCATCAATTTTTATATGAGTATGTTCAGGGAGATCTTCAAATTTTTTATAAATTTTCTCATTTAAATTAGCCATAGCAATTTCTTCTTCATTTCTAAAGAATTAAAAATGATTTTAATATAAAAATAAATTTTAATTTGATTTATTATAGTATCTTTATAAGATTTAAGGATTTATAAATTAATACGTTTTTAAAGGTTGAGAAGATGAATCAGCTTTAATTACTTTCCAACCGTTTTAGAGAAGAGTGGAATTAGATTGTTATTTTGTAAATGAAAATGATTCTGAATCAAGCAGAGTCCATTATTTTACACCATTTATAGAGATTGATTTACTCTAAATTAGATTTATATTTAGATTTGAGTTTTCATCTTCAGTTTGCTTGTCTTAAATGCTGAGATCACCTAAAATAGTGATAGTACCATCTAAATGTGGGTTTAATAAATCTCTTGCTCCTTTGATTATGTTAACACTAAGAGTTTCTCCTATCAATTTTTCTGCTACTTTAACATTATTTAATTAGCACTATTCACACCATACATTGCTTGTAATAATACCACTTTCAGCAGAATCTACTTTCTATTCGTGATCACTTAATTCTGTTTAAGCTTCTCCTTGTTCATTTTATTAGATAAATACATTTTAGAAATGATTTTAAGGTTAGAATTAAGCTTAATGAGGGTCTATTATCACCTCCCTAACTCTTAGTTAGTCATTCACAAACAAACTTCCCTTGATTGTATTTAATGCTAGCGCTTAAGCTAATAATATTGCTATTCCTATGACTAATCCTCTAGTAAACATTTTCATTTATCAATAGATATTTTGCTCTTTTATCCTTAATGTTTTTACAGAAAATTAATAATTCCTTAAGTTCATGTTAATTCTTATGTTTTATATTTTTACTAACAATATTAGATAAGAATTAATGAAAAACATTGGTTTTTAGAAACGCAAACAGAGCATACCAAAGTAGAGGTGCAGTGAAATTTGAATTTATGCAAATTTTAATTAATAAATGCTACATACAACAAAAATATTATTTTATATGATTTAGAAGGTATTTAGCAAGGTATAAAAGGATTATAATATAATATAAATTAACTAAAATATATCAATCTTTATGGAACAAGAATTAAAATTAAAAGGTTGAACTAAAAGAAGAGTCAAACTGTAAATGTGGTGAGCATTTAATTAATTTGGAAGAAGTATTCATCAGTATTTTGAGGGGGGTTTATCCTAGCAAAAGTATCTTTAAATGGGATACTTTTAAACCTTAAATAGTTGGTAATATAGTCTATAAAACTTAATATCTATCTTTATATGTAATTGTCATATTTTTTGAGGTATTCATTGTTAAATTTATTTTTTAAGATTCGTATTATGCCTGAAATCTAACTCGGTAATATTATATTTTCAGAGTACTGTAATTTATACTTAGTAGTTTCTAATAGTACTTCATCACAGAATTCTTAGTAAATGGCGATTTACTCTTTAATATGTAAAGATAAGTTCATGCTATTTGGCTATTTAAATCCTTGTGCTTATATGTTTTTAATAATATTAAGTACTTTTTGCATTCTATCACTTAAGAATTGTGAAATAGAAACTAAGGTTTTATTGTACTATTCTGGTTCTATTATTACTATTAACTACTTTTATAATTCCAACATAGTTTAACCTATCACAAATATATAAGATAACTCAGCTTAACATGCTTATATACTTGCAATAAAATTAAAATTATCTATATTATTATTGGTAACAAATATATTCTTCTTAGCATTACTTTTTCTGTTGCTTTATTTTTTAAAAAGAAAGTTAGTAATTCTTTATTTTCAAGTGAATAAAAAGTATTAAAATTACGATATAGTCGTTGTAAAAGAAGTGTTAGTTTCTATTGAAAAATCAAATTGTTGATTCAAAGCCTAATGCCATCTATGCAAGATTTCATAGAGGTCATCCCACGATGCGCGTTCTTGTTCATTAATTATTAAAGCTTTTGATAAAACTTATCTTGAAATTGGCCCACATTTGAGCAAATCAAAATTAATTGGCTAGTTCTTAATAAATCCTAAAAGCTCCTCTTCACTATTTGCATAATATGGAAGTTTCTTAAATACTAATTCGTAAAATATCATGCCAAAGCTCCAAATATCAGTTTTATAAGTGTAAGGCTATTTGCTCAAAATTTATGGAGACATGTAATAAGGAGAACCTACTGCTGATTTTATCATATGGGCTTAGTTATCAAAACTTTTACAGAAGCCAAAGTCTATGATTTTAATTTTTTTATTATGCACTAGAATATTTTATGGTTTGAGATCTCTGTGAGTAATATCCATTTTGTGAACAGTCTGCATTCCTTAAGTAATTTAATATGCAATCTCCAAACAAATTTTCTCATACTCATCAAATGGCATATTGCTCTTTTGGATATTGTTGATATAATGCTTCAATTCACCATCTTGGCAGAATTCTTAAATGATATAAATATAATTATCAGAGTAGTAGACCTCCTTTAGTTCTATAACATTAGGGTGTTTTATCTTTTTCAAAGCTTCTATCTCTCTTTACAAAGATTATTCAATATAAGCATCTTACATCACCCTTCTTTTTTCAACTTGCTTAATTGCAACATCTTCATTTGTAAATTTATTTAAGCCCTAAAAGACTTTTCCATATTCTCCCTATCCTAGACAGTAATTTGTGTTAAATTTATAATTACCTATTTCCTTTTACTATGACATTTTATTATCTTTTAAACAAAAATATATTTACCCAACTAAAGAAATATTATCAATTTACTTTAATTCTTCTTTTTTTTAAAAGACTTATTAAATCACTGTCAAATAAAGATCTTAATTATTGAACAATATAATCAAAAATATGCTTATATTCTATTGATATTTTTTAAAAATCGTTATTAGTAATTAAGTCTTTGTGCTGTTTATTTTCTACTATTCATAAGCATCGATTTGATTACTGATATTCAAGTTAATTTAAATAGTTTAGTATAGTATAAAATTTTTAAGTTTATTTTTTTTAACTATAAAAAAGGGTATTTTACTTTTTAAGATATAAATATGAAGAATTCAAGCAGGTAATAATAATAAAAAGGTTTTAAAGATGATGGTAAAGATGATGAAACAGGGTACTAAATATATATACTTGGAAATAATACATTCTTCATTTATAAAGATTTATTTAAAAAATTAAATAGTAATATAATTAAAAATATTAATTATTTGTTTGTTTGTATCTTTGTTTATTTGTTTCAGAATTTTGTTAAAAGTTAATATTTTAAGTATAGAAGTAGATGTAAAATTTATCTAAAAGACTCTCAGAGTTAATTAAATATGGTAAATTAATTAATTATCAATCTATCTATCTATTTATAAAGTCTGGTATTTGTATTTTCATTCATTAGTATGATTTAAGTTAGTTAAGGGAATGAATAAGAATGTCACTTAAATAAAGAAAGGAAATTTATTGCCACTATAGCTATTAGAAGATATAGGAATGTCCTTTGTTAGGAAACAAATACCTGCTATTTATCGTTATAAGACTTAATCTATCCATCTATATTTATTATTTAATCATTTATTGCTGCTAAATTATCTATAGATTACTGGTTTGAAGCTATTATTCTATCAGTTTTTGAAATCTTTACTATTTTTTATTATTTTCCACTTCCTCCTCTTTACTTTTTCTATGAATTTCTCTAATTTTAAACAGTTTATAAATGTTCTGTGATAACCTTTTTAAATTTATCATTCCAAGTATCTCTATTTTCAGAGCTACTTGATTTCAATATCAAAGATTTGAACATAGAGCTCTTTACAAAATTTATATAAAATCCAAATGTAACTTTAACACTAGAAGGCCCAGTTTACTGGATGTGGTAGAAATTTTATTAAGTAAAGCAATCAGCCATAGGAACTTTTGATACTTTGAATTCTCTTTGGATTAAAATCTCTTCTGGAGTTAGCCAAAATATTTTTTCTTAGGAATCAACTTTGCATGTTTTTGGCCCCATAGGTACCTTTTCTCTCACAGGATGTACAAAGGAAGTGGATTTTGTAGAGGATTCGTTTGAATCCAAAAACTCTTCGTAATTCGTTGCTGTAATATCTTGATAAATCGAATGAGGTGCTGGATTCCATTAGGTAATTTCTACGTTAGTATCTAAAATATGAGTCTACTGATAATAATGATTAAATGATGGAAAATCTTTATAAGCTTTGTCGCCATATATTTCTATAAAAACTTCTCTTGTATGGGTATTTTCGATTACTAATTCATGCCTTTCTGTGTCTTTGTTTGTTAGATAGTTCTATGGATTTGCTGATAAAATCCTTTATTTTCTCTCTTAAATTTTTTATTTTAAATCATCTGGTATAACTGGAGGGAATTCAGGTTGTTAAGGTAAATTTTAATCATCTATTTATTCTGGATTTTCTAAATTTTCATTAGTATTTCCAGTATCTTCTTATTCTTCAAAATCATTATTCTCTTCCTATCCGTTTTCTTCATCATTATCGCTATAATCGGAATCAGAAGAATCAATAGAATCCTTTTTAACTTTCTTTTTTGTTGAAACCGATTTTTTATCTTTCAAATTATTAAATTACTCCATTTATCTAAATATTTTATAATAAACAAATTTAAACCATTTTTATTAAAGTATTTAATTAATTTTAATTACTGTCTAATCAGTCTGTAGCACCTATCTCTGTTCATGAAAGCAGTAAAAACTAAAGTACCCTTTTTTGTTGTAATAGAGATAGCGTTATCAAAGATAAGAGCCTACGATCTAAATATAAATTAAAAATGAGTTGAATTAGATTTAAACTATCTTTATTTACTTCTTCTCAATATGTGCAATCTCATAATAGGGAATCACTAGGACAGTATCACCTTAATATTTATTTATAAATTTAATAACTTAATAAATTTATAAATTTAACGTATGATTTTACCTATAAGAGTTCTAGAGTTAAAGTTACTGTGAAAACCAATTATTGTGTTGAAAATATATATTTTTCCGTGCAGGCTGATTTTATTGGAATAAGAACAACTGAAGGAATCAACAACGAAATCATTTTATGGTACATTAAATTTTTTGATTAGAGAACTAGATATCTTGATGGAATCCTAAGATTTAGTGGTATCTTTTAGAGGAGAAGAAATATTATTTAATTCTTCTATTTATTTTTGCTATTACTCAACTAAGTAATCTTATTTGAATTCCTCAGGAAGAGTAAATAATTTTTTAAATGTCACTGATTCTTAGCTTCCATTTTCTTTCTTTTCTTGTACACCAAACATCTACTCGTCTTTAGTAAAATAAGCATTAATTTCATCTTAAACTTCATCTTATGACATTAAAACATTATCAATAGCTTTTTTTAAGAAGGTTTATTTATTTTATTGCATTTTTAACATTTCTTAAAAAATCGAATAGATATTCTAATAAACTGTGCGTGAGTTAATACGCTCTTGAGCCATCACCTTATTAAGGGTGTTATTTAAGATTTAGGAATATTCTTTTTGGAGAGAAATCCCATTTTCATTCTACTGATAGCTCTTTTATAACATTTATAGCAAGTAAATTAATGCTTTATCCATATTTCCATATTCTGTTATCACAGCATTCAAACCATTTGCTTTCGAATTCATATAGTTTGAAAGATGCTTAAAAGTATCTGATAATCCTTCTATTATATAATGTAGCACATTTAACACTTCTGTGTATTTTGTAGAAAGAGGAGAATCAGCAGTTTTATAACGATTGGCCATATGCTTAACTAGATTCTTTTATATGAATTCATATGACTCATTTATTTCTCCTATGTATATCTTTAAATATTTTGCATTTTTTTATTTATCTTCCACAATTCTTTTAAATCTTTCAACTATTGACTTAGCTTAATCGTAGTAGTACATGCGAATGCTCTCTTCTGATTAGTTTTAACACTGCTTTTCAAATTACTAGAGAGCTCTCTACATTGAATAAACAAAATCGATTGAAGAAAAAGAAGGTGAACGTGGTTTATTCGCTAGTAGCTAATTAGAGGATATATTGTTGCTTTAAATAGGATTCTCGGAAAGATTATTTGTACTATTCATTTCTTATAAAGAATTAGGCTGATTCTATATTTGAGGTAACTCAGTGATGGAGGATTCGGGAGTAGTAAGCCTAGAGGATTAAGAACCTTAAAGAGTTTTTGCAAAATGAGAAAGGTATGTAGTTTCTATTTACTGAATGATTCCTTCTGCAATCTTATTTTAGATGATGGCAAACTATTTGACTAACTCAAGAACAGATTCAACTGATTAAGAAAAAAGAATCTTCATCTCATTGAAGTTTTTTCTTAGAGTTTCAGCATAATTTTAAATAGAAGAATTGAATTCTGTTATTATTTATTATAATAGATACTCCTACTGCTCTATTTCTTTTACAAAAAGCCTTATTTTTGTTTCCTGCTTCTTTGATAATGTAATATTATATCCAGTCTTTTGTTACTTTTAATATTCACTATAACGAGAGGAGAATTCGGATGATTGCTTTTCATATTTTGACTAATTCTTTGTATAAGCATCATAACACTTTTCCAGTTTTTTCTCAGAGTTTTTGGTATTTTCTATTATATTTTTCTTTCCTTTTTTAATATTTTCAAGATTAAAATCACTATTATCTAGTTCATTTAGATTTGCTTGAGATTGATTGATTAAATCTAAAAAATATTTTTAGAGATTTCCAATCGAATAGGAGACAGGTTCTTTGTCTTCATAAACTATTTATCCTTGATAGCTCTTGGTGCTCTTAAGTTAACTCTTATAGAATGTGTCCAACATGAGTATCATATCTACAAAGTACTATTTAAAATTTTTTGTTGTGCGATTGATCTCCTCGGCCCGCTCAAGAA
Organism: Tetrahymena borealis; assembly: GCA_000260095.1. Classification (NCBI taxonomy): domain Eukaryota; phylum Ciliophora; class Oligohymenophorea; order Hymenostomatida; family Tetrahymenidae; genus Tetrahymena; species Tetrahymena borealis. The sequence goes on along the minus strand of JH651275.1, from coordinate 225,711 downwards.
TTTTCTAAGCTTGCTCTTTCTTGCTAGTAATATCTACCTACATTCCTAATTGATTATGATTTAATACAGATTATCAGAGTGGGTTAGAGAGTTTTTCTCTAGTTTATCTATGCTATTAACTTTGAATTAAAGTTATTTTGAATTGGATATTGATTTATTTGTTTTTGTAGTTGTAAAGAATGAGCTTATTGATATAATATTATTGTTTTTTTTTGTTGTTGTTTATTAATTTTTAATTAACACGATTTTGAATGAACTTTATAATATTTTTGCAGCAGGAAATGGGCAGAGATAACCATAAGAATACAAAGTAATAATATCATAAATATATAAAAATCAATCGTGTTATTTCCCAAAATAATATTGTTTTTGGCTAACTAACTATCTCATCCGAAAATTCCCTAATTAAAAAATTAAAAGCATAATTCTTTTACTGCTTCCAATAGATTGTCAAAATGGATTGAAAATCTCGATAAATCTAATCGTTTTTATTCTTGAAAGACTATTAAAGTCTAAGGCTCAAAAACCCTTTTCTTATATTTCTAATTAAGACTCAATGCAATGCTTTGTAAGCTCTAATTTCTGATAATTTTTATTTTATGGTAAAATTAAAATCAGAACAGAATTGACGAAGTAATTAAATATTCGCACATTAGATATAAATTATTTATTTCTTCTCGAAGCGAATTAATGATCCAAATATAGAATTTTTTATTTTAATATCTAAAAAAGTTTAAGATAAATTACTTGCACACAGTAAAATCTTATAAATTAATTTCAATTTATTAAAATTGATAAAGTACCTACTTTTAAATTTAATTAATTATCAACAATTTAACATAAAACATTTATTTTACCTTGAAAAGAAGATTTTAAAAGTGAGAAAAATATAAATTAAACTACTTTTTATACTTTGGTACAATCATTTTATTTTATACCTATCTTAATAACTCATTTAAATAGTGGTTCTAAAATTTCTTTAACTTTTTTATTTGAGGAATTTCTAAGTTACTTAAATTCATTAAATTCTTCTCTAAATAGGTTGCTTTCTCTCTACAGCATTATTTCTTTATTTGTTGAAATTTGCTAAACTATCGCTTTTAATTCTTATTCATACATATTATTCTTTTTTATTGTAAATAATTTTATTAAATTAGATAAGAGCTTATCTTAAATTAGCTTCTTTTAGGATACTTGATTTGAGTAGAGTAAAGTAGCTAGCTTAAATGATTTTTATGAAATATTCTATGCTTACTCTCCATTTTGATTAGCTATATCTTTGTAAAATTAAATTCTAAAGTTATCTAGAAAATTCAATATAAAGTCATCCCAATCAATGTTATTTTTAAATATTCTTTCTAAGCAATCATACACCATCAATTTATCTTTAGAATTATATAATAGAAGTACTCCTGCTAGTTAATTCAAACTCATCTGATTTTCAATAAAATATTAATATTTATCACTATTTAAGAGATTTTCTTTTTATCCTAAAAAGTTTCTACGTAACTTAGCTAGTTCTTCAGAGTTGAGTGATAATATTTCAAAGTAATCTGTTAAAACTTCTTAAAAATCCTTTTCTAAGAATATATGAGGTCTCAATTAAATTGATTCTTTTATTATTTCTGAAAAATTCATTAAGCTTCCTATTATCATATGAGCAGATTCTTTTTCGTTAGAAATAGTAGCTGTTTAACTCTAATTAAGTTTCTTTTCATTTTCAGTTTATTTGTAGATAATTAGAGTAATATTATGTAGAGTTTTAACTAAATAATCTAAATCAAAAATATCATTTCTTTCCATGTACTTAAAAGCCAAGAATACACATTGAATATATTACTTTGGGCTGATTATGCTATAGGATTTAGACTCATCATCAGAATTGTTCCTTTATAAGTAAAATACTAAATCAGATAAGATATTTACAAATCTCATCTAAAACGCCTTTTAAACTTGGAATTCTTTGCTTGGGAATATCAATATTGCAATAATTAATACAATATTTAACATGAAAAATGTTTATAAATTCATTGTTTGATTCTTATATTTCTTTCTATAGTATTTATATAAACTCACTATTTTCATTTCATCTTTCTTCTTTTCTACAAATATATTGAAAAGTTCATCAAACTTTCTTTTAGATTCTATTTACTCTAAGATAAACTACCTTTGCTTCTCTTCATCCTCCTTTCCTTACTATTTTTTTGCTTCTCTATCTAAAAAATCTGCATCTTAGAAATTTGTTTATTCCTAGAATTGGTTTTTAAAGTTGCTAAAGTTATAGAGCTATTTTTATATCAAGCCATATCTTAAAGTAATAGCATTTATGTAACCTTTAGATAATATACTTGTCCTTTGGAGACTATTTATATTAATTGCTTATTAGTATCTACTAAGTATTATCCTACTTTTTTATATCATTAATTAATTAATTTTTGATTAAATAAAATCATCAAAGATATCTTTTCTTTTTGCTAACACAATTTCTATTGATACTTATTATTAACACCAAAAGAATGAATATCTTTATTAAAAGATTTAGAAAATTCTTTTTTGTTTGAATTTTTCAAAAAAATTAAAAAAATGTAAAATAAAAAACTAAAATTCTTATGAAAGTAAACTCAATAATAATGATTTTAATATTTTACTCTAAATTCTAATATTTTGTATATTCTTTTAGGGTTAATTTAAAAGAATCAATTATCTGTTTACTTAAAAGTATGTTATAGCCAATAAAGTTTTATATAAATATTATTACTGTATTTACATTAATTTTTCTTAAATTATTAATTTGTATACTCAAACATAAGTGAACACCTCTTAAATAATATTTTTCAGTTAATCTGTCCACAAATTCATATTAATAAGTGCAAATTCAATAGCTTCGAATAGATAACTTAGTTGCTTTTGCTATTCCTATATATCATAATATCTAAATGAATTGATAATATCATCAATACTGTAGGTATTTCTAACACTATTAAAACTGAGTAAGAATTCCCTCCCAATTTCACATAATGGCACAATTTAAATATCTGTAAAAAAGATGTATTTTTTATTCAAAAAAGTTTTCATATGCTTAACAATAGGTTAAATGTTTGATAGATTAATTTAAGTAGGGAAATATTTATTAGTCAACGAAACTAGAGTATCAATTGAGAGATCTTTAGGAATGAAAGACCATCCAATTTTTTAAAATTTTAAATAAATATCTTTTTGGGTAACAAGTTTGTTATCTAACTATTGCAAGGATAATAAAAGAATTTCTGATACAGTAGTGATGAACTAAAGTTATTATTTTAGTTTTACCAAATAAGGTAGATCTTATTATTACATTTCACTTTTGCTTATGCAATAGCTTCTTTTTTATACCAATTAATCATCTATTATTATCTTCCCAAATTAATTTAATGTTAAAAGTTTTTTTAATTATTAGAAATTTGGTTAGGTTATGATAAATGTAGTAATCAATTTACAAAATTAGTTAACTTTTGGGATAATATTCTATTAAGGAAAATATTAATTAAGAAAATCAGAACCTAGTGCTATTATTTTAGAAGTCATTGATTTATTAATTTAAAGAGTATTTGCATCATTCCAAGCCCATTAGTATAAATAAGGCATAACCATATATCTCGTTTCCTCAACTGCCTCTATAAAAATATTAACTTCTTCATCTGCTAATTTTGCTTTATTTTCTAAAGCTAGCCTAATTAAACACTTTATCACATAGAAGTCTGCTTAGGTTACTCTTTCAAAGAAATGATCTTTTGATAGCTCCTCTTTTAATTTGGTGGTAATATCTTACTTGACAGTATTAATATCTTTGTCAATTTATTCCAAGAATTCTAATCTCCATAATATGTTTTATGTTGGATCCTTGAATATTGCAGCTTCTTTAAACTTTTTTCTTATAATAGAAGGTAGCATTTAATAATTTTTGGTTAAAAGAAATTCAGAAAGTTGATTAGCCAAACGAAGGGTCATAGGAGTTTTTTTAGGAATGATTGAGTTAAGATATGGCTCCTCTTCCAATCTATCATAGATGATTTCAATAATTTTTTAAAGATATTCTGTAGAACATATTTCTAAAATTGGTGTTGCAGGTTATAAAAGCTCTATTTTCTTTTTAAAGATAGAAATAAGAAATTCTTTTTACTTTAAATACTCATTTTATCCAATAGTTTCTTCTATGCATTCGATGAATAAATAACTAATTTCTCTAGGCATTTGATATAATATCTTAGTTTATTGTTAGTCTTCTATTTTATCTAAGCCTTTATAAGGATAATTCATTCTCTTCTCATTCCCTTAAATATTTTATTTACTATTTTCTTCAATATTTATAAATTGAAAAGATTTTAAGCATAAATCTAAATATTTTTGCAAGTGAAATAAAGTATTCTCTTTACATGATCCGTAATTACTCATCCTTTTTAGTAATAATATCTTTTCTCCATCCCTTTCCACAGTTTCAGTTTCTAATCTCTTAGAAAATAAATCTATTATTTATTTTTTAACTTCATGAAAGATTTCTTTAAATCCTTTCAAGGCTAGCTCCTTATCTATTAAACAATCCTACTAGATCTTTCCAGGAATTGTTTTAACTTCAATTGTTTTTGAAATATTATTTTTTTCATTTTAAAAAGGAGTCTAAAAATTAATATTTTGTTAAGTAGATTTTATTTCTACTTTACTATTGTTAAAGTTCATTAAGTCATTCAGTATATTATTTGAAAACTAGGAAAATATAGAGGAGTATTTATCTTTCTAACCTTAAATTTGTTATAATTTAGTTTCTTTAGCATTACTATTTAGTAGATTAAAAGTAGTTTTCCTTAAAATACATCCAGTTGATTATTTGAGGGATTCATTATTTTTTTAGTTTTTATTGATAATTTTTGAGGATGAAGGAGTATTTATTTGTAAGGATTTCACATGATTCTAATTTAATTATGATATTGTATTTAAAGATTTATTTCTCTCCTTCATAAGAAAGTAGAATTAATTATATTATTTAATAAATTTTATAAAAGGATATAGCGAATCTGTTAAAACTATTAAATATGAGCTATATTCTTTTTTATTTAATAATATTAATCATCAAATATAATTAGTTATCAAACTAATCAATAAATTAATTAAAAATTTGGTTGGTTGGCTAAATATTCATTAATTTTCTTTGTTGATGATGTACACTTAAATAAAATTATTTAGCGATTTATTTGTACTGATATCTTCTTTTTTTAGTTTTAAATTAGATACTTTCATTGCCATAAAGTATATTCTGTGTTGTAAGATTTACATTTTAGCAATAATAATATAAAATTGAAATTTATTAGAGTATTATTTTTATCAAAAGAGTTATTCACACAATTTCTTAACAATAATAATGGTAATTAATCATTGATGCTAGCATGCTATATTTTAGTAAAATTTGTATTTAATAATGAGCGAATATCTATCTCATAAACATTTTAAATTTTTGAAAGTTGAGAAGAGATTCTTTAACAAATATAAATTATTAATACAAATGATTTATATTTGTAATTAGTGAATATCATTGTAATAGATATTAAAAAGCCAACACAGCATTATATCGTTATATAAATACATTATAAAGGTTAGATTACATAAAAGAATAAAGTAAGGGAATATATTCTCAAATGATGAATTCATTCTAAATCAGAAATGAAGATTCAAATTTTGTGCAAGCTTATGTTGAGGCAGTAATTGTTATTCCTGTTTATTGACCATTTATTTATATACAAAGGTATAAAATATACATCTGATTTCAATTTTATAATAGTAAAGAAACGAAATGTAAAATGATATAGGTCTTGAGCTAAAAATCCCTAAAGTTAATAGAGTTAATAAGTAAAAGAAATAATAGATAGATTAGGAAAATTTAAAAATGAAATTAGATTCTCTGATGAAAATAACATTTTTGAATATTCATGAGATAGTTATTAATAGATTAAAGTATGGATTTAGAAAACTATAAAAAGTGTAAAGACCTTCTGTAGAAAATAGATAACTATAACAAAAGATGACATATTAAAAATTGCAAAAGCTAATAAATATTTTAGAAAGATATGAGACAAAAGTAATTATCTTTTAGACATGTTAAACATAGCCAATTCTACTAGAAAAATTATAATCAATACAATTGCCTACTAGCCCTCAATACATATAAAATAAAGCTGCATTTTTAAAAATAAAACATGAATATCATGAAAAGTAAATAAGGAATTATTAAACATAATACCTTACTCTAAAAGAAAAATAATTTGGTGCATTGTTACTAGTAAGTATTTATTATAATCTATGAAAAAGGTAATTAATATATCCTTATTTATTAGTATAAAGTATTAGACTTTAGAGTTCGGAAGTAAATTTAAAGCGGTTTAAATAGAATTGTAGAAAAGGTATATGATAATACAAAAGTGGTCATAGAAATCCATTTAAAAGTCAGTTCTAACATTAAAAATAAATATTTGCTTGTAAATAAATAAAGATAATATGTTATTAAATCTTATTAATTTATTTTTATTAAAGAATTTAGCAATAGTATTAAACACTAAAGTAATTCGCAAGGTAAAGGATTATTTTAATCATATAAAAGAGTTCAAAAGAAGGATGACTTAAATAGAATTGAAAGTTAAAGAGTATCTTTTTAGATCAGTGGTGCTTACAAAGATACTAAAATCAGTTGTAATGAATAGATTATCATATTCTATTAGAAAATTAAAATAATATACCAATGATTCATAGAGTTCTTAGTCTAGTAACAATACAAAGTTGTAATAATTATAAGTTAAGTTACCTAATATTATTTAAGACTAAGATACATTAATTGACATAGGAATTATGAAAACTTAAGTAAGATGAATTATTTGTTAATTATAAGAATTAAAATATATATGTTTAAAACAGGCACTTGTGAATTAAGAATTAGAAAATAAATTCCTGAGAGCTAAACAGAAATATTAGAATACTATAAAAATTTTAAAATTTTGTAGATTCATGTAAATTGTACATAAATATCAAGCAAAGAAGAAGCATAGATGTTTGATTCAATTTTAGAATAATACAATAATTAAAGTGATTCAAAAAATGTCTACTTAGAAAGAATAACTAATGGATCAAATAAATGACATAAATCTTAATTTAGAATATTAAAGTGAGTAAGGCATTGAAAATTGGAAATGGATAAAAGGGTATAATGAGTATCTTCATATAACTGTAAGATTTAAATTAAGATTAAAATTATCATCATTTATCTAAATTTAAAAACACTTTAAATATATTTAGAAAGAAAGGTATTAAAAAGCTATAGAATGTGCAGAAATAGATCTAAGTAAAGATGATGAAAGATTTCATCAATAAATTGAAGTAAAAATTGTTAATTTGAAATAAAGATAGCAATTTATATTAATTGAATGTTTAATATCATTAGGAAATAGAACATTAATTAGGATTTGATCCTATAGAAAGACATGTGTACATGTCAGAGATTAATCCTTAAACCCTTTATAGCTTACATAATTTATCTATGTAAAATAATGAGATAAGTAGTTTAAATTCACACACAAATTTAAATAGTTAAAATAATGTAGTAATTAATTTATGAATTATTGATCTATATTTTTATATCTTCCTTTCGTAAATCTATATATTTTATTTTATTAATCAAAGTCAAATCTATTCGATTTACCTAAATTGCAATTATTAACTCTATTTTATAACACTTTTATTCTTTAAATATATTTAACCTTCATTTTAAAAACGAATTTTATGGTTTTTCAAATTCCTCTATTACCAGTAAAAACCAGATTATCGAATAGATGAAAGTAATATCAGTAGTATTTTCTGTAGTAATAATTTATTTTCTTAAGTACACATAATTAGTAGTAATGTGCTACTAACTTTTATTTTTTTTAGAATATGTCTTTTATTTCAGAAGAAGTTTGTATAATTTTTCTATCACATAGGAATTATATTTCCTTGTTGGAGTAGAAATTCTAAGATAGAAATTTAGAGTTCAAACAACATTAACTCAAAAGAAATATTTAAAAGCAAAAAATTAAAAATTTATAAAATTAAACACTTTCCAAAAAGAAAAATTTAGTATTTAAAAGATTAGTAAAAATGATGAGTTCATAGCTTTAGACAGAGGTTTTTGATAAAATTCACTAAGAATAAGAAAACTAATTCTGTTTTGAATGTGGTGCCAAATCAAATGCTTGGGCCTCTGTAAATAATGGCATCTTTTTGTGTTTGAATTGTTCAGGTGTCCATAGAGGTTTTGGTGTTAATGTTTCATTTATCAGATCTGTAGATATGGATTCATGGACATAATCATAACTCAACTTAATGCTATAAGGAGGAAATGCAAAATTAAGAAAATTCTTTGAAAAGTATAATATGCCCAAAGAAGCTCCTATGGACTTTAAATTTAAGACCAAAGCTGGCATATATTATAGAGAAATGGTAATTTAGAATTTCTTAAATTGCTAAAATTAAAAATATTAACTTTTTTAAAACAAAAATTAGCTTAAAAATATTGCTGAAGGCAATCCTATTCCTGAACCCCCTTCATAAGAAGAAGCTCTTGAATTAGTTTCTTTCTAAAATCCTAATTTCATGAGTAATTTTACAAATTAGTTTTTATTTGATACTTTTAAAGAAATATAAGAAGCTAAAATAGCTAATTTACTAATTTAAAAATAGACAATATGAAGAACAATTAGGGTATTAGCAATTCTTCATAATACAATGGCTAAGATAAAGATGATATAGGAGTAGCCGTTGATTAAGTCAAAAACTTCTTTTCAACAGCAATTAAAAAAACTGCCGAAGTGACTAAAGCTGCTTACAAAAAAGCTGATGAAAAATATCACGAACCTGAATTCTAATAAAAGCTCTAATAAACAAAAGAAAAGAGTGCAGAAGTTGCTAAAAAGGGTTACGAAACAGTTAAGAAGGTAATAGAAAATGTAAAAAGGAAACACAATATTTATGATATATTATATAAAATAGGGTTTATTTGGAGCTTTTAGTTTTATGAAGAATAAATACGAATAATTCTCTGAATCTGATCAAACCTAAAATTAAAAACAAAATCAACAAATTAACTAATAAAATCATGATTTAAATTGAAATTAATTTTGATTTTCCTATTAAAAAGTAATGCATTTATAACTATTATGATTTACATAACAAACAAATAAATAATAATCTCTAGGATAGATAATATTGGATTAAAAATATTCTTTTTAATCTAGAATTAGTTAGTTAATTAATAATAATATCAACAAACATCTTTACTTATTTGTATTTTATCTTTTAACATTTCTCCTCTAAATATAGATTCCTAAAATAATAGGAGAATGCAATTCTCATTTACAATTTAATTTAAGAAATAATAAAGAGAGGATTATAATTATTTATCTAAATATTTGAATTGAATTATTACTTGATTAAAATAAAAACATAAAATGTTATGTTTTAAAATTATTTTTTATTAATTTAATTATTTATTATTTGTTATTGAGTTAACTAATGTAACTGAGTTAGTATAAATATTGTACCTTATTTTATTCCCTTTTTAAAATTATTATTCATTAAGCTGCTGTAGCTATATGCATTAAGAAATTATTCATTTTAGCTGGGCTTTTCAGTTTATTACCTTATAAATAAATATTAGTTTTTAAAGGAGAATCTTTGAAATTTGATTTTAAATTAAAATTTGCATTTGATGGTTGGTTTAGTTCATAAAGATTCCTATAAGACTAAACCATTCCTTGTTGAGGAGGTTATGTTATATGATTATTCATTCTATGAGTATTTGCAACAGATTTACCTGTATCATCAGAAAATATATCTTGTAGAGATTTTCTATCAAACTCCACAAACTATTTTATCTCTCTAACTGGAGAAATTTTATTTGTGGTTGACTGAGAAGGACTCATTAATTTAACTCCATAGAATGAGCTTCTTTTTTTTCTTGAAAATTCAAAAATGTTGGACTAAGTAGGAATGCTAATGTGTGAAGTACTTCTAAAATTGTGGCTGCTATTATAGTTACTATTATTGCTCTCTAACTTATTTTAATGTAAATTTTATGTTGAGGCACTACTTCCTCCTAAATTCTCAGAAGAAGTAGGAGGGCTTTGGATATTTGAAGAATTATCTTCTTAAGCAAATTTTTATTAAAATATGTTCAAGCTCTTTCTTTTCTAATTTTATAGAGGCACAGCAGTAAATAATGTTGAAATGGAATTTGATTTTCCTTTAAAATCTGAAAGAGTTTACTAATAAATATTTTAGGAATGTGAAGGCAATTATTAGCTGAGAGTTAGTGGTGTCAAGAGTTTTGAATTTGAACTATTTTAAGGTAATGAAGCTGTTAAATCTACATCTATTGTTAAGCGTTATAATTTATAATTTTTTTATCTGGATGATTCAATAGGCTATATTAATTAAGCTGACTATGGTGTTTAGTAATGATTTTGGTTTGATTACTCTTAAACTAAAGTTTAAGAATGAATTTCTTTGATACTGTCTTAATCTTAAAAAACTTTATCTTCTTCATTATCACTCATAACCTATATATTATTCAAGCTAGATATCACATTAATTGAAGGCAGTGGTTGCTAATAAGTATTCTCTTAAGGCTATTATAACGAAATTAATTATTAGCTTTTTCTTTAGGATTTTTACTGTTATCTCCATTCGTAGAGGTAGTTCTATGGCTTTACATGTCTCTTAGTGTTTATGATGTTAGTCATATAAGCTTTTTACTAATCCATCTTTTTCTAAAATGAATGCATCAGTACTCTTTCACGCTATTTAGCTTATTCTTACGAAGGAGAATTCATTTGGAGTGTTATTATCTATTTACAGTTTTTAACAAAATCAACTCGAGGAGACAAAGATATAGGAGTTTTTGAAGTCATATATTCGCTTCCCTTTCTTTAAGTTTCAGGTGCTTTATGAATCCCATCATTTTTTTTCAAAAAGAACTTTTGTTTTGATCTATTGGCAATAATGTTATTACTATTAATGAGTGAATAAAATTTAAATTTATTTACTATCCAAGCTGTCCAAGTTACAGCTGTCTATGACTCTTATCTGACAATACATAAGTTTAGATTTAAGAAATAGATTTCATGAGAGTGTTTCTTTACTGTACCAATCTATCACTTCTCAAACCAACTTATTTAACAAGATTATCAAAGCAAGTATTATGCTATAAAACTCTTTTGTGAAAATCATCTACTGAAATTCTTAAGCAAACTCCTTTATAGGAATTACATTCTACTTTAAATGAACTGATTCTTTCTTCACTCAGTGCAACTTCCCCCATTAATATCTCATATTTCCCCATTATACCTACCTTAATTTTTTCTTAAGTTAAATTAAAAAATTAAATATTAATGAATTACTTAAAATTAATTCAATTAGTTTATTGCAAGATTTTGGTTAGTTGAGTTAGTTGGACTTTATTGTTAATTTGGTTAGATACTGTGTTCAAAAGTTTTGAATGTCTATTATTTATTTAGAATTTAGTATTTTTATCATTATTTTTAATGGATTAAATAATATTATTTTTCTTCAAAAAATATTACAGCAAATTCTCCTTCAAAAATAAAGTAGATATATTCTGAGACTTAATTTTCCTCGCTTAAAATTTATCCCTTCTGACAAATAACCTCATCACAAATAAGATATATGTCTTAAACTTATGTAAATCTTAGCTCTTTCAATAAAGGAATAGAATAGAGAAAGTTCACATACCCTTTCATCTTTAACATCTCAAGCTTAAAAAATTGTTCACAGTACTCTTCCTTGCTAAGAGTTAAAAAGTAGCTGTCTTCTTTAGTAACAACAGAAGCTAATCTCTTCTGATCAAATATCAGCGAAAGTTCACCAAATGAGTCTCCTTATCCCAATTATTTTATAGATTATAATGTTAAATCATTACTAAAATTGGGAGATTTTGCATGAATTTCCACACTACCCTTCAATATAATGTAGAAAATACTACCCTCTGTATCTATTAGATTATAATTAATAAAAATGAAGGTCTTAAATCTTTCCTTATTAAAATAATCTTTTGTAGATATTATAACACTATTTTTAACACTTCAAAAATAAAAGTTTTACTTATTTTGATAACAGTTTTGTTTTCCCTCTAGTACTGCAGCCGACCTAAGACTGCTGCTTGTATAGCCTTTTCTTTTTTGTCATTGAAGTATTTTAGGGTTTATAAATATGATGTAATTTTTAATTAGTCATCTCTCTTTCTTTAATGTGGCTCAATCTTTAAAAGATTGATTGCTTCCTAAATAAAATAATTTGAAAAGATATTATCATAGCAAAATCTTTGGGCATTTAATTTTACTTGAATATCTTCCATTATGAAAAGGGGAATTATCAAATGAAGTGCTATTTAGTTTATAAATTAAATCTATCTATCTGTCTTTGTAAAGTAATTTATAAAATCTGATTTTTTGATATAGATCTATAATCAATCTTTTGCTTTAAATAAACTAATTACAGATATTGATCTTATCTAAATAGATTTGATTTTATGGTATTAGCTTTAAATTTGTGGTGAATCTTTACTACTCAGTAATTAGCTAAATATTTCTACAAGTACTATAAATTAGCACTTAATGTTTTGGAAATTCGAAACGTTATCGTTTTTTTGTCAGAAAACAAAATATAAATTTTAAAAGCAATCAGTATAATAATATCTAAAGGAAATGGTTTAGTGAATAAAATTAGAATGTGTAAATTGTAATTATTGTTTCTAATAGCTCTATTATATGCGAATTTGAATATCTTATTTCAGAAAACTTCATTTTTAATTACTATTTATTTATATAACGCTAAAAATTTATTAAAGTTTCTATAAGGAGGATTTACCTCAAATTTAAATAATATTTTCAGGCATCAGAATTCCATACAAAATTAAGAGAGATAGTTAGTATTATTTATTAAATTACTCACTATGATCTCAGTCCTACTAAGATAAAATAAATGATTTTAATATATTTAATTCTAGTAAAAAATACCACAAAATTTGAAAAACACAACGAAAATCCAAACCAAGAAAGATAAAATTTTAATATTTTAAAATGAAAAATATAGAGTATTTATAAATTTCAAACCTTTAATATTTTCTATATTATTGATTAAAAATCTTTAGGCCTATTCAATCAAAATATAAATAAGTAATGCAATTTGAAAAGTGGGGATGCTAGAAGAAATATAAATTCTATCGATTAAGAAATTAATTTAATCAAAAATTATTGAATTTATTGTAAATATTAAGTTGCTTTGATCTAAAAATGTGTCTAAGAATACAGTAAATAGTTACTGAAAAAGATATAATAAATTTAAATGCAATTCGTAAAGAGATAATTTAGGAAGGATTTTGATACCATAATAAAAAATGAAGAATTTTAGAGTGAATAATTTGTCAAAAGTATAGTTACTGAAAATAATATAATAAATTGTTTTATGATTATATAATTTTATTTAAGTGAATATCAATTTTTCATAGATCTATTTATCAAATCATTTTTATTCAATTGATTGTGCTAAAACGCTTGATTTCAATACCAGCTTTTTCAAGACTTGTAAGAATAAGATTTTCATATTCATAAATTGAAACAGAGCCATTTTAATCGCTATCAGCCATTTCTAACCACATTCTGACATCATCAACAGTGGGTCTAAAGTCATTGATACCAATTGATCTATAAGTATCACTAATAATACCATAAATTTCATTTTCTTCAAGTTCACCGCTCCTATCAGTGTCATATTTAGCAAATAATCTTCTAGCAACATCTAATTTTAGTTCTACTTAAGGATTAAATCTTCTATTAGATTTTAAAATAGTGTCTTTAACATCACATTTTAATCCAGCCTTTTCAAAACAAGAGATTACATAGTTTTCGTATTCTTCATAAGATAAAAGTCCATTCTTATCTGTATCAACTGCATCTATATAGTCTTTAACTTCACCAATAGTAGGTTGGTATCCTTTGATACCTGCACTAGCAAATGTGTTTTCAATTAAAGTAGCAACCTCCATAGGATCAAGTTCACCATTTTAATCTTTGTCACTTTAAATGAACAACTTTCTAGCAATCTGAAGTTTTTCTTCAATATCGTTGTCATAAACTTTCTTGATAACTATAGAAGGAAGAGATTACTTTTTAGGCTTTTCTTCTTCCTCTTCAACATTAACCGGTTCTATAACAACTCTTTCATTTACTTCAATTATAACAACTCTAGTTGACTATTCCATAACCTAAGGTTCTACAACATGTTTACCAGCGGGCTCACGGGGAGGTTCTTTTGTTTATTCTGCAGCTTCAACAACTTACTTGCATTCTGGTTCCTGCTCGTCATTCTTCTCTTCTTCTTAAGCCTATTCTTCAGCATGTTATACTGGTCTACCTCTTCTAAATCCTTCATTAGCTGAAGTTCTCTTTACAGCTTCTTATCCTTCCTCATTTTTTGGATTAGACAATTATCTGTATTAAATGACTTGCATACCTGATTGTTTAAGACTGAGGATAATCAAATCTTCAAATTCAATAATTGAAATTTTTCCATCATTATCAGTATCAGCCAATTAAATGTAATACTTGACATCTTCTTCGGTGGGTTGGTAATCGACAATACCCATTTCGGCATAAGATTCTCTAATTAATCCATAAATTTCACCTTCTTCAAGATAACCGCTCTTATCTGTGTCAAATCTAGTAAATTATCTTCTGGCGATATCTAGTTAGATTTCAGCTTCAGGATTAAATCTTCTGTTTGACTTAACAATAATTTCCAAAACTTCGCATTAAACTCCTACCTTTTCTAAGCATTTGATGACATAACTTTCATATTCAAGATATTAAATTAACCCATCCTTATTAGTATCTACTTCATCCATGTAGATTCTCACATCTTCAGCAGTAGGTCTATAGCCTTCAATTCCATGTTCAGCGAAGAAAGAAGTTATCAAATTAGCAGCTTCATCTGCATCAAGGCTACCACTTTTGTTAACATCATGCTTAATGAACAGTCTTCTAGCAGCATCTAATCTAGCTTCGATTTAAGGAACATAAACATGTTTTAATCCGATTAAAGCTAAATTCTATCTATGAACCTCTTTAACATATGGCTTTTAACTTTCTATTTTCTTTCCTTCTGCTTCTTCATCATCATCTAAGTCACATCCGTCATCTTATTAATTCTAAGGTTTTTTATTTCTTTTTACCTTTTGTTCCTCTTCTTCATCGCTACTACTACTACTGCTGCTACTGCGGCTGTTGCTTCTACTTCCTTTTTTACCTTTTTTATCTTTCTTCTTTTATTTCTCATCATCACAATCTTTTATTGGTTTATTCTTTTCTTTCTCATCATCACTACTATTGTTTGATTTCTCTTTTTCTTTTTCGCCATCACAATCTTTAGTTGGTTTATTCTTTTCTTTTTCATCATCGCTACTATTGTTAGATTTCTATTTTTACTATTCTTCCTCGTCACTGGAGCTTAAATCTGGTTGCTAGTTATCATTTCTAACAATCACATTTAACTCATCAAAGCTCTTTGGCACTTACTCTTCTACAATTTTACTTTATTCATCTGGATTTCTGATCATAGATTCAACCAATCTAATTGGTTCTCTTTCTTCTTGAACTCCACCATCTTCGTTAGTGAATTTTTTAGTTTCATTTAAAGGTTCATCAAGTTGCTTAGAATCAGTAATTTAAGAAGATTGATGGGTGGTAGAAGTATGAGTTGAGGTTAAGACCTTAGACTCTGTAATTGGGTTTTCAACATGCTTAGAAGTATGTACCGATTAATGAACAGTTCTAGTTGTAACAGTAGTAACTTTAGTTACTGTGATTTATGAATGAACACTAACATTACCTTCATTACGAACTTCTTCGATGACTGTCACTTCTGGAATAGAATACTCAATAACAACAATACCTGTTTGTCTATAGTTTTAAAGAACTAAATCTTCGTATTCTTAGATTGAAATTTTTCCATCATGATTGGTATCAGCTTATTAAATATATTTCTAAACTTCTTCAGCAGTAGGCTTAGTATTCATGCCTATTTCTTTGTGAGTAAATGCTATTAAGCCATATATTTCATTTTCTTCTAAGAAACCACTTCTGTCTGTATCCAATTAGGCAAAGAACTTTCTTGCCTAATCCAATTGCATATCGATTTCAGGATTAAAGGATCTTCTGGATTTAATAAAGTTAGATTTAATACTGCAGTTAACACCAGCTTTTTAAAGACAGTAAATAACATATCTTTCATATTCTTCATATGAAACCAAACCATCCTTATTAGTATCTACAGCATCCATGTATAATTTGACATCTTCAGCAGTTGGATTGTAGTTTTAAACTCCAGTATTTGCAAAGGTGGTGCTAATAAGATTAGCTACTTCATTTTGATCAAGTCTTCCACTTTTATCGACATCACGTTCAATAAAAAGCTTTCTTGCAGCATTGAGCTTAGTCTCAGCATCATCATGATAAACGTTTTTAATTATGAAAACAGGAGGGACTTAAGATTATCCTGATTAGTTGGGTTTTTCTTATTCTTTAACTTTTTCTACTTCTTTTACTTCTTCTTCTACCTTTTCACAAGTTTCAGCGTTGTTTACTACCTTGTATTGGATAACTACTGCTCCTTTTTTTTTAAGATTCATAAGGAATAAGTCTTCATATTCCTAAATTGAAATGAGACCATCTTTGTCTGAGTCTGCTAATTCTATATAATACTTAACATCTTCTTCACTTGGTGTATCTTTCTCCATTCCAATTAGCTAGTGAGTTTAGGCTATTAAATTATAAACTTCCTTAGAATCTAAACTACCACTCTTATCAGTATCGAATTTAGCAAATTACTTTCTTGCAACATTCAATTAGATTTCAACAAGAGGGTTGAATTTTCTATTTGTTCTTAGGATTGTATTTTCTGGTTTGATTTTATGACCAGCTCTTGCAAGACAAGAAAGGAAATAGCTTTCAAATTCATAGTAAGTAATTTCCAACTTTCTGATTGATTTAATCTATATCATGAATGCCCTCACATCATCAGGAGAAGGCTTGAATCCAGATGTACCTGACTATGTGAAAACTTGTTGGACAAGTTAAGAAGCAACTTCTGGTTCAAGGTATCCTTCTCCCTTAGTGTCTTTCTAGGCAAATAGATTTCTTGCAATGCTAAGCTTTGCTTCAGTTCCGACATCGAACAATTAAAAGTTTATAACTTCAACTTTTGTTTTGGTGCTCATTTATTTTATTTCTTCTATTTATTTAATATCTTTTTATTTAAAATATAATCATTATAGATAGATAAGCTTGAAAATCAAGTTCTTAAAAAATTTATATATTAATAAATAAATAAATAATCATTCACGTTTTTCCTTTGATATGTTGTAATAAATCTCTACTTTCTAGCGTTTATGAAGATCCAAAATCAGATTTTTCTATAATCAACCAAGTATTTACAATACATTTGAAGAAATCATTTATCATTTTTTGGCTTGAAATTGATCAAATTTTAAAAACGATGTTTAATATATATCTACTTCTATTAATTAGAAAACAAACCAACTCAGCCAAAAAAAACACATTATTAACAAATTTTTGTGATATTAAGAGATTTGTAGTAATTAAAACTCTTCAATATTGAATGATCTATCATAAAAATAAAAAAAAATCTAAATCATTAGGATCTATTCACATATATAACGTGTCATATTTTTTAAACATTTATTTAATAAAATAAACAGTAATTAAAAATTTATTATTTTATTAATTGCAATCAATAAAACAGTAAAATTGTAGATAAGGCCAACATAATATAAATTTATTAAACAATAAAGATAATTAACTACTTAAAATTTAAAATGAAGAAGATTTTTCTAGATTTGATGAAGTATTTATATAATAAT
Source organism: Tetrahymena borealis (assembly GCA_000260095.1). Taxonomy (NCBI): domain Eukaryota; phylum Ciliophora; class Oligohymenophorea; order Hymenostomatida; family Tetrahymenidae; genus Tetrahymena; species Tetrahymena borealis. The sequence goes on along the minus strand of JH651275.1, from coordinate 207,707 downwards.
AACCATTATATTTATATTTTTTTATTTTATGAAATTTGTCTAATTTAATATAATTTTAATTTAATTTCTATATAATTTTGAAACTTAAAATATCTAATATCTACACTTTAGTTCAATTTAGTTAACATAAAAAATTATAAAATCATACTTGCTTGTTAGATTGATTGATAGATCTAGGAATATTTAGAAAATAATTTTGCATCCTAAATAAATTTAAAAATTTTTATGTTAAAATAGAAATCTTATAAAATTTCATTTGTTCTAAATACATAAATTGATAAATTGATTTATCTAATTTCAATAAATAAATATCTTTGCAATAGCTTTTGTTTTATAGTGGAGAATAATATAAATTCGATTACATTTTACTATCATTATTAATTTAAAATATTTAACATAATTAATTATTATAACTTATTAAGTAGCTTTATTTTGATATATAAAAACTAATTAGATCATATAATCAAAACTTAAATAAAATAAAAATAATTTAAAATAGTAAGAAATTTATTATATTTTTTATTTAATTCAATAAAATAAAAGGATTTATGTTTTAATTTTAAAAATTATTCATAGAAAATCTAATTAAAAAATATAAATTAAGACTAAGGAAATTCTATTGACCAAAAATTAATTTGATACTTCCTCCCTACAGCAAATAATTTATCTAAGTTATTTTCGAATTTTAATTTGATTAATTATGAAGTTATAAAAGCAGAATGGTAAGTTAGTTTATAGAAAAAGTAAATGAAAGTTTATTAATGAAATAGCTATTTAAATTATTTAATTTATGTTATTAAAAAATTATTACTTTAAGACTATCTCATAAAAATAATTTTAGTAATATAAACTACAACAATCGAAATCAATTAAAGTTGATCGAATATTTTACATTAGAAGAATACTGCTAATAATAAATATTATATAAATCTATTTACCATTAATTGCTCATGCGAAAGAAATAAAAATTTCTTTCTCTTAAAGCTAAAAGTTAACAAACTGTAATTAGATCAACTTTCTTATTTTGAAGAATCATTTAGGGATATTTTTCCTTTAGTATATGTCAATAATGTTATCAGCGATCTTTAACAAATAAATAAATAACTTTTTATTTAACAAATAAATTACAGAAGCATTGACTTTCCTTCAATATAAGAATAGATAAAGAAGTTTTATCCTTTCTATTAAAAATGTTACCCTTCCTTAACAGATATTAATTAGAAGTATATGAGGTAATTTAAAATTTTATTGGGTAGTGATGAAAAAACTAAAAACAGAACCAAATAAATCAAAAATCACTAAAGAAAAGAGCGTAAGATTAATTATTTAACAAAATGTTTGGTTCTTACACTTTCCTTAACATACTATCTATATTCGTAATCGATTAATCAGAAACTTAAATTATTGTCTGATAAATCATTGCTCTTACATTACATGACTCGAATATATGGATTAAAAATATTATCATTCAAGAATATTTGATTAAAATAACTACGGAATCAAAAATATGATATCTCAATCAAAAAATCGATTCCCCATATTTTTTGCTTGCTTTCTTGATTTATTGATTGATTGATTGTCCCAATTTTTTAATAGTTCATAATTTCATCAAAAAAATATAGATAGTTTTTTTAAAAATAGTAAACACGATCTCACTTTATTTTTCAGTGAGCTTTTCAATATATCTACAACTTTTTAAATGTTCTTTTCTCCTCAAATAGTATTAGACATAAAGAAATTAGTTTCTAGTTTAATAATTTATATTTAAAAACAAAGGATCAAGTAATACCAAGTAAATGGTGCTAGAAATATAAGAATTTTATGGAATATGTGAAAAATGAAATTTATTCAAACCGTAGATACAGAGTATTTTATAAACAGCTAAAAATAATGGTTTAACTCATTATTAGAATTTACTAGAGATAAAAATTACATTAATTACAAATTAGCTAACATCTGCCAACGATAAGAAGAGTGTGATTAATTTAAAGAATAATATCAATCAAAAATTAATTGCTTATCAAATTATTTACATAATTTAGTTGATAAGCTTGTGTTTTATTTACTCTCCTACTTTTCGGGCAATTAATTGAATGATTGATTGAACTTTAATCTGTGCTATTAAAGGATCTATTTTCATTAATTTGTCTAATAAAAACTTAATCAATCAATCTCATCTTACATTATACATCAGGTGGTTCTATTCTAAAATATGTTACATATCTACCTTTGTTATTTTATCAGGAGCTATTCATTTTGATTAAATTCTTTCTCCCTCCTAATTATTCATAGAGTTCTTTTCAATTTTTCATCTCAGAGATAGTAATATCTATATAATATTGATTAAAGCATAAAAAACCATATCAGTGAGTGAGTGAACACAGTTTATATTAACTAAAGTAATAAATTTCTAAATATTCTTAAGATTTTTCAATTAAGTTTTTATATCTAATGTTAATAGCAATAATGCTTATTATTTAGTAATCATGATAGAAAAATAATAGGAGCTATATAATTCTAAAAAAGATAGAGCTAAGTGGGAGAAATTATCAATCATTTAATCATTTGATTAATTTCGAATAATTTATGAGAATGATGAATCATTATATTGATTGTAAATTTAATAATATGAAAAGGAGATAATTGGCATTGAATTTTATTAAAATATGTAGCTGCTTTTTAATAACAACAATTTGCACTATTCTCCGTAGTTATTTATTGTATCAGATGATTTAAAGCCAAGATTGGCTGTAGCTTTTCACTGAATATTGATTTTTTTCACTTACAATGTATTATTATCCTTCATATCTATCTCAATAAACCTTTACTTACTATAATGAGGCTATACTAAACTTTCACTTCTTAAATGAATTTGGCAATAGATCTCATTTCTTAATTAAAAAAACAAAAAAAAATAGCTAATACCTAAAAAAAACAAAAAATTAAAAAAACAAAAACGCTACATCTATTCGTAAGCTATCTACTAAATACTCAAGAAGATAAGTCCGCATAATCACCATAAAACTCACTGAAAGTTCCTATATTTTACTAGAGTAAAACACCGAAACATTTTAAATAAGGACCAAAATTTAAGTATGAGCAACTTTAAAACCCAGTTTTAGTTAATTGTTGATGGAAATTAAGATTAATAATCCACTATTGACTCTATCGAACTTCTTTTACATAGGGATGGTTTGGAAGAAAATAATAGGAATCATCTATATGAAAATTAAGGATATTCATCTTTTAATGAGACTGTGATTCATATTGGAAAAATATAATATTCTGACCTCAAGCACAGGACAGCCTAAGAGTTTAATGAATCAAAGAATATCACATCAATCATAAACACAAAAAAAAATTTTATAGAAGATAAGATTTTCAATGAAGATGATGTAATCACTATTTAAAGCGATGATGATGAAGTCTTCATTCTAGAGAATTTCTAAGAAAAGAAATGTCTCAAGACAATAAATAAGTATTTAGGAGAAGGAATTTCTCATCAATTCTAAATCATATTCAAATAGTTCTAGAGTAAACATATTGATGAGAAAAACTGCTTTGAGATGTTATGGGAAGAGTTTCGGGATTAGAATGTACATTTAGATGTTATCAAAGCCGCCTACATTCTATTGAATATAACAACATTCTAACCCAACACTATATAAAAATAAATCTCTATACTATGCCTATAGCTCAAGGATAAAAGGTCTGATAAGTTTAGGAAGCTCAAAAATTTCATCATAGATATATCAAATGGCTTCAATATAAAAATTCTATCTAATAATTGATTATATCTTAAACCCTACTTTCAAAAAGAGGAAATTAAAAGTTAATTCTAGATTTTATAAATCAAAAGCCAATATCAACTTTAAAATATTTTGGTTATTCCTGATCACCACCCTATCTAACCTAGGAGTTTTTAAAAAGAAAAATCTATGATTATAATAAAATATCTTCAAGAAAGAACAAAACTTAAACACCTTATTAATTAATTTAATTGATAAATATCTTCATTTACTTCTTAACTCTAAATATAATAAAAAAACCAAACAAAATTTCAACAATTAATTTAATTTATTTATGTACTATATCTGTAACACAACTCCAAACCTTCCTATGAGCTCCCTTATCCTTTTGCGAATTTAAATTATACTTTCCTAAAATTCTAACTCTTAGTTATAAAATTTTGTTAAATAAAACTCCTTAAAATTGATGTATTTTGTATTTGATTTATCACCTTCAATACTTTTCATATCCTATACTTGCTTACCAAATTACTGTAATCATTATCTTTTTAGAAATTGATAATGTAAAAAATATCTTTTTTTAGTTTAATTAATTCAGTTTACATTCACTTTTATATCAGGTTTTATAAGGATTATAAATTTAAAGATTGATTTGCATAGTCTCTCCCTACCTCTTCATTGGAGATTATTAATTAAATAAGTATTTATTTTTACATTACTTTTAGAGTTTCTCCATAATCCACTCATTTTAGCCATTATTTATTTATCAGTTCATTAATCAATATTAACTATTTTTCTAATTTCATCTCTTCAATTCTTTATAGAAAAAAGAAAGAAGGATATATCTGTGTTAGTTTCATAAACTTCTTTGAATAAATTAGTAGAAAACCAATAGATGAAATATGAAATTAATTAAAAGTATTTTAACTCTTATTTAAGAAGTAAATATTTCCTTGATCAAACAAAATTTAAAGGTTACGTAATTAAAATTTCAATAAAGACAAAATCTTAATTCAAGCACACCTAACTTTAAAAGTATTTTATAACAACATATTAATTTTTTTACATTTCACTCTTACTATTGCCATTTCTGATTTGAAAATTAATCGCTTTTGTAAGATCTAAGTCTCTATTTCTCTACCATAATAAAAAATTTATGATAAGTATTTTGGTTTTAAATATAAGTATATCTAATTATAGATGAACTAATAGAATTTTGTTCCATTCGTTTTTATTAAAATAAATCCTTATAAATATTTGTAATGGATAAATTTAAAATTTTGATGGTTTGATAAGATATAACCTTTTCTTAAATTTGATTTAAAAAGTAAAAATCAATTTCAAGTTTAACGATTTAATTAATATTATTCTAATGAATTCAAATTAGTTAAAAATTACTTATATTTTAAGGGTTTTTGGAGTAACCAAAATATTTTAAGAAAGAATACTTGGTATAAGTACAATACAATTATAGAAATTTATTTAGATTTTTGCCCTAGATGAGTAATAAATAAGAAAATAATAAATAAAGTCACATTTAATTTAAATTTTCTTCAGAACTCAATATCATTTTTTTATTTATTACTTTCATTATTTTAAATAAATGTTGCTTTTTCTTAAGGAGTTTATTCACCAGTTTTAAAATTGGAAGTAAGGTAGTTCACATTGGTATGAAATTATTCAACATGTGTATTCTAATTTATTTCAATTAAATTATCAAAAATATTGCCAATTTTTAATTAATTTTAATTATTATTTTTGTCCAAAACTTAATTTTCATTGTGGAGAATAACTTAATCATCACTATTATTATTAGGAGAGAATACTGATCCATTTGCACTACCTCCTCTCCTTAATTGCTAGCTTAAAGTATCCTTTCCTTTCTCAGAATATCTATCACTGAATTCGTGAGTATTTCTATGAGAAAACGAAGGTTTTTTATCATCTTCTCTTAATTTATTTTCATTAATTTTATTCAATTATTCTATTAATAGTTTATTGTTTTTTTTCAAAGGAGATGATGATTTTCCTAAAGAGTATAAACTTTATTCTTTTAATTCTCCTACTTCCACTTTTTGGTTTTATATTAAATTCTTCCTTCTTGCCTTTTTAGTATCCTAAGTTTCTCCATTATCAGTATTTATATTATTATTAAATATGTTGATGTTTCTTTGACTATTTCCATTCTATTCATTTCTTTCTCTAAAAGAATCACTGTTTAAATTTATATCTTTCTCAGCTTATGAAAATTTCTCTTATTAACAACTATCTATTTCTTAATGTTTGAATGAGGTAGATATTGGCTGAAGAAACAAGTCAATTGATTTTTATTTTAATTTATTATTCTAATCTTACATATAATCAGTATTATTTAGCTTTTTTGTACTAATTTCAATCTTTTTCTTTAATATTGGATCAACTTCGTTAAGAGATTAACGATGTGGAGAAGTATTATGATCCAATTTAATTACTGCTTTTCCATTATTTAATCCTCCACTTTCCATATCATGCTCATCATATTATTCATTTTAGAAATTTTAATTCTAACTTTCTACATCCATATCTTAATTATTGATATTTCTATTCAATCCATTCAAATTCTAAAATTAAATTTCTTAAGTATGTGATTTTGTAAATTTTGTTTGCTAAGTTCCTTTTCTTCCCTTAGATTTTACCATTTTTTTATTCTACTTTTAGTTATTAGATGGTTAGTTATGTTAGGGATTATTATCCTATTTTCCTATCTCCGTTCTTAAGTCTTCTTCTTATACATCTGCACTATTACAGATAGATTTCTCAATTAATCCCTTTATAAACGAAAAAATAGATAAAATTTTCTAAGTTTAATTTCTACTAGGATTATTAAATTAGATTAAAATATTTGATTACTTCAATTAAGTTCTAGCTGAATGGATTAAGATTATTATTATTATCTTATTCTTCATTATTCTAATTTAAATTTGAAGATTTATATGCATTTTAATCTAAGTTTTGTTCAGCACCATCAATTGGAACAATTGAATTTGCTTTCTTCTTTTTCTTTAAACAACAGAATACTTTTCTTTTATTTAAAATTATTTTTTATGAAAGCTAAACCCTCTACTAATGTTAATTTACTCAAGGAAACCTACATTCTTGCTTTAGATAGTATCCCTTCTCTTTGGCTTTTGATAAGGAGTATCGCTTTAAAAATTATTCTAATTTAGTTAATGCTACTTAAATTCTTAAATGCCTGAACATATACCATAAGGTATCGTTTCCTATTTAATTTTTTATTTTTTAGGTCATTAAAACTAATATATTTAATATTAAAATTTTTGCTATAGAAGCATTTGTTTGGATATTTTCAAGTAGTGAAACAATGTAATTAAGTTGTTAATTTAGATGAACTAATAGTATCTTAGAATTATAATGAAATTACTTATTTTGCTGTTCTAGAGTTGATTATATATTCATAAGTTGTCAGTTTATTGTGAGCTAACCATGTATGGAATAGAAGTAGATTAAAATCTAGAATTCCCAATAAACCAATAAATATTAAGTAGAACCACACAAATACTTTCATAGTTATGAAGGATGAATTAGAGTAGGAATCAAAAGAATGATTGTTGTCATCTGTAAATACGTTTTTAAGAGAATAAGCAAGAAAAGTACAATAAATAACACTGTTAATGAAGACAGATGCAATTAAAGTATAAAATATTTTATAATTTTCTTTTCCAATACAATTATTCAGCCATTTACAGTGATGATCAAATCCATTTACACATCTATTTATTAAATATAATATAAGTTTAGAATTAAATTTTGTTATCTTGGTTTTATAATTATTGAAAGAAGAGGATTATTATTATATTTGATTATTGTCTTCATCAAAACTAAGTGAATTATTTTCTTCTTCGAATTTGGTAGATTTTACCTATCGCATTATCTACAATGTTTAGACCCATCCTAAACGTGAGAGATACAGGTGCTGCAATAATATTCATACTCTATCGTGTCATATTCTGCACTATATTTAATCACAAAGAAATTTATATATCAATTTTATATTTCATATAACTTGTAGCAGAATAACTCACTTTTTCAATAATATAAATTAATAATTATATAGGAACATTACTTATTCTTACGCGCTTCCTTCTCTCTACGAATTATTGGATCAGTCGGGTCAGAATAACTACAGAAAAAGGCCAGGATAGCCATAACACCTAAACTTATATAATAAAGTACACCAGAGGCAATCTATTATTTATTCAATAATTCTTATGATGTTTCTTTTATTTCCCATTTTTATTTTAAAAATTTAAGCTCTAATGAGTTAGGCAATTATGGGTAAATATAATTCAAATCTAATGAGAATGATAGCTATACAAAAGCCGATTGATTACCTATAATGAACTATCAAAAAACGGAAAAACACAAATTGTGAACACTGCTAATGCTGATGAATAGACTACATATGCAAAAATTTATAAAGGATGTAACCCTCCAGAATAGCCATTTATTCTTATCAATCCTACTTTCCTAATGTCTTCCATTCTTCTAAAATTCTTGAATCGCAAATTATTAAAAAATTAAATGAATATAAATTAACTTTGAGTTATTAATAATTAATTGATTTATACAAAAAAATTAGCACAATAATTAAAAAAAAACATGCAACATAGTTGAATAGTTTATCTTTAGTAGTATGGAAAACCATTTCTCAATAACAATAATAAGTAATCTTCAATTTATTCACTTGACTTGATTAGCGCTTGAATGCAAATACAAGTTAATTATTTAATTTTCAGGAATGATTATCTGAGAAAGGTTATGCAATTATAAGAAATAAAAATACTACATCCCCAAATATTTAAAATTAATATCCCTCGATTTCTGGTTACATATTTTAATCAGTTTTATAATAATTATCAGCCCAGCCTATAAAATTCAATATAAAAATTCTATAAATAGAGAATAAATTTAAATTCAATGCTTTCATCAAAACAAATAGGTTGCACTTAAAAGTTAAAATAGAATTAATATTTGTTTCGATTTAATTTTAAATTAAAATAAATTATTTTCATTTAATGTGCCTTTATTCCTTGATATAATTCTCAATGTCGTATGATTCAACAGTAAATATATCAGAATGATTATAAAAGTCTTAAATTTTATTATTTGTGTTTCTATTTATCTTTTTTATTTAAAATATTTCACTCATACTTGATTATTTCTTCAATGGTGTCAAAGCTATCATTTCACTCTATTATAGATTCTACTTATTATTGAGCTAATTATAATTAAAAAATTTTATTTTATTTTGGAATTATGATCTTGAATTAATATTGGAATGCTTCCCTCTCAATTCTTCTTAATTTAAATAAGGGTCAAATGATATTTATAATGGTTCTCTAGTAGCTTATTCAATATGATCAATAGGTACTTTGTTGTAGGTATTCCTAAATAGCTTATTCTGATCGAAATTCCCTTTCCCTTTTAAATGTTTGTTGATTTTTACACTAAATTCTTATTCTAGAGAGTTAATTTGTTTGCAGAGGGAAATACACTATTTAATCTAACTCTATTAATTAATTTAAATAATATTAGGTTTTTTAAGTATTACAATCACAATTAATTTACCTATTATTTCCGTTAATCTTTAATTCCAAAATTTAATAACTATTATTTTCTCTCCTTTACTTCTTAAAGATAGTTCTTATCAATACTAGTTATTTTATTTTCAAAGGTAAATTCTTCATTCCATCTTGATAACTTCTATAACTCTATATTTTCATTTTAATTTGAAAACTTTGAGTTTATAGTAAAGGTAGGTAATGTTTTTGATACTTTACTAGGTAAACTCTCACTAGTCAACTTTTAGCAGGAGTTTTCTAAATTTTAATATTATTTAGGGGAGAAGAGATTGGTTGAGTTTTTTACAATCTTAAATGGCTGCTTATAAACTTAAGATTAATGGTTAATTGAAGACTATAAAAAATTAGCTACTTTGATTTTTTATTCATCTAAATCCAATGTTTATAAGTTGTATTTTTGTCTTAATTCATTTTCAAATTTAGTGCTGTCATACTTTTCTAGGGAGACTGGGTGTCTTTGATACCTATTTTTAGCTTTTTTAATCGTTTGATTATCATCATTTTCCTCAATCAAGATATTTGTTAAAGTGTAGCTATTTGATTAATCCATACAGAGCTTTTCTCTATCTGTTTAAGAATAATCTTAAAAACTATTTTAAAGATGATTTTCTTTATGATTATTGCAAGTAAAGTACTCTGATATTAAATTCTTCATTATCTATGAGTTTGATTGCTTATTTGGTTTATCTTTTTAACTCTACTAATTTAATGTATTTTCTCGTGTTGTTTTGCATGAAGTCATTAATTATTATCTTGTATTCCTTTTATCATCTTCTTCAAAACTGGATTGCTTTTGTATGTTACTACCTAATTCATCATCCTAATTCTTTTAATTGTTAGCTATATTTATAAGTTTTTCATTATTTAAAATTCTGTAATTTTCAAGATTTGATTTAACATTATTTGATAAAATAGGTAGATTTTCTTCATTATTTTATTGTAGTTATTTTTATTATTTTAGCAAGTTCTTTTAAAATATGTTTTAAAGGTAAGCGATGCTTTTATTCCTACTATCATTCTATATTTTTTTAGCTTCTTTAGGAATAGCTTATTTAGCATCCATGCTTGTAAAATGGATGGGCTATACTTTTTAAGAATTTCCTTTTTTATTTTGTATTCTCTAGTTTTTTTAATGTTCCTTATCTATAGGTTATGTTTATAAATAACTTTACTTTAGTGAATCTTACTATAATTCTATTGTTTCTTGGTTTTCCTTAAATTTCATATTTAAGGTATTATTTCTTTATGGTTATGCTGTTTTTGAATCTGAAGTTGAACCTTATTTGTTCGGTTCAAATGAATTCATTAATTAGATATTAGTAGAAGTTTAACAAGATGTTGATTTTGATTGTTTCGAAAGTAGATTTTATTAGAATTATTTGTCATTTATTGTGTTATGTGGAAGTGATAGCTTGTTTTCTTAAGAATATCTTATTGGAATTAAAGATTTAGGTTTAATTAGAAGAAACTCTCCTTACTTCATTTTTTAAAGTATGGAATGAATAAATATAAATATCTTTATATTATATTTTTGTTGATGTTTTTAATGCTTTAATTAAAAAGAATAAATTATGTTTGATAAAATTTAGTAGAAGTTAGTCAATATAATTTAATATTATTGAGGGTAAAATAGGTAATTAAGTAAGTAAGCAAGCTATTTTATTGATTCATAGAATCAGTTATCATGATTTATTTTGTATAATATTACAATATAATTGATGATAATTTTCTGAATAAATTATTTATTGATAGTAGTATATTAGCGTTGCTAATTTGTAGTAACGCAAGAAATATTGCTATCCTTAAATCAATTAGTAATTTGAAATAATCGAAATATAACTACAATAGGCAGATTATACATTAAGAGGTGGCAAAAATTAAAATTTTTAATTATAATTTTAATATATAAAGAATAAGTATTATTAGATTATTGGAGGTTGAAATGAGTATTTAATTAAAATCAATAAATAAATTATTATTTAAAAAAAAGATTTGAAAAGTTGAGTTTTTTGGTCTTTATTAGCTATTAAGTAGTTATTAAGTTAGCTAGTTTAATTCATCAGCTAAATTTATTTGGGTTATTGTTAACTACAATCAAATTGAGTTAAGATCTATTATTATTTTGATAAATGTTAGGGAGGAAGTTCATACCTTCTCTTAATCTGGAGGATTTAGATATCTGTCTTTTTGATTATAAATTGATATATCTATCTTTCATTAGATTATTTCCTGTTTGTGTATTTTTACCCTCATTTTGATTTGATATTATATGTATCTTTTCAGTATTTAATTGAAATTAATCCTTTTATTAAGTATCATTTACAGGGTTATCATAAAATAGATAACCGATGCCTCTTGTATTATTAGTATTATTATTATTATTAGAAATCCTCTTTTCGTTAATTAATGGTAAAATAGGTACTTTATTTTCGGCTCCTAACTACAGTAAATCTATTTATTTCTCAGGAGATAATTCTATTGATGGTTTTGATTTAAATAGCAGTTATTCTTTTGAATTATAAAAATTTTGCTTTCTAGATCTAATAGGCGTTTAATTTGGTGTTGATATTTTTTATCTGAGCTCTAGTTTATCATAACTTGTTTCTCTATTTGTTAAAACCCTTTTTGAAGGATTATAAATAATACTTTTTTCAATCTGTACTTAAGATGAATTTCTTAAAGTTTCCTTTTCTAATGATAAAGTTTTTTTATTTAAATTTAAATTAGGAACAGATCTATTTCTGGAATTATAGTATTTATTTTAGAAAATTCCACCATTATCTAAGTATTCCATGACTAAATATTCAATTTCTTATAAACTTATTCTATTCTCAGGTTTTCCTTTAAGCATCTGTAAGATAACTTTTTGATTAAGATTTTCATATGAAGGATTCAAGTATTAAGGGATGAGTTTTTCTTCTAGTTTAATTTTAATTAAAGTAGTTCTACTTAGTATAACTTAGGTAGCAACTAAAAATACTAAACCGAGGCTATATATATCACTCTTTTTTAAATTAAAATACATAACTAATTAATTGAGTTTTAGATTATATAAATAATACCTCTTTGGTAATATTCTATTAGATTTTAAAAAAATGGTGGTAATATTATTCAGGTGAGCAATAGGTTTGTGTAAATCCTTTCTTTAGAAATAAGTTAAAAAATAAATCAGTATTACTTAAGAAAAATAAATAATTTAATACAGTATCCGTGGTAGATTGCTATCCATCATGTAAAACTTAAGAAAGACCAAAATCATCTATATTATTAGTTTTTAAAAATAAGAAGAAGCTTAACTTAATTAAAATAACGTTCTATTTGAAGTCACCTCAAACTAATTAACTAAAAATATTAATTTCCTCTTTAAGTAAGGTATTTTTTTAATGAAATAAAGTTAGAATATTGGTTAGCATAAAGATTGTAATGAATTACTATATTTCCATTGATTGTCCATACCAAGTAGAATGTTTGCAGGTTTTATATCTAAATGGATGATATTTTTGCTGTGCAAGTATTTTAATCCTTAAATCAACTAATACCATATCTAAAGAATTTCATTTTTGCTAATCCACTTTTTTTAGCTCAATTAATAGTTTAAGTATCCTATTAGATCAGCTATTTATTATAGATTATAAAGAAATGATCAATACCGAATAATATATTATATTTAAAGAAAAGCTTAAATTGCAGTGCTTATATAACATAACATCTATTATCTAAGTAGCAAGTTTTAATTGTTAATAAAAATCAAAATAATATACTTTTGCAGAGCTCCATCACTATGAATTGCATTTATAACTCGTTTAGGTTGATAATCTCTTCAGAGCATATAATATTAACGTGTTTCAAATCCTGCTAATTGTTAAACTCTAGTAGGTTATCAAAAAACTACTTTCTAGACTTAAATTTTACAATCTTTACTGCAACATATCCCTTTAACTTGTGACTATAGCCTTTAACTACTAAACCAAACCCTCCTTATCCTAATATTTAATTAGTTAAAGAGTATCCTTTCTCTCTTAGGAATTATAATATATTCTTTCCATTCTTACTTGAGTCATTAAACTTCTATTTAAGAATTTCATTCACAAAGTAGGCTTATTCATTAAAATCTATGGTCAAATAATACAAATAACTTAAGATAAATATTACTAATAGATGGAATTTTCAATAAAAATTAAAAAATTTAGCAAGATGTAGTGGCAATTAATTAAAGTTGGTTACCTAATTCTTTGAAAGGAACATTAGTGTCGCTATTTAAAAACACATCAGGATCATATTCCTACTATTTCTTTAAATCAACTCTCTATTGTTTTGACTAAGACTCTCCCATTTGTAGATTTATGAAGTGAAACTTGCTACTTACTTCCTTTTTTTAAGCAATTTAGTGTAAATTTTTGGCTTATTTTTATATTCTATTACGGAATACTTTAATTGCAAAATTTAATAAATTCAGTAGTAATTAGGGAGATTTAGGTGTTTTTTTTACAAAAATATTGATTTTAGCTGGTTGATAGAGATTAATAAGATTTTCTTTACAAAATTATGGTGATTTGAATTAATTATTTAAGCGAGGATAATAGAAAGAAAACAGAATTATTTTTAGATTAAAAATGTAAAATTTATAAATAGATTACTTGATAACATAGGTACAAAAAGAAGGATAAGTTTTGCTATTTATGAGTTAAATTATGTTGAAATGCTATGGCTTACACTATTTTTATAAGCATATAGCTCTAATTTTTTAATTGATTTAAAACTGGCTTACAGTTATTTATAAAGATTAAGGTTTATGAAATAAACAATTAAAATCAAATAATCACCATCAATTTATTATTTTTAATTCAAATTCTTTTAAATATTTGATTTGATTAATTTAATTTCTGGATTATATCCATTGATTATTCATATATTTTTTCTTTTATTTAAATTAAGGAATAAAAACCTCATAGTTGTTTATGATGTTACTTAAACAAATAAAATTGATTTTTATTAAGCTTTTATGATATTATAATTTTTTTTAAATTTTTCAAAAATACATATACCACAGAAAGTAGAATTCGATTGCATAAATTAACATCAAATATACTCATTCAATTATTTCCAAGTTAATAATGATTCAGTTTATAAAATAAAAAACTATTTTTAAAAAATTTGATAGATGATGCTCAAAAGTAAAAAAATAGATTGGGATTATTTATAATCCTTAATTCATTGCTATTATAGAATTGAATTATTTACAATTTGATTAAAGTAACAAATAATATTATTATAGTTTAACAAATATATTACCTTAAATTTATAATATACTCTACAATTCAATTTTTACTTAGAATAGAATAGTCAATTGAGTTCCTATTTATTTAAGGTAGTGAAAAATCTTTGAGAGTTCCTTCTTGCTAAATTCCTTTCTAATCATAATTTATTTCAATTATCTCTTCAGTATCTATTAGTTATATATAAAGAATAAAATGCTAACTTTTGGATTATAATTATTATAAAAAAAAATACAAGGTTCAGGTTCTTATTTTTTATGATCAAAAAGCTCTTACTGAGAATTATACAGCATATCTTGTTCTCTTTGTAGTTAGCTCTATCCTATAACCTATTTTATCATAAAAAATATGTAATTATAACAGTTTTCTAAAATAAAGGGTTTTACAGCTAAATTGTCTAACTCCATATTCTAATCTATTAAAGTCTTTTTATGAAACTTCATTTCATCGCGAAGATCTAATAGCCTTTAATTGTAATATTGTATAGAGTTAAAAGATGAGAATGGTTTATTAGCCATATGACTTTAATTGATGCTAATTTAACTAATAGATTTTGACATTTTTATTGATTAATTTAAGCTTGTTGCCAAAGGTTTTCTAACTATTTCAAGCTATCTCTTAATCTATCCTTGTGGTAAGGCTCGATTAAATGCTAAAGGAATATCTTCTAAAACTACTAGAGGATTCATATTAAAGGGAGATTTTGCTTTTATCATATCTTTATAATCGCCTTCATCTTAATTTAAAGGTTAGTCTTCAATAGGATTTCTTAAATTCATATACCAAACTCTTGAACCAAAAAGATCAAATGCTCCTTTTGCTGTTTCAAATACATCAGTCATCTCTCTTTTCTAATTATTTTTATTATTATTGTAAGTTAAGTAGATATAAATAATAAGTAAGGTTTGGAAATCTTTTTTAATTTTCATATTTTCCAAAAATATTTAATTTTTATTTTTTAGTAAAATATGAAAAAAAAATAGAAAAATCTGATGAGATTTTGAAACTTTTTTTAGTATTGAGTCAAAAATCTGATAAAATTTAGAAAACTTTTTTAGTAATAAGCAAAAATCCTGATTAGCTTACTTAACGGTATGCATCCAATGAGAGAAGTTATGATTAAGTATAATCCCTATGTAATTTTGCACTACTAAATTCGATGAAATTGAGCCAATCTTTTTCAATTTTATTAAATTTCTCAATATTTCTATGTTACTATGTATATCTTAATTAATCTGTGGTTTATAAGTTTTAGATAGCCTTTTTTTCTATTTCAATATTACTTTTTATCCTTTGTCTTATAATATCTAGTTCTTTCTCTAGCTAAAATTTTGTAATTTTTACTTCTTATTATATCTTTTAAGTATTCTTAAGATTAGTTTTAGTAAGGGATCTGCTTTTGATACTTATTGATTGGTTTGTCTATACTCTTGGCCTTTTAGGAGTAAAAATGCTTAAATCTTCTTTTGTTAATTTGCTTCCTGCATTTTTCAAGAACCACTCAGGCTTACCAACAATTGAACGAGGAATTATTTTACCATTTTTATCATATTTAGGGCCATTTTCTCCTAATTATTGCTAGTATAAAGGCTAATTATGCTTTAAAAATATATTCTTATCTTTCTAAGGATTGGGAATATCAAGAGATTCATCTATTCCACTAATATTAATGTTTTAATTTGTACTTTCATTTAAATTATTACCCTTCATTATGCTGCTAACAATTTCATTTTATTCTTTATGCATGTAATGTTAGAAAGCTGAGGGTTTATCAATGTAATTTTTTCCAATTAAATTAGGTGATGAATTCCTATTTTATAGATTAATTTGGTTTGTTCCTGTATTATTTTAAGGGGTATAGCCAGGAACATATTATGAATTATTTAAACTCTAATTAATGGAAGGAAGGTAATTAAAATTAGGCAGAGCAGCTATAGACTCTTAATCAATAGAATCTAAATTATTTTGTTTGCCAAATAGAGGAGATTTACCTTAATTCTATTCTTAGCTATTTTCATTTATATTTTTTGATCCAACTGCAATAGATGAATTAATCTGTAAATTAAAACTTTATTAATTAGAATTAATTCCATTTTTATTTACTTAACCTTAATTGGAAGGAGTATAATCTTACTCTCCATCTTCCTCAATTTTATCTATCTAAGGCTAAACTTTACGAGCAATGAAAAATTTTTTCTTCTTTCCTTTTTATGATGATAATTCATTTTTTTAGAAACTAAGATTTGGATCTATCCCTTTTTAAGAATAGATATTCTCCTATCCTAAAAAATCTAAAAGATTAGATTATGAACCTTAAATACTTATTTACTAGCTAGTAGATAAATTCATTTATCTTACAAATCAATTATTTTATAAATTCTAATTTCTATATTATCAATACTAGAAATAAAATAAAAACTCCTCTTTCTTTTATATATGATTAGCTAAATAGCTTGCAATAATTAGTTTTATTTTATCAAAAATAGGGTGGTTCTTCAAAATTAATTTCTAATTTACTTATAGCGTCCAGCTAAAGATTTTATAATCAAATTTTTATAACATCTAATAACTTATTTTTATATTAATTGAACTACTAAGTAATTGGATAATAAATCACAATAAACATATTACTGATTTTGCGCAATTTTCTTTTTCTTCATAAAATAATGTGTCAATTTAAATATATTTCTTTTCTAGATCTTTTGGAATATGAAGAAAATATTTTAATCAATTTATTGTTAAGTAATTATTTCTAATAATAAAATGAAATAATTTCCTTTTAAAAGAAGATTATAATATCTTTTTATAATATTAGATTAATAACCCTTTAATTTTATTTAATCGAAAATTATATTAATTTTTTAAGTTACTAAATATAAATAGAAAAATACTTCACAACTTTATTGTGATGAAGTATATTTAACTATTACCTATATTATTATACAATACAATTTACTCTATAAACTAGTATAATAAGCTGAATAAAATACTTATTTTAGAACTATATTTCTATTTTAATTCTAATTAAAAATTGAAATAGTTTAATTTCAAATTAAAATCAAAAATAAGATTATAATTCTAAATAGATAATTTTCTTTTTAAAAAATCTATTAGAGTTTTACTTATTTTTGAATAATTAATTAAAATCGTGAGGAGAATCTCCCAAAAGAATTTTATAATAATAAGTATTTTTAGTTAAGATTTAGCATTATGAACATAAATTATGAAATTATATGTAGAAAACAAAAATATTTCTTCAAGAATTTGATTAAATTGTTTTTTCAAATCCATCAAAAATAAGGTTGAATTTGTAAAAATATTCAAAATTTAAGAATGAATTGTATTTTGATATATTCTAATAATTTTGAATTTAATTTGATAGGAATAAAATAGACAATATAAATGTGGTTATTTATTTTTAATAGTCAAACCTAAAATAAATGCAAAGTAAATTAAGAAATATTTAAAGTTAAATCTTTGCTATAGACATTTTAAGATGATATCAAATTTTATCAAATAAGTAGAAAGAAGTGAATTATCAATTATAAAAATTTTGTAAAAATTAATTAATTGATAATAAAGGTAGTTAGTTACCTCTTATTTTAATAATTTGATAATTATTTAATATTAAAATCAACAAAATAACATAAAAAAATCATTGAAATAAACTAAGAAGAATTATGATAGCTGGATTAGGTGCATCAGTATTGTGCTGTGCAGGTAGATCATTTTGTTCTAATGCATGCAGTTGTTGCAAATCAATTTGCTAAATATCTTGGAAATAATAAATAAGACTAGCATATATTATTTTAAATTTAGTCTGCACAATTTTTGTAATATTCACATTCTATTATTTGTAGGGCATATTCGATAAATTCTCTGATTATATAAATTGTCCTACTGAAGCCGGAGGTGCTACTGATTGCTTAGGAGCTAGTTCAGTCTATAGAATGAGTTTCACTTTGGCTACTTTCTATTTAGGACTACTTATATTACTTTTTATTTGTTGTGGCTCAGAAACAAAGAAAGTTATAAATGAAGGTAAATAAATAATTGCAGTTTTTTTATTAATTAGAGTTTAAAATATTTAATTATCTATAAATAAAAAGAATATTTGATTTATTTAATTATTTTAAAATAGGATTATGGTGTTTCAAATTAACTTATATTGGAGCTTTATTTGTTATAGTGTTTTTTATATCAAACTCCTTCTTTGAAGGCTATTCTTACTTTGCTAAATATGTTAGTATTCTATATCTCTTATTCTAATCACTAGTAATTATTGATCTGCTTTACATTTGGTCTTAAAAATGGGTTAAATTATACGATTAAGGGAGTGAATTTATGAAATATGCTCTAATTATTACTGCTATAATCCTATATGGATTAGCCATTGCTTTAAATGTCTTGACTTTTATTTGGTTTAAAGAATGCAGTTATAACACTGCTATTTCTTCTATCAATATTGCTATTATAGTAGTTATTACTTTTATATAAATTCTTGGATATAACCCTCATGGATCCTTGATTGTATCTGGAGGTTTAGGGTTGTACATCTCTTTCCTTACTTTTTCATCTCAATTCAGCTCTCCTGATAGTGAATGTAATGAATTGATTTCTGATAAAGATAATAAAAATGGGTTCTACTTTGATCTCTCAATAGCTATAATTCTTAATTTTATAATTATGCTTTATGTAACATTTTAAAATAAATCTACAACTAGCATCACTACATAAAGACATGTAAATAACATTTAATAAGCCGTTCTGGCTGATGATAAAGAAGATGAAGAAGATTTATCAGGAGATTAAAAGAAAGTACATGATAAAAGTGCTTATGAATAAAATTCAGTATAATTGAAATAGGGGTAGGCTCCAAATTCGGAGGAATAGAAAAAAGAAGATAGAAAAAGTGATGTAGTTTAATAATATAAAGCTTTCTTTATTGTTATGTTCTTCATCTCTGTCTACACTTGCATGCTAATTACTAATTGGGGGTCACCTGATTTTAGTGACAATACTTTCTAATTATATTAATCCTCCTCTGCTAGCTATTGGATAAAGATCATTGTTGCTTGGCTATCTTCTCTAATTTATACTTGGACTTTAATTGCACCTAAAATCTTCCCTAATAGAGATTTTTCTTGAAATAAATAAAATCTTTTAATACTTATAAATTCATTAAATTTACTCTAAATTTAACAACTACATTTTAATTTATTCAATTATTCATGCTTAATCTTTGCTAAAAAAATCAATTAGTTAACACATATTCCATAAAAATAAATTAAAGAAATCATTTACTTTTATATGATTAGTCAAAAGAACCATTAATTAGCTTTTAAATGAATTAAATATATTTAAAATCAAAGAAATTTTATAAAAATAGTTCTAATAAATTAGAAATATTCGGATGTTCTATTTATTATAAAGATTAATTAATGATATATTTTCGTATATTTTAAATTTTATCTTTTGGTTTTTTTAAATAACTCCTACCTACCTAAGTAACTAACTACCTAACTAACTAACAAACTAAGTAAAAGCATAAATAAAGAATTAGTAAATATTTAAATTTCTTTTCTTAAAGTAGAGTAGAATTCGGTAATATAGAATGAACTTAATAAATGGATTTTAATTAAAGAATTTTATATTGGGAAAAGTTTCTAATTTAATTTACTATTAAGGTAAGGTTTTTGTTGACTTTACTTTAGATTACTAAAGAATCTTTGTTTTATTCTTTAAATTTTAAACATTTAGAGTAGTATTCTGATAAATTTTGATTTAAGGTAAAATAAAATTCAATTTTTGATATTTAAAGAATTGTAAGAATTAATATTAGTGTTATTAATTATGGTATGGTAATATGTGTAAATCCATTGTTTAACAATAATATCAAAAATTATTAAATATTGAAAATTTTTAAAAAATCTGATTTACTTCTGACTGATCAATTATGATTAAGATAGGGGATAGTGATAAAAAAATACCTTTCACACAAACAAAAATCAGGAATGATAAAAAATTAATCAATATATGTTAATAACTTTGATAGATTATCTAATTACATTGTTTGATTACGTTGATTATTTAGTATTATTTACTAACCTGAATCAAGAAAGTATGAAATCTATTTAGATATTAATGTTAAGTAAATCTACCTACCTACCTTACCTACCTTATACCTATAAACCTTATCTAATTATTTTTTCTAATAATAATATAATATAATTAATTAATAGAAAAACACTCAAATCAAAAACAAATTTAAAAGTAATTTTTATAGGATATAACAATTTTCCTAACCTCAAATAATTGTAATGGTTTGCAAGCTTCATAGTAGTATTTATAGGCTAGATAAAGCAATCATAGTTTTTATAGTGATATCATTTGCATTTGCTAATCAATATGTTAAACTAAATTAGAAGGTATCGAGCGCAGTTTAGCCTAGATAAAACCAAATTTTTAAAATTGAATCATGCAGTGATATAGAAGTTGAAATAACTGTAAAAGGTTAAGTTGTCATAGAATCTGGACCAGCGAGATTAGTAAATATTTTAAATAGATATAGCTTTCTAAAATTAATTGAGCATTTTTTTAGGAAATGAAGCCTATTACTTACCAATATAATTATTATTTTTAAAAAAGATGAGCTTAAAGGGATTTTAAGAAGATATAAAAAAAGAGATAGGCAATTAGACAGTCAAATTTGATATAAATTTTCCGTTTGTATATTATAATTCTAATAATAAACTATGCTACATATATTTAAGTATTTATGGGTCTTTCACCGATGAAACCACAGAGACTGCTGAATTTGAATTCATAGCAAAACCTAAAGTTATCAATGATATTCAAATCGTTAAAATTCAGAATATAACAGAAGAACCTATTATTTTTGCAAACGATTTACCTGATTAATAGGATAAAATATTTGTTTTAGATGGAGATATTCTTTAAGGAAAGTAATTTAAAATCTAAATATTTGATTATCCTCCATCACTATAGCCAACTAATTAATAAGAAGAACCAAATGATTTAAATAATTTTTAAATGAGTTTACCAAATCTTATTTTTGGAGAAGAAGGCAAATCATTTGAGACTGTAGGTAACAAGAAAAAGAAGAAGAAATCTTAATAAAATAATCCTGTTTCAAATATGAAGAGCCATTATATGTTAAAATAAAAGAATAGTTACTTAAATTTTAACTTATAATAAGAGGTAGTTATTTATGATAATCTGTTAATGTTCTTAATCGAAAATAATAATAATAATAACTCCAATACAGTTTTCTAGATTTGTTAGTAAGATATATCTTAATTTTAGTCTATTTCTAACTTGACTCATTACTAGTTTGCTGGATTGAATTATAACCTGGCAAATATAAAATAAAAAATATTGTTGAACAATTAAGGTTCTTTTATATTAGAAATCCACTCTCTTCAACCTGAAAAGATAAAATTATACCTAAATTCATTTATAGAATCTCAAAAAACGGGCAAATTAATATAAGAGATAGAATTGAAAAGGATAAATAGCTATATCTCATACGTAGTTTTAGAAGATATAGTTATTACAGATTATATTGAAATAGAAAGTAAAGAAGAAATAAATGTTCTATTAGAAATTAAATACTACACTCCTGAAACGTTAGAAGAAATGACTAAAGAAAGAAAAAATGATTTATAATTAAATCATGATGACCTTAATTTGTACATTAAAAAAGATTTCAATGAAAATATCTAATTTGCCTATTTATTTATTTCAGAAAATTCAACAATAGCAAAGACTAATAGTATTATTGGTGAGTCATCTACTAAACTTCTTCACTTTATGTAAATTGATCCCACTAAGTATGATTTGGAGCCAATCTTAGAAAGTCTCAATAATTACCCAAAGGTTTATGTTTCAATAAGAGCCTATGATAATCTTAAACGTACTTTTGTCTCAACAAGCGTTGAGATAGAGAATCCATTCACTATTATTAATACCTTTTCAGTACTTCATATTCTTATGATTGTAACACTTAGTGTTGTAATATTATTTGCAGTAATATATACTGCATATAGAATCCTAAGAAAAAAATAATAAGTTAAATAATCTGATGAAGTAGAGCTTATTCATAGTGCTGTTCACGTAAGAATGTCTTCAGATTCAGGTCTTTGATTGATTAGTGTATTAATTTCAAATATTTAAATTTTATTAATTTAATTTCTTTTTATTTGTTCATAAAAATCTGCTTAATATTTCTGTTTCAAGTGTAGTATGTATACCTTACTAAATATATATTTGTATTAACTATCATTATTCATACATAAATAGCCTTCGATTTATTTTTAGTAAAAAAATATATCTTCATGTTCATTGGATTTTATGAATATCATTCT
The DNA here is from genome assembly GCA_000260095.1 of Tetrahymena borealis. Taxonomy (NCBI): domain Eukaryota; phylum Ciliophora; class Oligohymenophorea; order Hymenostomatida; family Tetrahymenidae; genus Tetrahymena; species Tetrahymena borealis. The sequence goes on along the minus strand of JH651275.1, from coordinate 184,653 downwards.
ATAATCTATCCATATTTTATTTTTGTTCTTAGAGTCAGTCTGATTGATGATACACACTTTTTATAACGAATCTCTAAATAATATTGAATAACTTTAATTTGTAAAAATAAGTAATTTACTAGCAGTAATACTCAAAGAATTAAGAGCAGATTTTTACATTAAAAACAATTTTATGGATTATATTTTATCAGGTATATTAATTAGAATATCATTATTTCTAAGCGTCTATAAGTAAATTGTTCTACTATCTATTTCATTCTTAATCATCATTCATAATTTATTAAAAAAATTCTTTTTATGATATTTTCTATAAAAAAAAATTAGATCTATCAGAAATTATCTCGTTTAAATACAAAAGAGTTGGAAAAAGATTTTTAAAAAGCAATTAAAACAAAAGTATTATTGTAAATCACTGAAAAGATAGATAAGAGTATTAGAATATGAATTTTATAAAGAATTCCATTAAAAATATTATTAAATTTTAGGTTAGAAACAACAAAAAGATGGATAATAAGGTAGAACCTACCATAAGTGCAGATGGAACAATTAAATTTTATAGAGAATACGATCCAAATGGAGTATTTTGTAATTTTTATGCATCCCCTGTTGCATTGAAAGAAAAATAATGGCCAACTACTGAACATTACTTTTAAGCCTAGAAATTTGCAGGTACTGAGAAAGAAGAATAAATTAGATTAGCTTCTACACCCAATGAGTCATTGAAATTAGGTAAAATCCTAAATAAAAATAATATTATTGTTTGTAATGTGAATTTCTTTATAAATATTAGGCAGGGAGAGTAACCCATTATTTCCTTTAAGAGCTGATTGGAATGAAGTTAAGGATAGTGTTATGTATGATGCTATCAAGGCTAAATTTACCTAACATAAAGACTTGAAGAAATTCCTATTAAGTACAGGTGATAGACAATTAATTGAGCACACTAAAAAAGATAGTTACTGGGGTGATGGAGGTGACGGAAGTGGGAAAAATATGTTGGGTGTTTTGTTGATGAAATTACGTGATGAGTTAAAAAAATCTTGATAGTAAATATTTAAAAAGGATGAAAATATTATAAATTCTATAATTTAAAAATTTTCATATTATATCATAGCATTAAAACTTTTTTAACCAGAATAAATAATTTTCCTTTCATTTTTAACAAAATAACACTACTCATAATTATTAAAACCTAAATTTATTTAGTATCCCCTTATTTGTGAATATTTTACATGATGAAAAAAATGTATTTCATATAAAAATATACAGTTTTGTTAAGAAATTAAGATAAAGTTTACAAAGTTTGCAAGTATTATTTCTTTACAAGCTCTGCTCTTTTTTATTATTTTATTTATTTATTAATCTTTGTTAATTGATTATTTTATCTATCAGAAATTATGAAGTGAAGTGATGTTATTTGATTTCATATTTACTATAATTAATTATTATTAACCTTTTTATTGACTTTTCAATTTTAAATAAAAGATATGCATTTCAAATTAAATAATGCAAATAAAAGATTATTTATTAATAAAAAATTTAGGGAATGAAGATAAGTTGACTCCAAAAGAAACTTTTCAAATAGAAAGAAAAAATATATTAAACCTAGAAAGAGTACAGCCATATTAACCTAAATATTAAGTAGGAGATAAAGCAACAGATTCATAATCATTAATTAAAGCACAAATTAGTTAATAGTAGGAAAGTGGAATCCCTCCTAGTATTCTATGCATTTAATCAATACTTAGCTTGATGATTTTGGGGTTTTTGTTGGCGAAAGAATTATTCTCTTTCTTATTTAAATTAGTCCCATAATAACCATATTTATTAATCTTTGGATCTATGACAATTTGATATTGTGCTTATTGCTATATCATATAGTCAATCTAGTCCTCCTCCCTCTCATATTTATAAAAATGTATGGAAGACCAAGCATTAAATACGTCATTTTTCGAAATGCCTTTAGAGAAATCAAAAACAAAATTATCTTTGGAAATGTTTTTGGGATTTTAGTAGCTTCACTTGTGCTAATTTTCTATTATTTAATAAAATAAATCCTACCTAAGTTTCTTAAAGTAGAATAGATATATATTCCTCTAAACTTGGAAGTTACTTAGGCAGTGATTTTGTCTTTCCAAACACTAATCTGTACTCCTATTTTCGAGGAACTGTACATGACTTTCTTTCTTAGGACTTTTGTAGGATCTTAAGCAAGCTTTCTTTATATATCCTTTAATTATGCATTAGTTCAGATATTCTATTTAACATATATCATGCCTTTTGGCTAAGCATTAATAGTAGCAATAGGGTACATGGTACTTAATCGTTTAATTATCTATATTAATATCGAGTATGGGCTAGTTTCTAGCTTTTTCAGCCGCATTGCAATGAATTTTTCTCTAGGATTTTGCTCTTTATGGCTCCTTGATGATAAAATGAATACCTTTATCACATCTTGAATATAAATTTATGAATGTATTTCATAATAGATGCCTTTTTAATTTTAATAACTAATATCTTTTAAAAGCTTAATATAATACTATCCTTTTTGACAAATAACCTTTTCTATTTTTAGGTATGTATCGTATGCTTGTATACACATAATTAATAATTCAATTCTAAATAGAATAAAAATAATATCACTTCGTTTATCCCTTTTTGAGTTTAGTAATTTAATTTATAACCCAGAATAAAATTTTAATTTTTATTTAAATTTAGTGTAAGTAAGTTTTTTTACTTTCCTTGGTTTGCTTTCAGATAATAATAATAATAATTATTATTATTATAATTATGTTAGGAAGAATAATAAAGCTAGTGTAAATTAAATAAGAAGTAACAAAGTAATCATTGGCTATTAAGTAGGTCAAAGAGCGAAAATAGATCATGTTATAGTAAAAGATATTTTGAGGTACTTATGAATAGCTACACTCTTACAAAATGGCTGAATTCTTATAAATGGTGTTGGTGAATCAGTCAGTTATTTGATTGAAATATATGATTAATTTATAAATGTATTCAGTAAAAATGATTAGAATCACTTAAATTTGTTGTATTTTTTGTTTATTAGATTTTTTCTATCTATTCAATTCATGCATATAGATAGCCAATTAAATTAATTGTGAAAATATGTTTTTTTATTCAGCAATTAATTTAATTTTCTTGCAAAAATTTATGCTTCTTTTTTTCTACCAGATACTGATTGTAAACACAATTAATCTATAGGGATTAGAGTTTATCCTATTTGATAGAAAAATTTTCTAAATGTATGGCAAATTTTATCCTTAATTTAGAATTACAGAATGTTAAAGTATAGACTTAAGAATAGTTGCTTAATACTACTTGATAATTTGATTTAATATACTCTGCTACCTTGATTAAAACTATAGTATTATTTTAGTTATTTAAAGAAATAATACCTTAAAATAGAGAATCATAAGAAAAACCTTATATATATGTATATTAAAAAGGAGTTTTAATGTTAAATAATATAAATTTAATTGTTTATAAGCTGTTGTTTTGTCTGCCTTATAATAAAGAAATAATTAGTTGAGAATTTTATTTTATTAACACTATTAATTATTCAGTAATAAACTATTCCATCCAAATTTCTTTCATGAGCTGTTTTAAAATTTTCAATTTTTTTTTTCTTTTATTTACTTCCACGATTTTCTAATTTGACGGAGAGCTTAAATTACATCTCTCCTCTTAATAATTAATATATGTAAGAAAAGCTATTTACTGTAAATATAGAGAATCTAATGATTATAATAATTTAATCTAAAAAAAAAAGAAAAAGAAAGAATATCTCTAAGCAATACCTAGAGAATAAAAATATTGATCAAATAACTTCTAGAAATATTATAATAATCTCATTCTCAGCAATTCAATCATTAAAATCATTAAACATAAAACATTATAAATATCTTTCAGAAATCTATAGATAAATACTTCAAAAATAATACCAAACAACTATAAGTCTAATTTTTAATTCTATGGGCCAAGGAAATAATAAACTCATTAACTGGGTAGAGAAGGCTTAAGAGCTAGAAAGAGATCTAGAATAAATTTCACATTAATTGGATTCAAATAGAATCCTTATGTTTGATTTAGCAGAGATCCCACACCTTAGAGATATCAGTGAATCTAATTTCTAAAGAGATCTTTTTCTTATTGAAAATGCTTTGAACTATATGAACTCGTGCTACAGTCAGAAGAGTTTCATTGAGGAAATAACTTCCAATTTAAAGAAAATTTCTAATGAAATTTTAATGTTAAAAAATCTCCTTATAAAATAAAATAAGTAGTATGAAAGGCTTTTATAATAGTACGGGTCTTATTAAGGGGCAGATGCATTAATATAAAATTTAATACAAACTATTGATTGGAAGCGCTAAGCTCTAATTGACTATTTCTTAGTATAGAAGCAGGAGTTCGACGATTGCTTCTAATAAAGTTTGTATGAAATAAAAAGTGAGGGAAATATAGGAAATTAAGTTTTCAACTCTCACCCTTAGCTTAAAAAATTATCCACACTCGATTGAATTAATGATTACAGCAAGATTAGGTATTCAAACACCACAAAGCCGAAATATTTGCCTTATTTAAATCTGATTACATTAATTTGACAGATCCAAATTCAATTATCAACAATTTATAGACAAGAAGAAGTAGTTCAAGTTATCTATTCCAAACCACACATCTGCTTATTTCCCAACTAATAATCAAACCTCACCATTCATTTTTTTAGAAAATAAAGAAAGATACTTATTTCAATTTTATTATATTCAATTAATTTCACACTTACACTATTTGTATATTATTCTACAATTTATATTCATGTACTTATCCATCCCTATTTTAACATTTTAATTCAAATCTGAATCATATTTCCACTCTATCGAATAACTCTGTATTAATTAATAACAATCCGTATGATTTATTTACCATTATTTAGATATCTTTTTCTATAAATACTCTGAAGGAAAATTAAGAATTATTTATGTAAAATTAGTTCTAATATTCGAGTGTTGAGAATAAAGTTTTATTAGATACTAAACAAATAAATATATCTAATCCCATGAATAATTCAAATTTACACTTCGTATTTAAAATAGTTCTAGACTTGGTTGATAGCACATTACTTCAATAATCATAAACTTTTAGTATTGTTTTAAAATTACCAAAAGAAGAATTTAAAGAACTGTGCTCTGAAGTAAAGTAAAAATTATATATTTATATTACAATAAACTATTAAGTTTAAAAAATAGATCTAATACAAATAACTTACTAGCTAACTAATTACTAGCAAGTTAGTATGAATATTATTAGTTTTGAAATGTTTGGGAATGAAATTTAATTAATCAAAAAAGAAAATTCAAAGAAAATTCAAACATTAATGAATGAATTCTATAAAAATCTATTTTTATTCTTAAAGATAGCTATCTATCATTATCAGAAATCTCAATTCCTTTTTAAAATTTTAATAACTGAATCAATATTCCTATTTTTAAAAATCAACTTAAAGAGGATTTAAATTCTTTCTTTTATAACTATTGGTGAAATAAATAATAATAATAATACTACCCATCAATTCATTTAATTCTAATTATTAAAATTTTTGTTTTATTATGGCCACCTTATTGTTTTAATAATCAAAATCGAGTGAGGAGTTATTTTAAATCGAGGGTGACTCATAAAAAGATCTTTTTAATTTTAATATTTTTTAAAAAATCTTATGTTATACTAACCAAAAATATTAAAATCCTAGAGTTTTCGTTCAATTAATTAGATTCATGAATTTTCATTCGAATAATAAGATTCATGAATGAATTAATTGCCAGAAATTCAGTAAAAAAATGTATTTTTTAAATTTTATATCAAATGAAATTATATAAAACCTGTAATTTAAATCAATCCGAAAAGTGGTTAAAAATAAGGATTAAAGTTACAGTATAACAAAAATTATTAATCTGCACAAAGAAAAATGTTAAAGATGTCTTTTAATTTTAACAAAATATTTCATTTTTAAGGAGTCTATTTTCCTTTTTGATCAGCTAAAGCTGTTTATTCAGCTTTACCTGGAACCAAATTATTCTCTTAATAGTATTCCATACATTTCTAATAATCTTCTGGAGTTAAATTATTTGTGCATAAATAATGAATTAATGCTTCTTTGTAGCCTAATATATTTTATTTTGATTCCGATTTGCGACCTGAAACACTTCTTTCACTCATAGTGTCATCTATTAATTACATTAAATTATGAAAACTAGAAAAACTAACTTATTTAAATTTACCATTATTTTTTATAGAAACAAGAGATGTTCTTCTTTGAGAAACTCCTTCACTTTATTAAGCAGCAGAACGTAAAGTATGGTTAGAGGTGATATTAATTGATTAATCAGCTTGAGAGAGATTATCTTATATTTAAGATTAGCTTTCATGACTTATATGGCTTTGACTCTACTGACTCTATAACTAATTCTAAATTGGTGTTTTTCTTCTATGTTCTTAATTCTGCTAATTACTAGGCAAAGCAAAAACTCTAATATAAGCTTTTATCTTAGAATATATCTATTCAAAACTATATGAATTTCTATAATCCCTATAAGTGATACCAATTTTATAACCACTCTATCCTTTTAAGATGAAACCCATAAATTCTGAGAACATATATGTCTTGAAAACACTAGGCTTTGCATGCCAAGCATGAGATAAAGCACTGTATAAACTCAATAGAGAAGACAAAATGACCTATAATATAATAAAATGTACATGATAAAATTTCTTGAATTAGAATAAATTATTTATTTATTTACTCTTAGATATTGCCAGCTGTAGAATGAGAATTTGTCTCCTAAAAGATCTCTTTATCTGAATTGATAAACTAGTAAAATAATAATTTGAGGTATATCTTCTATAAATGCTCTTGTAAATTTAGAGATGATAACCTGAGGGAACATAACACCTTGCAGGAATTTGAATTTTAAGGCTGGTTCTTAAGCTGACGATGTTGAGAATCTATCAAGTACTGTACCGAATGCATTCATTTCTTAAATGAGTGCTAATTTTGTGTATTAGTTAATAAAGGCGGTATTATGGATCTCACCAGGTTTTTTCTTTTTGAATCTCCAGATATCGATAAGACTAGTTTTTTATGTCCAGAACGAAATACTCACATTGACACCACTAAGAATAAGACATAATACTCCTAAATCATATGCTTGTAACTTCTCACAGGTAGCAATTTACAATCCAAAGGTTATATCTGTATACATATCATACTTAGCCATTACCGAAGATTATAGAAGCGAAATAACAGATAAACTCTTTGTGGTAAATATCTATTGGGAACCTATAATCTACTCTGTATTTCTTAATAACATTACTTCAATAACAGCAGAGAAAATCAAATAAGCATAAATAGGAATATCAAGTTCTACTTGAGATTAATCACAAGTCTATGGAGATTTATTCAGTTATATTAAAATTGGATAAACAATAGTTAGTCCAATTTAGAAAAATATGATATTGAATATGATAAAGTGATGGAAATATTAAAGCATATTGAACTAACTTTCATTATCTCCGCCTTTCTTAATGTTGTTTAAGGTATCTTAGTTAGGATTATCTAAGAACTATTAGATTCTTTTAAGCTTTGCTTTTTATCCAGTCTAAATTTTAAAAAATAAACTTAAATATTAAAAGATCTTTAATAAAATATTAACTAATTTACATCACTTATACTAACATTTTTTCCACTAATAACTTAATCAAGAATGGCTACATCTTTGTCAAAATAAAAATCTTCTGATGTGATTGATCCAGGTACTTTCTTATCAACCAAAATAGTATAATCCCTTTTTTTAAATAGCTTTTCAAAGTAATCGTCAAAAGTGTATGTGCTGATAATCATATGAATTCTGCTTGTCATTACTTAAATAAAGTGGAATAAAGTTAAAGGGAAAAGTATTATTGCCATAAATATTATTAAGAAGTAATGAGTTCTCCAATTTTTGAAGAAGAAACTATTAATAGCTTCATACACACCGATATTTGTGGCATTCTTTAAGAAAGATGTTAAGTCTACTTATTCACCTACGCTGTCATACTTATCAACCTATTCTGAGCATCTCTTTAAATACTCTTAAAACGTTATGTATTCTTCAAATAGCAGCTTTAATTAATAATCTTTTTATATAATAGCTTAGGATTTATATTTATCGAGCTGTTAATTTTATATTTAAAAAAGAGATTTTAATATTTTGAATAACTAAAATAAGCTATTTGTTAGAATAAGCATTTTCAGAGATGTTATTTATAATGAAATAAGTTAAAAAATAAATTAATTTACTAAAGATTAAACTTCATTAGAGGGTTTTTCTGGATTTTCTAAAGGTCCCGTCTTAGTAGTTTTTTAATTGGGATCATTTAACTTAGATTGACTACCAGCATCAAACATTCCATCCAAATTCATGGGAGTTTCTTCATTGTTATTAGTGATTTTCTTTTCTTGTTATTTCTTTTATCCCTTTTTCCTTTTTTGTATCAGTTTCAATTCTTCATTCCTTTATAAAATTTCGTTCATATTTTTCTCTTTTTTTCCATAGTCTAGTTTCTCAATCTTCTTTTCTAAAGCATCAACACGAGATTTTAAGCTCTAAACTTCAGAAAAGGTAGAACTCAATTCCAATCTAAAACCTTTAGGGATACGGTCCACAATTGTAGAATACAAATATTTCATACCAAAGGCAGTTAAACGTTTATTATTTGTTAAATCCATTTTTACAAGATTTCTGAGTTACTCATCATCAGAAAGTATTAAACTAAACTTCTCAGCAAATGAATCACTAATGTTGACACCACTAAGATTTATTGAACGGAGTCCTTTCATTTTCTTTTAAATGAAGAAGCAAAGATGGTCAAATATCCTGTCATCAAGTTCATTATCTGCTTCTATTAAATTTTCCAAGTTATTTCTCTTCTTGGTATTTTCAATATCATCTTCGTCTTCCTATTTACTCTACTCTATGAGTATTTTCATATTCTTTGTACTTAAATCCAGCTTTTGATTTACTGCTTCAGGTTCTTTAAGCTTTTAAATACCTTAGTTCATAGCTAACCATGGAGCTATGTGATTCTTAACATAATTATTAAAACCTTTAAAGTTTAAGAAACTGTTATTTCCTAGGTTTAAAGTCTCAACGAATTCTAATAATACAGAGAGTTCAAAGTAATCAAATGAATCTCTCTTCTTTAAACACATTTAGGTTAGGTATTAAACAGTAGTAATAATTTATCTCTCATATTTTTGAAGTTCCTTTTCACTTAAACCTCTTTCTTCTAGATTCTTAAGAGCTAGCTTTGATACTTTTACATTTCCTGATTTTGTAAAATTACCTGATGATGTCCTATTTGATTATGCTTTTATTCTAGTTGTAGAAGCTTTTAATTGATTTGGATTACTTTATCTCTATTCTTGCTTCAATTTCATCATATCATCATATATACCTGCGATTGTTTTATATTTATTGTCAAGCTTCTTAAAAAGGGAGAATAGTGATTTAACTCTTTCTTTCTCTTCAGGGCTTCCCGATTGACTAAATTCATTATCAAGCTCTGTGATATAATGATCAATTTAAGACTAGAAGTGATTGCTTATCCCAATTTAATGTTCTATATTTTAATCAAGAGTCTTTTATAGATTATTTAATTATTATTCTAAGTTAGTTAATTCATTATCTACTATTTCAGAGAACTTTTCAAAGATAATTTGATTATGAATTAAAGCTTCCTAATCAAAAAGTAGATAAAGAATTTCATAGAAAGAGCATCCTGACAGATTCTTTTAGAAATTTGTATTCAGGAAATACATAACTTTTGATTTAGGACTAACACTCGTATGCTAGATGATATAATTAAAACCATAATAAACATTGTTGAAAATAAATGGAGATAAATATTAGATAGAAGTGTAAGATCTTGATATTATTTCAAACTCCTAGTCGCTTAACTTATTACGAATATCCCCTAAAGTAATAAGGAAAGAAGTGATGCAAAAGTTATTATCACCTCTTTTCAATATCTATATAAGGATTTTCATTAATTCCTTACCATTCTACTCATGCAATTTAATAAGGTTAATGAGATTTAAGTACTTGATATACTCTTTGAAGTAATTACTTTCTACCAACTCCTTAACAAACTCTAAATTTGAAGGGAAATTATTTGTAAATGAGATCTATGAAATGAATCTTTACAATTATAGTCTATTATTTAAAATATAAATAAATTAAAATGTTAAGTAAGCACAGTGCAATAAAAAATGAATGAATTACCTTGGTTCACTTCCTTTATTATGCTCCCAACTTTAAAGGAAATTTGTTAAAAAGACTGTTGGATTTTAGAATTTACAGTTATCTAAATCAATATGTTCTAATTTGTAAGGAAGGTTATTGAAGGTAATTTAATTAAAATGTTCAGCCGATATTTGGGTATCTCCAAAGTTTATTCTCTTAAGTCTCATGAATTTTGACAAAAATTCTGCTAATTTTTCTTTAGATATCCATTTCTTTTAATCCATTAAATCCTCATCATTAATTCTTTACTCATCTTCATCTTCTGCTTCTTTTTTTTCTGCTTTAGCTGCAGCATTATCCTTTTTAGCTTGCCCTTCACCGTTATCATTATCATCTTAGTGTTCACTTCCTTCTTTTTCCAATTGACCTTATACTTCATCTTAAATTTCATCATCTTCCTCGTCATCATCTTCTTCTACTTTCTAGCCTTCATCTAGATCTTAATTAGATTATTTTTATTGTTTCTTCTTTTTAGCTTTCTTTGAGCCTTCTGCATCTCCCAAAAAGAATCTCTTTTTCTGGTAGAGAATAGTTTCAATTGTTTTATCATTTAAAATAAATTTATTCTTCTTGAAGCTTAAGTAAACTGTATTCATAAGTGCATGAGATTTTATGTTTGCTAAGTCTTCATTAGTTATTTATGAACTTGAATGTTCAAATATTTCTTCAAATATCTATGTACTTTAAACTAATTTATAAATGGGCTCAAGATGATAATAATTGAAATCATTTTCTCCTCCTATATATAAATACTAGATGCAATCCACTTTGGAAATAAATTGTTGAATAGAAGAAGTATTTTTGGGATCGTTTATATGTAAAATTGGATAATAAAATTTGGCTGCCTTAAGTATACCTAGCTCTTTATTGAAAAGAATCTATGGTTATAAGTGAAGCTTAGGTAAGTAATACCTCGAACTATTTTGGTTAATATTTTCATAGATTGTCATCTTTTTTGATTCATCTAACTGGTTGATATATTGATTGACAAAGTTAACTATAGTTGTCCAATCTCTTCCCTTTTCATCATAAGTATACTCTAAGATACCATAATCTCTTTATTTAAATTCTTAATAGTCTAGCTTTACTTCTTTATCCTCATTACCTTCTACCTAATCACCTTTTTCTGAAGATATAGGTAAGTTTGTCTTTGTTCCTTAAATTTATATTTATTTTTCTATTTTGGGAGGTGTAAATAAACTCAATAACATTTCTTCTTGAATATTAGTAATGGAGATTTTAAGTTTCTTATTTACTGGTTATACACATCTGAATATGTATTCAAGATCTGCTTAATTGACAGGGTATTATATTTTTAGATCCTTTAAATTCTGCATTAAATTAATTTAGAATGAAGCTAATTTACTCTCATTATTCTAAACATCTATTTCAAAATTAGGAATAATTAATTCTTCTAGCTTAAAGTAGTGTCTGTACTACTTTAATAATAATACCTCACCAAATTTAGGCTTAGCTTTATCGGAAGGCTCAACATTATTTTTGTAGAAGTCAAATATTTTGACAGAGGTATGGAAGAAATTAATAAGTAGGAGATCAATAAACTACTTAAAAGTGATTTATTGGAATGGCTTGAAACGGCGAACATTTTACATAGTTTTTCTGTTAATAATATTATTGATTACAAGATCTTATTGCATTTTGAGACTTTCTTCCTTTGCTTCTGTGCTTATAGAATGTCTCTTAAGAATCAATTATTTACATTTAAATTCTTTAACTGCTTCAAATATTTAATTTATCATCGTTGCATCTATTTCTTCTAGGAATAGTACAATATCTTTCATGCTCCCAAGTATTTTAGGGTAGGCTATTAATTAACTAAAAATATTGCTTGTTGTGTATCCATCATTTATGCTCTTATATGGAATGATGATTTTATATAAGAAGGGAGAGAATTAGAAACAATCAGAAATGATTGCATTTTACAAATTCTCAAGAACATACTCAAAGTATCCTTCATCAAAGTTATATTAGTTGTAATAATCTGTATCAATATTTACTTTTTTCATATTTAGCATGTATTGATTACGATGCATGTATCTCATGACATTCAAGAGACCGTAATGTGATCTAGTGAATTTAATATTTATCTCCTCTATCAAAGAAGTATTCTCAAGTTTACCCATTATTCCATACATTTGGCCTGACATAAAAACTTAGAAAGGAGCTAATTTAATAACTTTATGCCTTTTGGTAAACCATGATTTATCAACATCATAATAAACTCTAAATATCTTTGAAATTTTATCTTTCTTCTCTAATTATTCATCATCTAAGTTATCAGCTAAGAAATAATTGGCTAATTGAACAAAGAAATCATCCAAATTAAATTTGGGGGAGTAGAATCTTTTTCTGCATCTATGAGCTGTGTAAAGCACATACAAAGGGTGAATACATTCAATAGTTTTGAATTCAATATTCTCAAGACTAAAGAAATTGTTAGTCAAAAGCATATCTTCATAAATACCAACAAAATCTCCTTCGTGTTAGCCAACTTCATCTTTATTAACATTCATTTCTTCACCATTCTGTTCATAGATTTAATATAATTTTTTGTGCTTATCTAGTTTTTTCTATAACTTATCATCTAATTTAGGAAGAGTTTTTCTCTATACCTTCACTTAATCTTCATAAATGATGATTCTCTTTACATTGCACACATATCTACTTAAAGCTAATTCTAATAGACTAGAGCTTGTGATTCCATTTTACACTATTTTAAAAGGTTTACCATTAAAACAACTTAAACTTAATAACAAAAAAACTCACTTATTCTGATAGCTGAGAGATCAAGAACTTCCATATTTAAAAGATTTGGTTAAGCAGATAAAATTTAAAGACATTCTTCATCTACGACATCACCATTGTCATAGAGAAGCTTTGATAAATCCAACTTTGGTTTGTTTTCTTGAACCAGCAATATTTTTAAATGCTAAATAAAAATGTAACATTATTAAATAAAAAAATAAAAAAATAATATTTTTAAATAAAAAATAAATTATTTAAAGAATTATTACTTAAAGTAAAACTTTAGAGATTGAGAGCTCAACCAAATTAGGTAACTTGTTCGTCTTAGCTAAATTTACCCAAATAGGATAGAAACTTTCTCTATCATCTAAACTTGTAATTGTGATGATTTACATATTCTAAAGATATGGAGATAGTTTGAAAAGCTAGTTAATATTTTCAATATTCTCTTAGATACTCTTCATGACTAAAGACTTTTATTTGAGCATATAAATACTCTCAATCATACTCATAACAAAATTTTCTTATTAGAACATAAAGTTGTTTTCAAAGATAACATCCGACATATCCAAATCGAAATGGAGGTTCTTAGCTCTCAAAAGATAATTTAAGTGAGACTTACAGTTAATGGCATCGTTATCAATATAGAATGATTTCAGGAGAGGTAATTTTTTTGTACTTGCAAGACTGATAAAGGTTGAGTTACTTACAAATTCGAAGTTGAGGCTAATTTTTTCAATATTTATAGCATATTTGCTGTAAAATAGTTACTAGAGCTATTTATTGTTTTTTTAAAAATTAATTATTTGAATTTTTAGGCTAACAAATTATTTACCATATTATCAGTAACTGGGATATCTCTTAAATCTAAATTCTTTATATTGAGTAAATAGGGACTGTCTATAAGACTTTCTATAACTTAGTTATCTAAGGAATTAAATTTATTAAGACGAAAGTTATTGGTGTAGTTTTAAATTAAATCAGTAATGTAAAATGATCTGCTAAAGGGACATTCTTTTATAATTTTTATCAAACTTCTCTAAGTCACATTAGTCTCATTTACTTCTAATACATCTAAATACTTAAAGCAGTGTTTTTAACTACTTTAGTTCACTAAATACTGTTTAAGAAAAATAAAAATTAGTAAGTAAAAATTATATTATAGAAAGTTTGTTAGTTACCTTAATAATATCTTGATCATAAATTAGTTTTTAGCGATTTAAATTTAATTTCATTAGATTATTACCTTATCTAAGCTCTTTCATGAGCAGTCTAAAAGATTTTCTTTCAATTAGTGTATGAGATAGATCAAGTTCAACAAATTAAAATGGCTTGAATAAGTATTAGTAGTAATGTTTCTATATTTTAGGATAAGGTTTTTTAATAGGGTCTTAATTATCAGATTGCATATTTTAGGATTATTAGTAATATTTTTCTGCTTATCCTTCATTTTCTTATCTAATGAAAGGATAATTTCTAGAAATTGAAGGATCTATTATGGTTTTATCTGATACAAATTTAAATTTTTATTCATAGTCATCCCTACTTATTTGATCAATTGTTTCAAAATCCACATTAAATGTTTTATTAAACTCATTTATATCAATAAGATATGTAAGTGAGATCTACTACACTCTGAAACAATAGAGTTCAGTACTTGTGCAGGCAGAATAAATTATGTTAAGAATTTGTTTAAAAGCTGGAATTTAACAATTTAAAGTAAAATTCACCGATATCTATTTAAAGTTTTAGATAGCTGTTGAAGTCAGAATATCAACCAATAAAATCGGATCTATTTAAGGGAAATGATTAAGGTTTAAATTCTTGGATTTGAAGCAAGAAATAGCAGTTTTCAAAAAAGATGGAAGAGAAGAATTTAATTCTGGACCTTTGGAATATATGAATTCATCAATCCTTAATTTTTTTGTAAAATTTTGATTCTAATCAATATCTTTAAATAAAGTAAACTAGCCAGAATCGATTTCTTGCTTGAGTAAACTATCTGTCATGAAATGAGTCTTATCAGCCCAGATTGTCTTTAAACAATTCTTCTGTGTTGCAAGAACATTTAAATTACTGAATTAAAAGTGTGAGTTACTTAAATTTAATAGTCTTATCTTTTAGAAGCAACCTTAATATTTAAAGAAAAGACCGTTGACATTTGATGAATCTAAATCTAAGCATTCAACTTTAATTTTCTAAATAATTATCAAATTAAATTTAATGAATATATTATAAGTAAGAAAGTAAAATTTACTTTTTCATTAAAATATTTTAAGTATTTGGATAAGGTTTCATCATTAATTTATTTTAAGTAGTAAAAAAACATCTTTCTGAGATCATACTCAGCAGGCTCTGTTTAACCTTTTTTTTCCTTTTCATCATAACATTTATTCAAGACGTAGTTCATATCCTTCAATTCCCAGCAATTATCTAGTTAGATAAATTATACTTTTTTGAGATATTTACTGGCTACTATAGCATCTATTACTCTTTCATTAGTATTGGTAGAAGAGAGATTTATGAAAATTACACTTTAAAGAATTTAGCAATTTAAAAAGAATCTACAAAGTGCTATTGATGAGAGGTTTTAATTATTTGATAAATTGATGTATTTCATTCTAAAAGAACTAATACTTTTCAACATATTTAGTGATTGCAAAAGAGATTATTTATCGGAATCAGCTTATTTATCACTGTTTTAGGCATTTGAATCTATGATATTTTTCTAAAAAACTTTCTTTTAGCAAATATATTTAATCATTGCAAAAGATGTTAAAATCTAATCATCTATTTGCATTTTGTGCTTATAGATAAAATAATCATAATAGAATTTAGTTAGATTTTGATGGTATAAAAATATATCAACTAATATATTATCTTTCTTTAAAGTTTCCTCAAAAGCCAATGAACAGTCTGAATCATCTCTTAAAATGCAATCTTTCCATTTATTATATTCGACCTCTTCATAAGTTTATTTTATCTAATTTTGCTAATTCTTTTGCGCTTATTAGTTAACAACCACTTATTGCTTTGCAGCTACTTGATTAGTAGCAGGGTTTGGACCAAACTGAGATTTAGGGTTTTATTAATTATTATTTTTCTAATCTTTATTTTAGCCAGCTTAAGGGGTTGAAGGATTGTTACTCTATAATATTTTATTTTTATTTTTGTTAAAATTTTTAGGGAAAAAAATGAATTTGATTACCTTATTAGTAGTCGTAGTAGGAGTAGACACTTATTAGGAGTTTTGCTCTCTTTATGGATCCTCTATTATTTTATAATTATAAAATAGTAAAACACTTAACTACTTATAGAATAATATATTTATTAGTTTTTACAATATTCTATCATCTTATTAAAGACCTCGATGTAATTTGGTAGTTGCTTGATTATAGAAGTATTCCTCTGATTTTAGATAAAAATAATAATTTAAATTCTAATATTTAGTTTTTATAATAATATTTTACTTTATCATCAAAAAGCATAATTTCTAATTGTGATAGTTTCCTTTCTTACTCTTCGTCATTACTTTATTCATTCTATTATTTCTTTCTAGTACCACGCTAGTAGATTGTGTAGATGAATTTAATACTTTCCTTAGTTAGATTAGGAGTGAATCTGAAATCAAACATCTTAACACTGAAAGCATTTGAGAGAGTTTCATTAAGTAGTTTCTATAGTTCTTTGTCATAGATTGTTGATTATTAGAAATCAATTTCCTATAAAAATTAAATAAATGTTTGTTTTAATTTAAAATTGAATTAAAATAAACTTACTCTAAAGAAGATTTTACGATTAGAATATTTTAGAGTGTCAATAATTCTTCCATTTAACAATCCAGAGTTTTAATTAAGGAAATGGTTTAGATCAAATCTTGTAAGATTGTTTGAATCTACAATAAATGATATACCTCTTTCTGTAATAAGAGGACAATTTTTGAAGTAAATTCTTTCAAGATTTCTAAACTTCTAAGAAACTGAAATCATTTAGAAACCTCTATCGCTAATTAATGTATTCTCTACATTAATGATTCTCATATTAATGCTTTTATCTTATGCCACGAAACAGATATTCATAAGACAATCATCCATATTAGGTACCATGATGTCAGATAAATCTAAATAAAGGATATTTGGCAGATATTAAGAGTGTGCAAGAGCTGTCAACACTTCATAATCTATTAAATGCTTAATTTCAAGAACACATTCTAGTCTAAAGTTATTTGATAGAAATTTTGTTTTGCAAATTGCAATAAGAACTTCCTTTGTAAGATGGTTGCATCCCTTTAAACTAATTTACTCAATACTTGATTTTTTTTCAAAAACCCATAATATAGTAGCAGGATCTACCTTAGTAAATTACAAATGTAAAGCATTTAAATAAGGGAATAACTCTGTAATGAGTTTTTAGAGGCTTGTCCCTGATATCTGCTAGTTTCCATTCAAGACTAGTTTATGTAGTTTTCTTATTTTGGTTCCCTTTTTCTTCTCTTCTTCTTTAATCTTTTTTATCTAAATAAATATTTCATTCATGTGCCTTTCAGATAAAGATAGATTCTTTTAATTTATCAAACACATTAGCTAGTCAATATTTAATATATCTTCGCTTGATTTCTTTAATATTTGTTAAAAAATGATAAATTTCAATTGCTGTTATCTAAATTTTGTTTCTTACTTTTTTATGGACGACTGTCAGAGGATACAGGTAAGGAGTGTTGCCACAAGATATATATTTAACTGAAGAATGATATTTTAGAATCTTAGTAAAAAGTTTGTAATTTATTCTACTACCTTCAATAATAAAAGTTTCAAGATTACTTTCTTGAACTTTGTTACTTGTCTCAACATGCTTTTTAAATCCCTTGAAGATTTTTTGATATAGATCTAAAACCTACTCTTGATACTTTTCTGATTCATCAATATCTGGGAGAGCAGCACCTGTTAGATTTAGATAGAAGTATCTTTTCATTTATTAATAATCTTATACAATATAATAAACTAGCTTTTTAGTAATTAAATGTTTATAACAGCTTAAAAAATAATTGAAATCAAAGACAGGGCTTTTTATTTATTCTAAAATTTCAAGAAGATGATTATCTGTCCATAATTTGCATCCTATAGCAGAAAAAATGAATACTTTAGGTAATAATGGCTTCTCATCTGGAGCTTTTTTATTTTCATTTTTAGTATCTGACAGCTTTTACCTTTACTTCTAAGCTTATTAAGTAGTATTAGGCAAAATCTATCTAGTCAATTTAGGATTTTATGTAAAGTTAGTATAATCTAGGTAGATTTCAAATAATTATTAATCTTCAGTTAAGAAATCCCAAATACTTTCATTAGTAATATTTGAATATTAGAGATTGATGGTCTTCAGTTTTGAGAAATATATTGATTTGTTTTTTCTAAAGTATTCAAATTCTTAATCAAAATAAAGGCAATCATGTAAATTTAATTCATGCAAGCTGTTAAAAATAGTGGTAAAAAGATTTACAAACTTGCTTGGTTTTATATTTCTACAAGAAACTAATATGAGCACTTCTAAGTATCCATTTACAGATTTAAATTCCTAACTCAGGTTTGAGAGAGATTAGTTACGATCTCCGCTATCCTTTTTTTTACGGTCCGTAGGGTGAATATGGTTAGATATAGCATCTTTAAATCCTCCTTCTGGCGAACCTTAAATATTTTTGTCATTTTTGATAGAATTTGTAGGAGATTTATCAGCTTTTTATTAATCCTTTTCAAGATCATTTCCTTCTTTTGGAATATTTATTTCCTTTTTTGAAGGCTATCTCTAATTATCTGGTAAAACATGGTCTTCTATCTTTTCTTCGTCTATTTTATTTAATGTGGGCTCAAGTTTTTCTTCGGTTATTTTTTATAAAGGCTCATCATTATCATTCTCTAAAGTTCCTTACCTTAACAAAGAATTAGCCTTGTAAATACTCTATCCTCTAATGACTTTTTATTAATCAAAATTCTAAATATAGGTGAATATTTCTCCACAGACGCTGGTCTTTGAGAGATTTAAATAAAATAGCTTTTCTAAGTATTTTGTTTAAGCAAAATCTTCAAAGAAGATAGAAGTAATATGCTTATTTCCAGATAGGTCTATACTTTGGACACAAATACCAGGATTAAAATTAGCTTTTAAATCATTCAATTCTTTCAGTTTATCCTAAACTGATTTTTAGAAACCGTCAACAGATGAATCTTTTTCTTTTGTTTTAGCAATTCCTTCTTATAAGATAGATAAGCGCTCCTAATAAATATTTTCTCTGATATTATGATACAAGTGGAAGTCGCTCTCAGTAAAATAATCTTAATTATCTAATTAACTGTTTCTATACTAAAACTCCTTTTTCATTTTATTTATCTCATCCATTATTTATGTGAGTAGATCATACTCCTCTTATATAGAATCTAAATACCCACTTTAACTTTTAAATTCCCTTTTCTAGAAATCGTCAATGCTGGCAATATATTTGTTGATATTAATAATAAATTATTCTGTATAACCTTTACTTTTTCCTAGTTATTTTAAAATATTATTACAACTTCTATTTAAAAATGGTGATTTAAATATTTTTTATAAGATTGAAAAGTTATTTATTGAAATTTCTAAGATAAAAATTTTAGAAAACTCAATTTTAAATAAATAAATAAATTAATTCTTTCTAGTACTTTTCATTAGATCTACTATAAAAGAAGCGATTGTATCATTGACGGCATGAGAACAGTAAGAAATATTAAGTTAGTCTAAAGAGGTAATATATGTCAAAAATTTAATCCCTTTATGAGTAAGTTTCTTTGAAATTAAATTAATAATTAATATATAGTTGAAAAATGCTTATTAAATTAAGAATTTACCTTTGTCTAGTTATTTGAGATATCTAATACTTTTAAGGAGGATTGTGAAGAAAAGGTTGTATAAATAGAATAACAGGTGTTATCATCTATTGAAGTGAAGCTCAAATCCAATTCTTCAAGGGATTATAAATTTGTTGTTTTTATGAAGCAATTTAAATCATTTGGATCAAACTGACTATTCTTGAAGTTAAGAAGCTTTAAAGAAGGAATACATTATAATAATGAGAGATTTTTAAAAAATTCTGTGGTTAAAATGCAGTTTTTTAATTTGATAACATTGACACTACTTAATGAATATACCCTCATTTTATAAAAGGTAATAGCTTGTTTTGTTTGTGATGTACATTTGAATCTAATTTTCTTTAAGCCAGAAAAATATTCTTCATAAAGAGTAAGGTCATCAAAGCTGCTACACACTGAAGAATCAAAGCTTATCCCCTTAAGAATACATCTATACATTCCAATATCATTAGAACTTTCTTCTCTAGTAAAAATTAATCTACTTGAGAGAATATTACTCATAACTTGATCTAAATTCTCGCCTTCTATTTTTTTCAATTTCAAACCCCTTGCACCTCTAATTTTATAAATGGATTTTAGTTAATATAATTGTTAATAATTCCTTCTTAAATAAATTACCTAATTGATTCAAAGGTTGAAAATTTTAAGAAATCCTCGCTTTTAAAATTGTTTGTACTTTTTATTGCTATATTAAGGCGGATTTAATTAACCATATTTTTTATTTATTATTCTTAGTTTTAATAGTTCTCTTAAACCATGTTCCACTTTTCAACAGTGTGATTGAAATTTTCTAAATATTGATATGAAAGATTTCTACATCCTTCAATTAATAGCTTCATGTTAACTATAGGGTATGAGAAAGCTGCTAGGTTAGGATTACGAATCTTATCAAGGTGCTTGATTACTTCACTTAATTCACTATCATTAATAGAGCAGTTGATAATTTCTAATGATTTAGGTAATTACTAATTAGTTTCAATATTCTTCAAAACAAAATTTTAAATTAAAACTGTTGAGCAATTCTTAAAACTTAAACGAGAAAGACGTATATTTTAATTTTCATACTTCTATTCATACTTAATTTATACCTTTGGGAGAACAAACCTCAACTCCTTATTAAAAAATGGGAAGTTTTGTTTTTCCTTTTCTTCTAATACTTTAAATACATCATTGATATCATTGATTTCACCATTGTTCTTTATATAGACGATGCGCTTCTTTTTGCTAGAAAGGGAGAAGTTATTAGTATCAAAATACTCTAATATTAATTTGGAAAGAAACTGTGATTAAATATAAAAATTATAATAAATTTACATTTGGTTCCATCAGTATTAAAGTATTAGAAAGCTACTATTTTATTTTATAAAATTTGCATTTTTCTTTTAAATTAGACATTACTTTAATTTGCTTTAAATCCTTCTTCTATAGATAGCAAACTATTAGGGATTTATAATATATCCTAAACTTTTTTCTTTTTTCTTGCTAATTCGTCTTCAAATCTCTTTTTATATGTAATAATAAGAGATTCACTAGCAGTAGCATTCCATAACGAATTACTTTCTTTTAATCTATTATACATTTCATTAAATTGACTAGCGTATTTGTTATCTGGAATCGATTAATGAAATAATGATAGAGCAACACCTAGTTCAACATAATTTTAAGCACCATATTAAAATTAATCGGGATTATAGCACCTAACTCTTGCTTAACCTTCATCATCTTACTTCTTATACAGTAGTTATTGATACTCCATTAGGTGTATTAGAGTTTTCATCACATAATCTATAATTAAATCTTTATAATCATAATCAGATAAACCAAGGGTGTATCTATATATTAAAACTCTAAAAGAATAAAAAACAAAGGCTTATGGTTATGGAATAAACCCTTAATCAATCAATTTTTTAAAAGCCATTGTAGACGAAAATTTCAAGAAGTAATTATCTTTATCATAAGTGTATTCTATTTAGGAGTAATCTTGATAATCTATCCTATATTTACCCCATAAACTTCTTAATGTTAAATAAGATAATTCATCTTATTTATTCTTTTCTTTTAATTTATCGCTTAATTTTTAAATTATAGACTTCTTATCATCAGGTATGTCTACTATATAAATTATTTTATCTTTTTCTTTATCCTTCTCTTTATCTTTATCCTTGTCTTTATCTTTATCCTTGTCTTTGTCTTTATCCTTATCTTTTTCTTTATCTTTGTCTTTCTTATCAGTCTTCTCCAATTTCTCTTCTTTCTCTCCCTTATCTTCTTTATCACCTTTTTCTGTTTTTTCAGGTTTCTCACCCTTATCTCCTTTTTCTTTTATTTCACGCTCCTTCACTAATATTTATTATTATAATTCATTCTTCTGTTTTACGTCTAATTATTCTTTAATAAGTTAATCTACAGACATTGTTAGTTAGAACGCTTTAAAGTAATTGAAATTAGTAGGAAACTTAATACGTTTATTATTAAGAGTATTATAAGTAGTTTCAAAAGACTTTTTAAACCATGAAGCCCAAGCTTATATGCATTCGAGACAAATTTATACCATTTAAACTCCTAAATATCTTAGATTTTTATTTTCAACACAAGAATTATGAATAAAGTATAATTCTCCAGTATCATGCTATCTAAATTCTGCAATTTACTATAAGGTTGGTAGAATTACAGCTTCTACCTCATCAATAAATGCTTATTGAAATTATTCCATAAATTGTTTTAGTAATCTCATAGCATTAAATTAAATCTATGGTTCCATTTCATATCTACGTTATAAAACTTCTAATAAAATTGATACAAGAAAGCTAATAAAGTCAGTATCATTTTCTTGAATTAATTTTTTATAAGGTTTAATGTATTCTTGGACATACTCGAATCCATCAATCAACTTTATGAAGGATTCTATTCTCTCTTTATAATCTTTTATAGTGTTTGGAATTTTAAATTTAACTCCATACAGTAATTAACTCTCAGGAGTATTGTTGCCCCACATGAAGTATCAATTCTTTATTTGATTAGAATCTCAAAAAAAAGTTTTACTCCTGCTTTCTTTCTTTGCTATTTTTATTTGATCTATAGGTTAACTTATTATCGTTGTTTTTTAACTTTGTTTTGTTTTCAAGTTATTTAAAAATAAGAAATTTGTTATTATATTTACAATTAATTTAATATAACATCTAATTTTTTATAATATTAATGTTGAAACATTTTTTCTTCTCTTTGATCTTATTAATAACGAGTGATGTGATTTAACCAAAATAGGAAGTACCCAGCTCTATTTTACATCTTTTTCTTTTTTTATTTTAGCTATTAAAGAATTTCATGATAGTAAAAATGTCCAAAAATATTTAGTAATTCCTATCATAAATATAGTTTAAAGATTACAGTTTGCCTCTAAAGCAAGGAAGTTTCTCTTAAATTATTGATTTATTGAAACGCATTTCTAGATTAATCTAATTTGTGGTGCTATTACATGTTTTATCTATTTTCAGATTTTATAATTTAATTTTGATATCCTTTGTTAAGTAAGTTATAGATAAATGATTGATTGGCATATAAAAGCTAATTAAAATGTGTTTATTTCTTCCTTGAAAGTGTAACTTAAGTTAGTTAATAAAAACAGTTAATTTGTGTACATTTTTGACTCATGAGATTAGTAAAATATTATTATTTATAATTATTAACTTTCAAATTTGTATTTTTTTATACTCAAATTAAGTCAAAAGATAGTCAAAATAATAGAAAAATTAAGAAGAAAGATAACGAATGATTAATTTTCCTTGCAAAACTTATACTTTCTCTAGTTGTTTGAGTAACTATGAAGAAGTAGAGAAAATTAAACAAATACTAATAAAGAAAATGTAATTTAACCAAATTTTATTAATTCAATCATAAAAACAAATAGAAAAGCTAAATGGGAAGTGTTTGGGAATATTTAAATTAAATCAGATTTAATTAGGATCATTGGACTCTTCTATAATTAAATTATTAATAACTTCTGATCTATTTTCTGATTCTATTTGAAACTATATGAATTAATTTACTCTATTTTTATTTGAATAATTGAAGTATAATGGAGCGTAATACAGATTAAAACTCATAGTAGCCATAAATTTAAGCTTCATAAGAAGAAGACGAAGAGAATAAAGAATAACATTTTTAAGAACCTACTAACAACAATTAGAGAAATAATGATAACGAAGAGGTTATTGATTAAAATATAGATAATAAAGTAAAGATGATTGCTGAAGAATTTCTAAGAGATTGGGAGGAAGAAGTTGAAATGGATCCTAACAGCATTTATTAGTTATAAAGGAGATAAATTAATTTAAGAGGCAATTATTAATTTATGAAATGCTAAGGCCATGGTTTTATATGCTCTACTGCAATCTATAAAAATAAATATTTATTTTTAGGAACTAGTTAAAATTAGCTTTTTTGTTATGATATTTCTAATAACCAACTTATCTTCGATGATTATAAACACCAAGACTGGGTCCTTTCTTTATAAATAGCGTCTTTAAAGGGTACAGATATAATTATTTCAGGAGGTGGACTGTATGATAGATCATTGTGTTTTTATGATCTAACAAATATCGATAAAGGAAGTGTTTCATTTATCAATCAAGTCTTGGTTCATAAAAAATCAATAACAAAG
This sequence comes from Tetrahymena borealis, assembly GCA_000260095.1. Classification (NCBI taxonomy): domain Eukaryota; phylum Ciliophora; class Oligohymenophorea; order Hymenostomatida; family Tetrahymenidae; genus Tetrahymena; species Tetrahymena borealis. The sequence continues at coordinate 159,973 of JH651275.1, read as the reverse complement.
ATGTATTACATAGAAGATAAAAATATTCTTATTACAAGTGGAAGTGATTTCTATTTCAAAATATGGAAACTTGAATTAATAGATACTGATAAAAAATTAAATTCTCATCATGACATGATTAGCGAAGGTGAAGAGGAATAAGAGTAAAATCAATAAAATGATAAATATTTATTGGGTATAGTAGATTAAGAGTATAGTGAAGAAGAGGAAGATGATCGTAGCGATTAATACTCTTTTGATGAAAAATCTTAATTTGACATAAAAGTTAAACTATAGCATTCAATTTGTGATTAATCATAAGTTTACTCTGTTTGTGAAAGTGATGATAACTTTCTTGTATATGGAACAGGATAAGGCTATATAAAGGTATTGAAATTTAACCCTATTACAAATAAAACCAGACAAATTAGATCCTTAAAATTATAAAGATCAGTTTGGTGTTTATAAAGATTTACCAATTTCAAATTCATAGTTGGGTATAGCTTTTAGACATAGGGCAGGGTTGATATCATAAATATAGTTACTGGTTAACACATAATGAATTTTTTTAAATATAATGAATGTATTCACTCCTTCAAAATCATTACAAGGCTTTCTGATACTAATATAATAATCAAAAATAAAAATGATTTTATTAAATAATGCAAAAACTAAATAGCATTAGTTGGAGCAAGTAAGCTTGGTATGGTAAAAATTGTTAACATAGGAGATAGGATTAATACTCCAATTGAGCATGCATACTCTTTTGATCAAAATATTGAATGGATACCTTGGAATCCTCTCTCCATCTATAAATAAGAATAAGATCCTGAAAATCTTTAGTTTGAAAGATATAAAATCTATTGTTCCACTGGAAATTCAGATTCTTATAGGAGCCCTTCTGCAACCTTGATGCCAATTATATCTTTTGATTGGTCAGTTTGAAAAATAATCAATATTATATATTTTTTAATTAATTATTAATAAGTCTATGTAAAAATTAATTCATTAGTAATTACCTGTATTTGTAGCTCAAATTCTTGAAAACTATAAAATTTTATCATACAAATTTGATTAGAATTTCTTAAAATCCTACATTTATCATCAATTTAACTACATTATCCAATTATTCAATATGTTTATTGTTATTATTTCTCAATCTTATTAAAGAGAGAGAGAGATAGTATTTATTTGAAAAATACTTCCAACTAAAGTAGATTTACTTTTTATTTAATCAAACAATTTAGTAAAAAAGAAATTCATGTTTAATAATGCATTTTAATTTTCTTTAATAAAAATTTGCATCAACCAGGAATTGAACCTTGATTAAAGTAATGGTAATGCTCTATTCTACCACTAAACCATTGGCACTAAAGAAGAAACTTGCATAATGGAGAAAGATTATTAAAACTTATATAAAATATAAAATTAGTTTTAAAAATTAAAGCTATTTTAAATCTATTAAGAAATAATTAATTCAAATATTGATAAATAAAGAATTTGGAATAATGAGCATCTTTCTATAAAGATATTTCTCATTATCTTCACAATAAAGAACAAATATTTATATTTATAATTTAAAGTTATGATTTCGCTCCAAAAGAAAATTTTGAAATTATAAATTATCAAATTTCAAGTAAATATTAGCAGAAATCTTAATCAAAAAATTATATTTAATAATACACAAATTGAATATTGATATTGATCAGAGTCGATAAATAGGCAAGGAGGATTCTAAGAATTAGGTTTAAAATAATAAAAATAGGCGGGCTCCATAAATAATTAGCAAATAAACCATAAGAATGACTGAGTATTTCATATTTCCTTTCAGCTTTTCTGAGATTAGAGAATAATCAACAGATAGTAGATATACAGTAGATAATTTTAAAATACCTTTATATGTTTCTTATCTAGATTCTTTTAGATTACTATTTATTTTCAAATATTCTTAAATCTATCTCAAATAGAAATCGTTTTTTCTCCCTATTTTTTAAAGGTTGAAGGCGGGAACTTTGTCAAAGGATAAGAAGAAAAATAAATAAAAAGAACTCTCAATGAGTTAGACAGAGCCATTTATGAGGAGATTCATATTATAAAAGATAATGATAGATTTGATTATTTATATTGGATTATTGCGTAATTATTTCTACTTACCAACTCTTTCAAAAAATTAAAAATGAAGAGTTTAATCTTCAACAATATTTAAATTTCTTTCAATGACAAAAATTAGAATGATGGAAGAAAGCAAAGAGAAGATGAATGTTGATATATTAGTTAAGACAGGTGATATAATCAGCACTCATTTCCAACGTATAATTAAAATGCTTGATGATGTAGATGGTGAAGAATAAATCCATGAATTTAGAACAACTTTTAAAATGATTTCATTCTTGGCATTCTATTATCTCAATGCAAGTTGTGTTAGGAAGCCTAAAAAGGTTTTAATTTCTAATGAAATTAGAGGAAAAAAGGAAGTTTCTAATGAATATATTGAAAAAATTGCTGAAAAGTAGGCAATCCTTTTAAGATAATTTGAAGAATCTCTTTTAATTAATTTTAAAAATCTTTGGTAGAGAGTAAAATATTTTCTTTTTATTATTTTAAAGGCTTTATAATTAATTGTTGGTTGTTTTAGTTGATAAAAAATGAGCTAATAGATTTGATAATAAAGCTGACAAATGTGATATAAATTTTTTAATCTTTTTCTAAATATGTTTAAATCTAATAAATAGAAAGAAATTGATTCATAATTCTTCAAGTATTATTATGAGACATCCTTAAAAATGTTAGAAAGCAAATAACTTTTAAAGCAATAGAACATAAAAGAGACAATATTTAATATTTTAAAGAAAGTTATTTTCATTAACTCTGATAGTTTAAGCACAATCTAATTTAAACTCATTAATCTTATTTATGAAGAAGAAAATATTGTTGAATACATCTGTGATTTTTTACTCTCCACTTAAGGGCCTTAAAACAATAATCCTGGTTAAGATCAGTTTTTAATGTTCTTAAATGTTAGTGAAGAATAAAGAGAAAATAGTGAAAAGAATTACTCTCAACTTTGCACTGATACTCTCATTCGTTTAGTAAACTATGCCAACTAAACTAATGTTAACACTGAATCATAAGCTGTTAAAAATGTCAAAGAATTCTTACTCAAGATGTCAGAAAAAATCCCCAAAATTTTCTATAATAATCTCTCATGCTTTGTATAACTATTAGATAATGAAGCTTATCATTTAAGAAATGCAGTAGTAGAAATTATGGGTAATATCATTAAAAATGTCCTATCTGCACGTTAAAATCTTCCTTAAGATGAATAAAGTCTGGAGGAAGAGGAACGTGAAAATCATGAAAAGGCTAAAGAAAAAATTCTTGATGCATTAATTTAGAGAATATATGATAAGCATGCTTTCTCTAGATCTCATGTCTTATAAGTTTTTATAGATTTGTGTACTTCTAATCTCATCCCTTAAACATATCTATTCCCTCTTTTAGGTTGTGCTTGTGATAGAATTAAAGATACATCTGCTAATGTACGTAGGAAAGCTATTATCTTACTCTAAAAAGTTATGGAATTCTATTTCATTATTTTTGCAGGATCTTAAAATAGAGTTAAATTCCACACTATGGAAGAACTCGATAGAGAATAAAGTTTCAATGAAACTGAAAAGCAAGAATTGGTAATTGAATAAAAAAAAATAGAAGAAAAACTTTAAGATAGGTAAGTTAATTTTAAATTCATAATAAATTATTGCAAATCAATTTAATATTTTAGGGAAAATGCAGAGTAATTTGACGAGTTTTAACATGATCTTAACCAAATTAAAAGAAAGATTGAATATTGTGCCAAACTCAAATAAAATTTAGATGAATATTCCAAAATGATAAGCCAAATCGAACTTATAATGCCTAATCTCTTGCAACTATTAGGTTCAAAAAATAATAGTGATGTTAATGAAACAATAAAACTCATGATTTATCTCTTCTAAACAAATATACAATGTTCAAACTAAGGTATCCGTAAAATGTTGGTCTTAATATGGTCTAAAGAAAAGCTAGTTAAGGAAGAGCTCATCAAAGCTTATTGGGTATAATTTAACTTTATCTTTTTGAATTTTTTTAAATTTAATTTTTCAAAATTATAAAAATAGATTTTGTATTTAGATGAAAAAGCCTTTAAGCCCGAAGGTGTTGCTAAAAACTTAGTTTATCTTTTCAAGAAAGCTAACTTAACTGATTTAACATCTTTAGAAGAACTTTTGACAGCCATTTAAAAATGGAATTCTTCACTTGAAGAAAAGGAAAGGGAAAAGAAGCAAGATATGTTCTATTTTAGTACTAAAACATTTGATAAGATTTGGGAAATTTTTACATCTTCTGTTATATAAAATGATGCTAACTCTAAATATGCTATGAGAGCTGCCCTCACTATTCTTAGAATTAGTTCTCAAAACAATAAGGGGATCTTCACTTAAACTAGAATGGTATCATTAATTGAAGTTTTGAAAAAATTCCTCAGATTAAATGTTCCTGATTGGATTGTTGTTAAAGAAATAGGTATATTAGAATAAAATAATGAAAATAAATTTTTAAATTAATTTTTTTAAAAATAGGCATTTTATTGGAGAATAAAGAAGATTGCAGCTACTTAAATAGTTTCATCAAATTGATGATCTTTATTCTAATCAAGTTCTAAGGTACTATTGATAATGAATGGTATTGTGCTTGTGAGTAGATTCTTAATACTATATTTTCTATTGAGTAGAATCCAGAAAGTCTTATAAAATATCTTATCCTAAGATGCACTAAAACTCTTTTTGAAGGCTAAGACACAAATGAAGATATTACATAAAAGAATATTGAGATTCCCTAGACTCCTCCTAGAAGTAAATAAATTTAATTAACAAAATTATATTAAACTTTCATTTATTTTATCACTAAGCCATGGGAGAAGCAGTAAGTCCTCTGAGAGTAACTCCCTTCTAAAGTCCTAAATAAACATTTGAAACTGAGGAAAATGAAGAAAGTAAGCAACTGTTGTTTGAAAGAAGACTTGGTCATTTGCTATTCTTAGTAATTATTATATAATTTTAGGAAAAAGATTTTATTAAAAATATTCAAACGTAAAAATTAGGTAGGACATTGTGCTCTCAAATTACTTATTCACATTGATAGTATAGAAAATGAATTAAAAAAATTAAAAATTGAAGGTGAAAAGAAGTAGGAAGAATAATAGCAAAAAGAAGGAGCTGAGGCTGCAGAATTAGATAAAATTTATGGTGGGTTAGAAGCTGAGTATGAAAAGAGATTAGAATATTTACATAAAATATCTGAAGAAAATATTATCAACGGTGACAATTTAATAGCCTAATACAAACCATGGGTTGATAAGATTGTCAGAGATATCATTGACAACTAAGAAGGTGTTGAATACAGAAATGTTGATTTGGATCGTGTTGCAGTCCTTACTCTTTGTAAATTTATGTGTGTCTCTAAAACCTATTGTGAGGATAATTTACCTATACTGTTCAAATTACTCGAATCTCCTCACTCTGATCATCTATTAAAAATTAATATTATTGTTTCAGTTGGTGATCTCCTCCACAAATATCCTAATCTTGTTGAGCCTTACAACTCAAAGATTTTTGCTAAGTAATTTAAATTTAATAATTATTAGAGAAAAGATATTTTATTAATTCTTATAGATTGCATGATTCTGACGTACAAGTAAGAAAAACAACAATGATGGTTTTGACTCATCTTATCTTGAATGATATGATGAAAATTAGGGGAGAAATCTGTGAAGTAGCTTTGTTATTAGAAGATGAAGAACCAAAGATTTAGAATATAGTTAAATTATTCTTACATGAACTTCACAAAAAAGATTAAAAGATTATTTATAATCTTCTCCCTGAAGCTATTGGGAGAATGTCTCGTTAAGATAAAACTGAATTGGGTGCACCTATTCATGAAAAAACGTTTGAAAACTTTGCTAAGAATATTATGCAATATCTTGAAAAGGATAAATATTCAGAAACTCTTGTTGAAAAACTTTGTGTCCGTTTCTAAAATTCATAAAGTAATTATATTTTACTTAAACTTTAAAATTCTTATTTGCTTTTATTTTATGTGATATTAGATTAAAGAGAGTGGAGGAACTGTAGTTTCTGTCTTAGCTAGCTTAGTTATAATGAAAAAGGATTAAGAAAATTAATAGAATTCTACGAAAACTATAGAGAAAAACTTAATGATCCCGAAATAATGGAAAACTTCTAAAATATATTAGTTAAATTGAAGAGATTACCTAAATAAGAAATGAAACCCTTAATTGAAGAATTTGAATCAAAAATTCAAGCATACAAGGTAGAATCATTTGAACCTATTAAAAAGAAAGAACTTGCTGTAACTGCTAAGAATAAAAGACTAGCAGATAAAAAGAAAAAAGATGAAGGTAATAAAGAAAACGTATAAAATCAAGCAAATATAAAAACAAGAAACAAAAAGCTAACAAGAAAAGTAAATAAATCTCTTTATATTTAGACATTTAATTTAGACTATTAAATATTTTATTTAGAATCAAGAAGAAAGTGAAGAAGATGAATATGAAGAAGAGGATGATAAAAATTTCATTGAAGAAGAGGAAGAGGAGGAAGAAGAATATGAAGAAAAACCTGTAGTAAATAAAAGATTATAAAGGAAAGAATAACCTAAAAAAAGATTGTTGAGAAAAGGAAATCAAAGTAAGAAAAGAACAATGATAGCAGAAGATGACGAAGATGAAATGGATAATAGTGAAGATGATTATGATGATGAAGATTTCAATTGAATAAAATTATTTATTTAATTAAAGCTTTTCAATTTAAGAATTATTATTAATTAATTATGGTATTATGTGTTTATTTATTATTATTAGAGTTTATAATTTGAACCCAAAATTTCTATAATATTTTTTTGGTTTATATACTTTTCCTTCATAAGATATTTTTAAAAATATATTAGTTAGTAATGAGAATTGAGTTTAATTAATCTCAACTTGTTTATCTGAATAAAATAAGATGTAGATATCTATGAAAGATAAGATTATTATTGTTTTAATTTGATAAAGTATAAATGAAAAGAATAAATAGATGAAAGATGATGCTATAAAAGGAATGGCTTTATGAAGATTTTTAAATTAACATAGATATTATTTAAACTGCCAATGCATAATTTATTTTTATTTATATATAAGTAATGATTAATCAGCAACAAGTTTGTTCAGTTTTATAGCATTTATTAATTGAAAAACATCCTTCTACTTTGTATTTTCGTTTTCTTTTAGAATAAATAATTGATCTTAGGTAATTATTCCATTTTAACAAGAAGTAGAATGACAATTTATGAGACTTTTAAATTATAATTTATTTTTTAATTTTATTTGTAGTGGGTTGGTATTTACTTCCATATTTCCTCAGAATATATCTATAAATTTAAAATTAAATAAGAAAACAATTAAAAACAAAAGCTAAATCAAAAAGTATTACTGCAATCTTCCTTGTTTCCTTTCTTTCCTTTACCGTTCTTATCTTTTCCAGATTAAGCATTCATATCATCTCTAGATTAAACACCTTATTACACTTATTTCTAAGTTCCAGATTGAACCATAGTGTTTGATCTTTTATTTTCTAAATTAAATTAAATCAATTTAATTTTTTATTTAAATTTAAAATATTTACTTTCTTGAACCTCAAAGTTATCAACGTAATTCTACTGAACTTGCACTTTTTAAGAGTAAAAATTATTATTTTAATTATATTTTAAAATAATATTACCTTGATTATTAGTCCTAGTTTAATCAATTGATGAGTTTGTACTCTAAGTTGTTGATATATTTGATGTGGATTATTATTATTATTACTATTGATTTTGCTTCTTTTAATGATTCTTTAAGTTAGCATATTCAATCTCTTCTTCAACAGGAATTTAAGCTTGCATCTTCTGTTATTTTACAAACAATAAATATCAATAAAAAAGTATCATCAAATTCTAATGCTTACATTTGTATCCCCCTTTATTTCTTCCAAGCCAAGAACTTTGAAGATTAAGTTCTTATTTTAGAAATACTCAAGATGATCTTCAGAAATAGAAGAATAGTAATGAATGCGTTAAAATTAATAATTAGGACGAGAATTCTTTCCACTGATCTATAAATTAATTTAAAATATAATTATATTTTATACCCATTTAGTGTGAAAATTTATTATTTTACTTTTCCAGTTCTGTAGGTTTGCATCTTTCCATCCTAATCCAACAAATTATACTCAACAAAGGTATCTCTACAGAAATTTTCGGGTAATACTGCATTAGAAACTGTTATTTTAAAGTACATTTCCTATCCTAGTAATTATTTAGGATCCTCAATCATATCTGATCCTTCTGCTTCCATCTCTTAAGCAAGATTTTTTTCTCCGGTCTCATCACAAGGAATTACTTCAACGAATAAGGAGCCACATTAGCCATCTTTTTATTAAATTATAATATAAGCAAATGTAGATAAACAAATTAAATATTTACTTTCTCCTACTAAAGATAATTCAATTGAAGAATCCATAAAATAGGCTAAATAAAGAAGCTTAAAATATCCATTTCCGATTAAGTGAGGCTCAGGAGGATCATAGAAAGGGTCTTCGGTTTGATCAAGAGACTAAAATAATTAATAAAAACCATAAATTTAAAAAATAAAATCCTAGATTAAAAGTAAATTTACTGGGATTTGATTGGTCTCAAAGTATTTCTCTAGCTATTCTTTAATTTAGTAATATCTTTCATTGAATTTAGCTTAATCCCAAATGAAAACTTAGCCCAACTCTCTATTATCAACTTGAATCTATATCTTAGATTTATTATTGATAGTATTAGTGTTGGGTTCTTCTTCCTCCTCATCTGAGTAGAGTTAACATATCTTGGCTTAAAGAGAAATGTTTCTCTTTAGTTCCTTGGCAATCAAATTAATTTCAAGTACTTTAGGAAGGAACTTTTATAATTTATGTTCTAAGTAATTTTTATCTTTGAATTTGTTGGTTTTTTCTTGCTTCTTAGTTTGAGTTTGGAGTTATTTAATTTATTCTTCTAATTGCTTCTTTTGCTCCTCCCATTACCTTTGCTATTCAATTGTTTATTTTTAAGTTTCAATATCTTTTTCATGTTACTTTTCTTCGAATTCTTATATACGAGTTTTATTTTCTAATTCCATATAAGTATTCATCTCATCTTAAACGAAATCATAGTCGATTTATTCGATTGTCAAATTTTCATTACGAGGGACTGAGTCTTAGAAATTAAGAACAAACATACTAGTAGTGGTGATGATAATTCTATCTAAATGAAATAATTCAGTTTTCTCTTTAACAGGACATCCATTAACTAAAATATTACAATCGTATTAATCCTATTTTTTATTGAATATTTAATTAAAATTAACAAATGAGAGATTAAATTTACAGAATATTGATCAATAAAGAGCTATTTGCCATCTTCGCTGTGAGTGATCTTAGCAACATTATTTCTAGTGAAACCTACAATAATATCTGGTTTAGGTTCAGAGTGCTTACTACCAATTACAGTAAGATCTTTAACTAAACTGTATTGAATCTTATTGTGTAATTAAGGATCTTCATGAACATTTACTAAATAAGGCTTAGTAAGATCAATCTTATCCTTTTCTTCTTCCTCTTCAAATTTCTTTAAAGTCATAAAATAATTAAATTTTTAAATTAAAAAGGTTATTAATTTACTTTATTTTCTTAATGTCTTTGTTGCTTAGTTTTAGTTGTGTCTTCAAGAAGATGTTAGTTAGCTTCAATTTCTTCTTTCTTTTCCTTAACTTCTTAAATATTAAATACTTATGGATCTAGGCTTTCAATATTTTTCATATCTAAATTATCTATTTTAATTTTAAACAAAAATATTTAAATAAAATTCAATTATAACTCAAAAATAGTCTAAAATATTCTTAAAAATAAGTATTTACTGAGATTAATTCCAAATTATTCCTAAAACTTTTGCATGAATTATTTTAATTTGTCATTCTCTTCAGTTAATTCTCTGATGAGCTTATCTGTAGCACTTTCATTGACGGTGGCTCTATTTTTAATTTTTTTAGCTTGATCAGCATATCTAAGAGTTGATAAGGTTTCCTCCCAGTTATCATAAGAGGGAGAAACAGCGCAAATCATAAGTGTTTTTGAATTACCACCCAAAGCATTACACAAAATCTTTGTCAAACAACTTTCTCTGTAAGGAATAACTTAACCTTTGTTCTTACCCATTTCTTTATCAGCAAGAGCTTAGATAACTTTACCGAGAGTAGTTAAAGATAAATTGATATTAGTAGCTAATTAATATTAATAGTATTTTAATAATCTATTTAAACCTACATTAAAATAATTTACCTTCCTTCAAGTTTTTACCAGAAACACCAGTCTTAGAAATTTTTTCAGAACCAGCAAGATCAACCAAGTTAATAACTGATAATTTTTCATATTTTCTATCTCCTTTTTCTTCAGTTTACTTAAATTAAATAATAATAATTGTGTGAGCACGAGATGAGCAAGAGTTCATTTGAGTTGAAGCCACAGTTCTATTTTAAGTACCACCGTCCATAATTTTTTCAATATCTGAATAATTTTCCACAGGATGCTTAGAAATGCCATCAACATAAAATCCTAAGGATTAATGTTATCTAATTTTGAGACCACCTAAAGGTCTCTTACTTACAGGGATCAACAAATCTTGAACTGTTTCATTGTATATTTCGAGCATAGAGCAACTAACCTTTAAAAATTAGAATATTAATTAGATAAAGTTTCAAGTTAGTTAGTTAGTTTGTTTGTTAATTTGAAAAGATAAAGAATATTTCATCATATGAATATCTAAAATATCAGGTAAACAACTTAACTTGATAAGATGAATACTATTATAAAATATATATCACCAAATAGATATATTTTCTATTTAAAATTATTAATAAATGCTGCAATAATGTTAATTACTTCTTGTTCTAGATTGGGATTATCATTTAATTCTACTCTCTTAAATATTTCTTAACATGCAATAGGAACTATACCTTTATTTGCACCATAACCAACCATTGAATAACTTTTACCAGCTCCTGTTTAACCATAGGCGAATAAACAACAGTGATAACCTAACCATGCATTATCTAAAATTTATTAACCTACTTAATCGTAAACTGCTCTTTAGTCAGCATATCTATCTGAAATAGGAATGGCCTATTTATTTCAAAAAAATATCATAAATTCTATTCTATTTATTAGTAATGTTATAGTAAATTTATTTTTAAATTTAAGAAAAAGAGCATAAGACTTCACCCATTTAAAACTTTATAAAAAACTTGTTGATTTTTGTATTATTTTACATTATCAATAAATGGTATAATTTATCATAATATATTATCAGAAATGGCATTTCTTATGCTGATTTTTCTTAATTTGATTTGTGGAAATTAATTTATAAAGGAATTTACTAATCCTTCATCATTTAGTTCGAACCCATCGTGACTCCAAAATGAATAATCAAAGAAGAAATCCTTATTCTTTTTAGGATCAGTTAGATCCATTAAAGTGGTACGAGTACCATCCATATCAATACATAACTATGAATTAAGGCCAGTTTCTCTTGCATTAAAAGGTCTGACTCTGACTGCTACAACTACACTCATATTTTCTTCTTACCTTTTTTATAATGATCAGCTATTTTTAGTTTATCTTCCCTTTTATTCTTTTCGACCACTCCTTTTTTGTTTGGCTTTAACTCTAAGATGAAAATTTGTTAAATTACGATCTTGTTTTTTTTTAATTTTTATTATTTTATTTGAATACAAATTCTGCTTAAAAGTTTTCTATTCATTTGTATGGACTTGAGATTTTATAAAATAGGAAAGGATCAGATTGGTATTAGGTTTGCCAACAGCAAGCATTCTATCTTTATCACAATACTCAATGTTCGTGTTCATAGTAATAACTTTTGTATTTACCTTTTCTTTTGCTCTATTTTTCACTTTTTTTCATTTTCCTTCGAGTTTTCATCAAGACTTTTAATAATATTGATTCTAGGTGTATACAAAAATTTTTTGCCAAAGTAAAATAATCCTTCATCAAATGGACTATTTTTTTAATGAATTTGATATTTTTTTATATTTTTATTCCTCTTTCTTTTAGAAATTTTTATAAATTCATTCTAAAATTCCATTCATTTTTATCGCTAATTATCAACATTATTAGAATTTGGTGAATTAATTTTATAAATAATAGTACCTGCCACTCATCTATAAAATTTATAATCAAGATAAAATTACATATTTGTTAATTTATATAACGGCAATTTAAAGGATAGGTAGGTGGTACAGACTAATTAAAGTTTTTGAAATAAATATTCTCTACATATTCCTATTCAAAAAGATTTTCTTAAATATTCGACTTATCTGTTCTTTCTTGTGATATTTCTTTTATAATATAATACTTTTATGTTAAAGTATTATTAATACGAAATTTAAATCTTTTGATGTAAGTAATTGATATAAAAAAAGCTGAAAAGCTGAGAAGCTTTAACCAATATATATTAGGTATTCCTTATTAGAAATACTGAATATTTTATTTGTTCTTATTTTTTATCACTTTAATTAATTACTTAATAGAGAAAATATTTGATAAATAATAAAATATTATATAGAATATAAGTAACAGTATAAGAAAAATGTAAAATTTTATTTGTTAATAATGATGTAAAAAATTAGCATCATTTCTTCAATTGCTTTATCTTTAAACTGATATCACTCTTGTTCATTTTCTTATGGAAATTATTCAAATTCCCTTCAATTACTTAAACCAAAATACTATTCTAACCCCCACTGATGAACTGATGAGTTATCTCACTTACAGAATATAATAAACTGAGAATAAATATAATCTTAAAGATTATTTTTTATATCTAGTTCTTTTCGATCCTACTTCTTACTCTAATTACTTTCAATCAAGTTTTGATTTGGATTCTGTTAGTAATAAGGTGGTTGGTGGATATTTCAAAACTAAATTCTTATTAAATTCTTCTTAGTAATAGTTATAGGGCATACTGATACCGTTTATGAAAACATCAGTGCTATTATTACTTATGTAATTCAGTTAAATACTTACTCCTATTAATATAAAATAATGAATATTATTACTTTAATTTCTGCTTTAGAGACAGCTTTTACCTTTCAATAAAATCTAATATATAACAATCTTGTTTTTGGCTGTCTAAATTACTCAGGACATTAAAGTATTAAGGTGTTTTGTATAAAACAGAAGGTTATTCATAAATTTATAGTATTTATAATATTTTTTCTCAATATCAATCATTATGCCCTGATGTTACTTAGAAGAAAAGTTCTGATTGAAAATTTTAATAGCCAAATGACTCATAAGAATAAATTTATAAAGTAAATCTATAAATTGAAGACTATGTTATTTGATGTGTGAAAAAGAATAGTTATGAAATAAGTGAATTTTAATGATAAGATAAATTAATTTTAATTTTTTTAAATTATGATGATTTTTGAAATATTTTTTGATAAATTTATGAATAATAATATATTAAAAAAAGATTGTATAAATAAAAATACTCAAAAATATTAATTAGTTCGTAATTTATTAAGTTAAGATTAGTGATTAGTTATTAATTTAATCAATTAAATAAGGGAGAGTAAGTAATAAGTTATTATTAAATTGAGGATAAGGAAGGAGTTTGTTTTATTGTTTGTCAGTAAATATTGAAAAAATTATTTTTATTTTTAGAATTATTGTTATTAGTTTATTTTCAGCTCATCATTTTTGATTTGAAGAGCCATCATTTATTTGTTTTTGTTGTATTTGTTGATTCTATTATTTATTAATTTCTCAATCAGCAAATAATTTGGTATTGAGATCCCTCATTTCATGAGAGATAATTAAAACAGGTTTGGATTATTTAAATATCGTTGGTTTTGTCTTTAGGTATTTATAATCTTCAAATGCAACGGGAAGGATACATATGATTGCAATGAATGTGATAACTATAAATAAAATGAAAATATTCTCCTATCCAAAATAGGGAATTAAAAGCTAAATTATAGAAGATGCTAAGCTTCCTGCTCCTTCTATAATTCCTGTAACAGTGCCAATAGCTTATTGATTACCTTTTAAGACTGAATGTTTTCCTAAATCAATGATCAAGGGACCATGCTAAACATTATAAGGACCTCCTAAGAAGATACCTATTAAGAGACTTGCTATGTAGAAATATCCTAAAGGATCTTATTTAGAATCAAGCACATGAAACCAATAAAGTGAAAGCATTAGAAGAAACAAACTAGGAGGCATCAAAATTCCTCTTCTTTTATATAATTTGTCTCCTAAATAACCACTAAATATGCCACCTATTAAAACACCACAACTCCACATTATGCTGATCCCTGAACTATTTCTTTCTAAATGATTTTGCTATAGAAATTTAGGAAACCAAAATAGAATACCATAATTTAAGCCTTTTAAGCACATAAAATCTATTGTATACCAGAAAACGCCAGGAATTTTAAGTGCTTCAAGTATTGTAATAGATTTATATTCTTACTTTCCTTTTTTAGGATTCATTATTCCCGAACTTCCATACCTTAATATAATCTTTTCGCGAACTTTATCTAATTCTTCTGCATCCATATTTGTCAATTAAAATTCTTAAGATTCTGTTCTAGAAATATATTAGAGAGGCTTTTTAATAACGAGACTAGGATTCATTCCAGAGTTTTCTTCCAACTCATCTTCTTCAATTGTGGCTAAACCAGTTTTTGTGGGATTTTCAGAAGTCCATTCATATATGATATAACTCATTAATAGGCAAATACAACCAAAAGATACAAGAGACCAATACCAAGTAAAATGAAATCTTAATATTGCTAAATCTGCTATTAATAAACCAAAAGTATCACCAAAACTTCTGCATCCGCTCCAAATCCCTAAAAGAATACCTTTATATTAAGAAGTAATTTTTAAATTTATTTATTAAAAAAATTTAATAAAGATAGTGCTTGCTATTGCTACGCTTGCCAAACCTTAAATTAAAAACAATCTATTTAATTGTAAACAGGCTTTGGTAAGAGAAGAAGTAGAAGAAGTAGAAAAAATAAATGTTATGTAAAATACCTCTATTATCTGAAGAATACCAATTTCCTAACATTCTCATATAGCCAGGGAGACAAGCAGATTCAAATAGCCCATTTAAAGCCTGAAGAAGGATATAAAAGTAAACTTCTGTGATAAAGAATACTCTTAATATCCCTATTCCTGCAACACAACTTGCTGAAACTACCATACCAAAAAGTAAAAAATTTTTTGGATTGAATTAATCACCTAAATATGTTTAAAAAGGTAAATTTTAAAATAAGTTATCTTTGAACAGTTTTAATCTAATTGCTATCATCTTGTACAGGCTATAAATTTATACTTTTCATAAACCTATTAAATTTTTATTAGAAATCCATAGTAAAAATGGACTGTGTTTGTTTAAATTTAACTAATGATAATTACTGTAATTTCCACAGAAGTATAAGCCTATACCTAAGAAAAGTAGAAATGCTGTATCCATATATCCAATATCTTTATCAGTTATTTCAGGTAGATCATCTTAAATATACTTTTGAGTAAAACTCCAACCAGTTCTCATACCTATTTTAATTTAAATTCTTTTAAGATTCATATTTTTCTTAAGTCAAAAAATGTATTCTCCTTGAGAAAAAAAATAAGAATAAACTAGTTTTCTACTTAAATAATTGCAAAAAAGAAGAAAAATGTAAATATTTACAGTGAAGAGAGGAGTAACCCAAAAATAGGATGATAAACACTTTAACTTGCCTATTAAACAGCTCTTATGAATCATAATTCTGCTTCCATTATTTGATATATGCTAGCATCCTATTGTTAGATCGTGAACTGCTAAATGAAAACACTTTTTATATTGATTTTCTTTTAAAATGAAATTAATTAGCTTTTATTTGTTTAGAACTCCTATCTATATTTTAAATTATTTAATTTAACACAAATAATTATTATCAAAAATTCTTTCTTAAGTATTTCAAAGAGATTCTAATAATTTTTAGATTAATTGGTGGGGTCACTCACTCACTTTCTTTCTTTCTGAGTCTATGAATCTAATTATTTATACACAAGTTATATTCAAAAAAAATTCTGTAAGAAATATATATTAATGTAGAAATTGGCTAAATTTAATTTCTTTAACCGTTTTTTTAAATAACAAGTTAGTTTAAGGCCCAAAAATTAAAGTACTGATGAATAGCAATTCAAAAAATAAAAATAGTAACTTAAATTCTAGAAGATATTTAAATCCTAGAAAAAAATTATCAGTAATTTCTCCAATTTGCATATTATTATTATTTTTATTGGTGGGCTTGATGTGAATCACTCTCTCCGTCACTATGATTGATCTTATTTACAATTTAGCAAAATAATTTAAAAATCTTAAATAATTACAAGAGTTGACCAGTTATTTTTGTTTGCTTATTATCGGATAACAATTATTTTGCAAAAACTGACTCATCTATTTGTATTTTGCCAATAGATTTAAATTTTAAAATAATTAACTCAAAATTTTCAGCGTAATACAAATACTTGTTAGTTAGTTATTTAGTTATCACTTTTGATAAATAGAATTCTATTTACTTAAATATACTGACCTTTAACTACTATAAAATTAATTTAATTTTAAAAATAGATTAATTCTATTAGGAATTAATCCTAGAATCTAGTTCTACTCAACACACCTATTACTTAAACTAAATCTTTACCTTTTCTCATTTTAAAATTAATGAATTTCTTTGACTTGTAATTTAATGATACGAGATGTGTAAGTTTTAGGGAATAAATTAAAATGTGTGATTACTTTTTATGGTTAAAGATTTATAAAAGGCTAAAAAGAAAAGATATTCTGAAGATATTAAAAAATTTTATTTAATTTATTAAAAATATGATGTAACAACTATTACTATAAATCAATATTTGATGTCATAAAAAAAAGAAATTTTATGGTTAGTTAGCTGGTATAGGTAGGTAGGTAGGTTACTAACAATTTTATAATATTTAATAAATAAATATGAATAAAAAATACTTTGAGAAATTATTTATAATAAAATAAGAGTATTAATAAAATTTAGTTCCTCTACTTTTAAATTTAAACTTAATTTATATACTTAGGATATTCATTTACTAAATATTTAGTAGATTTTTGTTTAATCAAACATAAACAAAATCATCTTCTTTAATTTCATTTTAGAAATTTCAATATTTAATATATCTACTTATTTATTTTATTAATTATTATTATTAACAATTCTATTAATCTTTAAGAATAGGTAGAGTATAAGTAAGTATCATTTCATAAACAAAAAATTGCTCTTAACTCTATTTATTATAAAATATTAAGCTCAGATATTAGAAAAAAGCTAAAATGAATTTAGTTTTAATAAGCACCATAATTTTATCTATTATTTTTAAATGTTTTAATTGCTAAAAAGCCCTCTTTAACAAAACAGTTTATAGTATTGTAAATAATTGTTTATAATTTAGTCCACCTAATTCTCCTTAAGATGGCTAAAAAGAATAAAATTAAAATAAAGATAATACAAATGAACCTAACGAATATAGTACTGCTTGCAGCTAGTGTCAAAATGGATATTATTTAGATAATGGATCTTGTATTTTTATTCCAAATTGTTCTAATCCTTTAGTAAATTAAAGGTACTTATTTTCATTTTTAGTGGACTTTAATGATTTTTTTTATTAAAAAGTGACAATATCATTTCATGCGAAGAAGATATCTATTTAGGATACCACGAATAATCTTTCTTTTAATGTCCATAAGATTGTATAAGCTGCTATAAATATAATAATGATATTGAATGCAAAGATTGTAAAGCTGGTTATGCGCATAAAGAAGATGGTTCTTGCTCTTAACCTCCCGAATATTGTTTATAAGCAAGCACAACTACTATGGATGTATAGCCAACATAAGATTAATCTTCAACGACAGATGAGTAAACGAAAGATAGATAAGTTTAAACAGTAGAATTGATTAAATGTGATATCTGCCAAGTTGGTTACATTTCATAAAAGTTAATTTATACCAGTTCAAATTAATATTTTAACAATTGTGTATCATGTTCTTCTATTATTGATAATTGTTAAACTTGCTCTATGGGTTTGGATGAAAAAGTTATTTGCAATTCTTGCATTGATGGTTACTACTTAAAATAAGACTCTGGATAATTTACTTGCTAAAAGTGTTCCAATAATTGTGAATTCTGTATTTATGGATAAGTTTAATATAATATTCCAATTGGAAATGCTAATTTACAAATAGGAGTTGAAGAAAGAGAAATTTGCTTAAAATGTCCAAGTGGTTATGGGTTTCATTATGATGGAAAAACTTGTGTGTAGTGTAACTTTTGTGAATAATGCTATTATCAAGCCAATAAATAATATGTTTATACTCTTGGGACTAATTTTAAAGCCTTCTCTGAAGAAGAAATGGCCTAATAATCGATTAAGTTTGATTTAATTTGTTACTACTAAACTTGCTCAGACGGATGTGTTGACCAATTTAATGGTAATACTATTTTAATTTATCTTTTTCAAAAATTCAGGATTAAAAAGAAGGCAGATAACTTTGCCTAATCAAATCTGAAGATGATAAATTTAAATTTTGATTATCTAAAACTATAAAAAAAAGCATAATAAAAAATATATTAATTCAAACTTATCTCAGCTTCAGCAGAAAAATATAAACAAAATTGAAAATAGGATTTTAAAATAATTAAATTGAATAGTTAGATGGTTTATAAAATTTAATAGATTTCCTTTTATTATTTAAAATTTATAAATTTGGATTAAAATTTAGTAAAATAAATTGATTAAACTTAGTTTAAAAGGGTAAAATATAAATTATTTAAGTTCTTTTGGGGAATTAAAAAGAATACTTTAAATAAAAGATCTCAATTTTAAATAAATTTTCTTTTTAAAATAAAAAGTTTGTTAAAGAAAGGATAAAATATCAGGGTGTTCATTATGTGCAACCTAAAAGTCGAATTCAGATTACAACTTGAATTCTTTAACTTGTAAGCAGTGCTATTCTGACAGTAAATTGATTGATTGATATGACCATTTTCTAATTAACAATCCAATTTATTTTTAATCGTAAAAGAATAAATGAAAGTTTCTATACAACAATCTTTATAAAATCAGTATTGCTTGGATAAATGTACGATTGATTGCAAACATTGTGAATATGATAATTTTTTGTAAATTCAAACTTGCAATTAGTGCAATAAGATGGGTTCTTTTTAGTTAGAATACTAACAAGCTATTGATGAACTAAATTTAATCCTAGCTCCAGAAGATAAAATATAATATGGTAATTAACATTATCTGTTCCTACTTACAAATTTCACATATAAGAAATGCTTAAATTGTTTATTTGGTTGCTATGAATGCAAGAATGATTAGCAAACAATATCCCTATCAGATTAGCAACAAATAATAAATTTAAATGATAGAACATTCATACAGAAGGTAGAATAGCTAAACAATTACTATCCTTACTATTTTAAATAGTCGGATTTTGTTTTTCCTCCTCAAGATTCTGTAAAATAACAATAAAACGATAATAATAAAAAATAGTTTTTAATCTATATTTAAAATATCTTAAGGTTGATGTTGTTAACTCTATCTGTAGTAAATGCTAAGAGGGTTATTAATTAATTATGCCAGAGATGAAGTGCATAAAATGCACAGACAATAAATATTGCAAATATTAAATAAAAAATATTGAATACAACTTATCTGATCCTAATCAAAATTAATAATATCTTGACGAAATAATAGACCAATAATTTGGATAAGATTGGCTAAATGTTAACCATTTTTATTAAATGAATCAATTAAATATTTAAGACATATCATTTGTTTTCTAGCTAGGCCCTAAAGTATACAACTTTAAGCAAGATTACTCTCTTAATCTTTCATTCATGAAGAGTGGTAAAATTTTTACAAAAGCAAAATTAAGACTTGTAGGATCAGGGCCTTAAACTATTTTATAAGTGGACCACAATTTCTCGATCTTATTTTTTACAGAAATTGAGATATCTAATATGACAATAGAAATTGAGAATTCAAGTATTTATTTAATAATTATTTATCTCTTTATTCTTTAAATTAATCAAATAATAAATAGAAAATTTTATCATGGGAGCATTCGAGTCAAGTAATACTCTCAGGCTAGATAATATCAATTTTAGCCAATAAAAAAAAATGGGATCTATAATTTTATTTAATAACTATGCAGAGTTAACAATTTCGAGATGCATATTTAATGCAACTACCTCAATAGCCTCAGATTTTATTACTTTAATTGACCCTACTCCTTATAGTGACGTAAATAAAGTTATTTATGATAGCATGGATATTCAGATTGTTGATAACTATTTCACTCAAAACTTCTCTATGACGAAATGCTTTCTTGACACAAAATCTTTTAGTCATCTAGACCTTAATTTAAATATTTCAAGAAATAATTTTATTCAATCATAAATAGGCTGCTTTGTTCAGGTCTCTTCATTCTATAATATAAGTAGATTTTTAATTTTTAAGGAAAGAGAATTATTAAATAAATTGTTAAAATATTAGATGATCTTGATTATAAAAACAGAAATATTTAAATAACTAATAACTCATTTAATGTAATTTTACTGAGTGGGTATAGCTTCTTCAATGACCTCACTCTTGATTATGTTTACCTGAATAATAATATTATTTACTCAACAACAATTAATAAAATTAATGAATATGCTACTATTTTATTTTCTTTCTTTTAGGGATCAGTATACAATACATTGATAGGATATATAAATACAATTAACTCAGTATTTTATATGTTTGATTTCACTGGCACAAAAGATAATTCTGATATTTTCTGTTGTATTGATACCAAAATAAAAATATTTAATTTAACTTCTGTTAATCCAGCATCTCTACCTCAATAAACTCCATAGAATAATGAAAGAGGATCTGATGAAGAAGGAAGTGAGGAAGATAATCCACCCAAGAATGATAAGAAAAGATTACTATTAGATAGCATAAAATAAAATTATTTGGAAAGTACATCTGAAAAGATTAGTCCGAAGAAAAGAAAAATAGAAAAAATTCGTAATTTAAGTAATGAAGACTCTTCATCAGCTCCTATTAACACTAAATTTGGATATATTATAGCAAAAGATCCTTTATTTGTGATTAGTAAATACTTTAGAATAATTTTTAATAACATTTTGATTGCTTTAAAATAAATAAAAAGGGGATAGCTTTAATAATAATAAAAAAGTGATAGTAGTTTAGAATATTTTCCTAAATTAAGTATCTATTTAAGGTGAAGGAAATCCTTTATTTGACATTGAAAAGTGTTTGATCATGACAGTTTAAAACTTTACTATACAGGATTCATATATCTAAGGAGATATTTTTAGAGTGACTTCTTACAATTTTACTGCAAACCTAATCAGCATATAAAACCATTTGAAGAAGAATCTTTAATTATTTAATTTAAAAACCCAAAATCTCCTCTTATCTAACATTGATTTTGACTATTAAAACTCATCAGATATAGAAATTTCTTAGCTGTTAAATTTAGTTTAAATAGAATTTTATGATTTAGGCGAGATCCTTGATTATAAAGAATGTGATTATGATGATTGTTAGATATATCCTGAATGTTAGATGATTATTAATTCTTGTACTCCGGGTAGGCCTTTTAAGAAATGTAATTCATTAGGGTAGACATACAAAGGATATTGTTAATTTCATGATGAAAAAGATGATGTAGAAAATGAAAAAGATAACAGCAAAGATAATAATACAGTAAATTCAGGTGAAGATAATAGCAATAGTAGTGATACAGGAGAAAATTCATAAGAGTACAAAGAGATTTGTTAATATATAAATTTAAATAGGCTCCCTATAACTTATGAGGAGTTAATGTTAAATGATACTGGAGAAATTCATAGTGATATTACTATAAAAGACATAACGATAAAAAATCAAATTTTATATAATGTTTTGCTTAATATTTAGAGCTTATTGTAAGGGGTATAAAAAATTGTTTTAGAAAATATATATATGAAAAATATAGTCTTTGATCAAAAGATTATTAATAACATAGATCAGATTCCTATCCTATTAAATATCAATTCTCCTAAATCTGTTTTGATTATGAATAATGTTACTTTGACTGATGTCTATGTTGTTGATAATAATCCTGATTAACTAAGCATCAATTCAAAAAAATTAGTCCACTCTTTCCTACAGGCTGAAGTTGAATATTTATTTGCGAAGCACATTATTATATAAAATGTTAGCCCTTATGAGAAATTATCTGATTCATATTAGATTTGTATTGATTAATTTTCATTAATTTTCTTCATTTAATTTTTAATTTATAAATAGAATAACTTCTTAATTTTGCTCCTAGATTTGTTGATTTCAAAGGAAATTTTCTTATCTTTAATCATACTAAGTTTCATAATATAGCGGCCCTAAGTGGTAGTATAGTACGAGCTTCATCGAGCTAAAGCTCATCTTTGTCTTTTTATAATATAACATGCACTGATATTTATGCAAGTAAAAACGGAGGTTTATTATATTTTTTTTCTTCAATTGGTGCTAGTGTAAGCTTAACAATCTAAGATGCTTATTTTAGCAATGTTACTGCCTACATAAATAGTGGACTCTTTGACATAAATAATCTCTAGAACTAAATAACTGTTAACATAATAAATTCTGTTCTCATAGATATCTAATCTTCTCAAACTTCTTTATTTTAGATTAAAAATTAAAAAGGGTATATATACTTAAATGATGTTTAGGTAAACATATCTTCCAATTCAACTCTTATAATTTGATTTATATTTTATAATAAAGATAAAAGAGGTAAACTCAACTTCACAAAAATTTAAGAACTAAATGTTGGATCTATAAAATGTTGAACTACGATTGATAAATGTAGAAATAAGTAACTTAAGTAATTATTAAGCGTTATTCAAAATAGATAAGAGTATTATACTTTTCTATAATGTTTTGGTTTAGGGTATAGAAGTATTATTAAACTTATTTTAATTTCAAAGAAGCTAGATATAGATGATATAGTTTTAGTTTTTGGATAGCCGTTCAATTTATGCCAACCTAAAAAATGATCCTTTATTTACTGACTATGTAGAGTAATTTTCAGTATATTGTAGATCTTTTATAGAATTCAAATTTTGTAATCCTGTAATAATGAGGAATATTATAATCAATAATATAGAGTTGAATTATTGTTCTAATAATATAATCCTATTTGATCAAAGCTCTTCTCATATCCGAAAAATAAATTTGACTAATAATACATTTGATACAAGAATCCTAGATAACTAAGTTAGCTTATTAAAATATAACAAAAACTTTGTCTAAAATAGCACTAAGATAATTCATGTACTATTAAGAGGAATTATAAGTAATAATATTATACCTGAGACTTCCAGAGGATGCATAAGATCTGTTAATACCCAAATCATAATTAGACACTGCACCTTTTCCAATAATATTGTTGTAATATTTACTAACTTAATTTATTTTTTAATGATAAACTCAATAACAAATAATCTTAATGAGGGGGGAGGAGAAAGAAATTTTTTCTTGAAACAACTTTATTGTTAATATAAGAATGTATTAATAATAATTTTGTTTGAAATAGTGTTTTCTTTTTAGTCCCCTTTATTAATTGATATTATAAAAACATATTTACTAAATTGGTTAAAATTAGGATTATGGAGGAGGAATATATATAGAGCATACAAAGGTTTATGAAAATGCTAGCACCGGAGGAGGAGGTGATGGAAGTGGAGATGATACTATTTTAAGAATTTTAAAGGAAATTAATAAAATTTAATTTAATAAACTTTTGTTTAATAAAAATAACTAACCTTCTAATTTTATCGATTATAATAGTAACAAAAGACATCTATAGGAAATAATAGAAATTTATTTTGTTTAAGATAATGGTATATTACCTACTACCAATTTACCTGATTATTATGACAATTTTAGTGATAGTTAATTGTGGTTACCATAAATTGACTATAACCAAATTAAAGAAAGATATAATATAGTTTTTTAATATACATTTGATTATGTTGATATTATAGACAGTTGTTAATTCTTATATAACTATGCTGCTTCACATGGAGGAGCAATTTATTTAAAAACTATAAATCCTACCAATAATGTCTTGACTGATTAATTAGTTGTTATAAATTCTGAAATTTCCCATAATGTAGCCGAAATTAATTCACCTGGTATAAGTAGTTTAATGATTATTCCATATTTATATAATAATTCTTAATCTAACAATACTGTGAGAGGAAAAGAGATTACTGCGTTCAATATAGCACCTTCAAATTTAAATATTTATTACTAAAATGGCTTATCTATCACATCTTTTAGAAATATTTCTTCTGGATAGTTATTTGATTAAGGTAATCTGACTATATAGTTTTAAAATGTAAATAACGAAAAAATATATTTGAATGATCCAATTGTTGAGTCCAGCGAAAAGAAACCATAACTTTTCTTAAGCTATGATTCTACTAAAATAGTAATTGATACTTTCAATTTTGAAGATGGTACAATTACTGTGCCACCTTAGCAATATGTATACTAACCAGGTTCTAGTGTTGACTTTATATTTTCTTCACCTAATATATTAACCCCTTATAAATAAGATGGTGAATTCATAATAAGATTCAATTATAATGAGTATTAAAAAATAATAAAAGCTTATTTCAGATCCTGCTTCATAGGAGAGGTTTATTTTAGTGATAAAAAGATTTGTTCTAAGTGTTCTTATGGTTCATATAGCTTAGATGATCCTAAAGATGCCAGGTGCAAGATATGTCCCTAAGGAGCTCATGTATTCTATATTTTGTTTCTATAATTTTACTAATAATTTTTTGTATATTTTGACAGTGTCCTGGAGGAGACTAGATTCATTTGATTGAGGGCTATTGGTCTGATCCAAAAATTTCTATTGATGAAATTACATATTGCAGCAGAAAACCTTCAAATTGCGTTGGTGAAGTCAACGAGAGCATGTTCAATAGTAAAGGATTTAAGCCCACTAGAAATTTAGTTAGTAAAGATGATAATCCTTTCTTCCCTTGCAAATAAGGGCATATTGGAGCCCTCTGTGAAGTTTGTGATTTATAGGTATGATTTCTATTTTTTTATTTTTATTTTTAATTAATTTTTGCTGATTTTGGTATTTTAAAGGGATAAAAATCTGAAATAAACTATTAGTAATCTGATGGATATGAATGCACAAAATGTGAAGAGCTTAAAAATACTTATATAAAAATTGGGTTTTTAGTTCTTATATGTGCAATAGTAGCTCTAATTACTGTCTACACTCTCATTTCAGAAATTCAAAACAAAATAATAAAAAATGCATTTAAAATACTGGGAATACTTATGATTGGAGTAAATTCCTAATACTATTAAATTGCATCTTCGCTGTTTAAAATTCTAATCAATTATACCTAAATAAATTTAATTATCTACACACTTGATTTGCAAGTACCGTTGCAGCTTAGCAATATTCTTTCTTCTATAGTATCCCCATTCAAGTAGATAATTTTAAATAAAATTTCTAAAAAATTAAATTTAATTTTTATTAAAATAAATAGATTTTTATAGACAGGATTTGATTGTCTCTTAAGCTAGACTTTTTCACTTTAGCTAATTTATGTTAAATCTATAGGAATTTGCTTGCTCCCAATAATATATTATGTTGTTCTTCTTTTTATTTTGGCAATAATCGAAATAACCAAAAAGAAATTAATAAAATCGTATTACTTCTACACCGCTTGCTTCTTCATAACTCTTTTTAGCATTCCTAATGTAATCTAATACTTAGCTTTAGTATTATCATGCAGAAAAGTAGGAAGCTAGAAATATATTACTGCAGATATGAGCTTAACTTGCTATACTAACTAACACTAATATTATATAAAAACAATTATTCTTCCTGCAATGGTTCTATATGGAATCTTATTTCCCATATTATTGGTTTGTATTCTCTATTTTAACAAAGAAAAATTTGAGTAAAATATGTTTGAAATGAAATATGGATTCCTTTACAGAGAATACAAAAGTAAAGTCTTTTATTGGGAGATAGTTCGTCTTGTATTTAAAGAGGTTATATTTATTTGCATAAGTATTTGGGATGAGTAGTAAGAGGTTAAAGCACTTATTGTTACTTTACTTCTTATATTTTACTATGGAATACTATAGAGGGTTTAGCCATTTAAAAACTAATAGTTAAATAAATTAGAAACAGTCTCAACTTCTTTGAATATCCTCTCCATGATTCTCGCTTTAGTTGTTAAGCAGCTCAATTCATATGGATTTGATTATTTCCTTTATATTTTCATTGTTGGATAAAATGCAATATTCTTCTCTATGATTTTCTATAGATTTATCCTGATAAATAAAAGAAAGATTCTCTACTTTGCTAATATTATAAAAGATAAATTCTGTTTCTTTTTGAAGCGAAAATAGATATCAACTTAAGTAGAAGATTAAAGGTAGAGTTAAATAAGTTAATAAACTCAGAATGATTCCTTAATTTCTAAGAATTGGTAGATCATCCGATTATATATCCTTGTGTTTTAATTTTATAGAAGAATTAATAAAGATAATGGCATGTTTTCATCTTCAGTTATTTTTGCTTTTACCTAGGCTAAAATTGATAGCAAGATTCTGAACAAGGATCTTCCATTAAAAGATTTAAAGAAAAATCTTTATGAATTTTTATTAAGAAGATTAAATGCTAATCATATCTGCAGTGAGTCAAATTTGGTAGAAGGAATAATTTTAGATAATAAAAGCCCAAACATAAGTGATACAAACAATATAAACTTAAAATTACTTGAAGCAGATTATATCAATAATATTAAAAACTTATAATAGGTTTATATATAGAGACAAATAGTTGACGATTATTATACTAATGATCATACTTATGCTAATAGATTTAAATAAAATGAATCAAGCCCAAGATTTTCTACCCCTAACCCTTTGATTAATTCTTTTGCTGTAAGTGGAATTAACAATCTGCTTTATAAAAAAATAGAATCTTAATATGAATTAGCATCATTATAATAAAAAGCTTCAATCTAAACTGATTTAAATTCAGCTGATAATAGAAGTGAAAAAAGAATATTGTCTTTACAATAACATTCTTAAGGATTGTAGTTTACTAAAGAAAATGCAAATAACTAAATTGAACTCTAAATTTTACCTGAATCATAAAGATCTAGATAAAATAATTAGAGTGGAAAAGAAGTAAATTAACAACCCTCTAATTTTTTTTAAGTTTAAAATTAATTATTTCAGAATTCACCAAAATATCTTCAAACCTTTCATCATGGATCACCTGATGAAGATATTAAAACAGCAGATTAATTATTAACAAAATAAAGCACAAGAAATGAAGCTAATAGGAGACAAAGCTTTAAAAATAAATTCATTTTTAATTTTGAGCATGCAGTGAAAGAAGAAGTAGAAATAGATAGCTGTAACAAAGCGAGGTAAGTTTCAATGAATAATCTATAATAAAACATAACTTTAGAATAACCACCACACACTAAAGCTAAATCGGATAATCTATTTGATAAATAAAATGATATGGTGATTACTAATGAGGATGAAATTTAATAGAAAGAAACTATTAATTAAGCCGAATCGCATAAGAAAATAAATTTAAAATCCTAGTAAGAAACTGAAAAAGAAGAAATAATTCAGTTTGAGACAGATGAAGATATCTTCAATTTATCAATCTATTCGGCAAATAAATCGAAATAAAGTGATAGAATAGACGAAGAGTAAGATAAGAATGAATCTCGAGATTTCTGTAGTAAACTCTCAAAAGAGAAAAGAACGAAATCAATATCATCTCAAAAGGCAGAAGAACTTGAGGAAAGTAAGGAATTTTTTTTTATTTTTTTTATGACAAGTATTTAATATTTATTCTTTCTAAATTGAGTATGATGAAATTTGTATTAATAAAATATATTAGAAATAAAGACGAAAATTATGGAAACAAAATAAGAAGAAAATAACAGTGGAGATGCTTTTTTGAGTTGAGTAATTAATTCTTTATGACAGAAAATAAAAGTATATGAAAGCCATAAAGTTAATCCTTTCCTTAAAGTTTATCAAATCCAAATAGATTTTTGGAATAATTTAATTGATAGATTATCCTTAAAATTTGTTTGACTATTAAATATTTTTATGAACTTAATATTTCTTACATTTATTTAATAAAATTCTTTATACTTATTTACACTATCTTTCCTTCTTTATTTGTATTAGCTTTTGTTTATTTGTTTGCTTGATTGCTTATGTTTTACTCTTATTATTATTTTTTCTGTTTTATTGATTTGATTGAAAGCTTATTTGTTTATTTGCTTGCTTTTCAGCACACTCATTTTTGATTGGATTCATATTTAAGAGGATACTAAACAAAATTTAAGAAAGTTTGCATTCTAAAGAAAAAAAACATTAAAATCACAAAGTAAGGAATAATTGGTAAAATTATAATATTCATTATCTTTTTAATTAATAGTTATCCATAATTGATTATAGGTGCAAAAAATTAAAAAAGAATAATATATATTCAAGATGTTAAAATACTGTAACACAGATAATTGCAATTTTACAAGCTTCTCAGCTTAAATATAGATTAAAAAGATGCACCTTATAGTTATTCTAATATTTATTATATAAAGTTGTGTTGCGCAACTGGTAAAATATGAAGAAGTCATTAAAAACAATTGTCTAATCAGTAGTCTTTATTAATCATCATAAATCAATAGTACTTAGAATTATTGTTAGATTTGTGAATATGGGTACTTTTTGTATGAGGGTTAGTGTTTTCCTATTTCTAATTGTGAAGTATCTTCTATTGACTTAGAGTATTTTTTATTTTTAATATTCATTCTCAATTAAAGAAATTATTTTTCTAATCTATCTCCTTTCTATCTCCAATTCTAATCTCTACTTTTTTCATTACACTAAATTTAGGAAAGGACTTGTTTTATGTTTAAATGGAAAATCTCTAACGTTTTATAATAAATAATTTTATGATTGTCCACCAGATTGCCAAGAATGCGGATTCACTAATGATATTCTCACTTGTTTTACTTGTATTAGTGGATATTATTTACAAAAAATATACTCTAAAGAATGGAATTTATAAAGCGTTTCTTGTACAAGGTTTTAGGATACTAATTGTGTAATATTTAGTGAATGTCTAAATGACCCGGAAACTTAATGCTGCTAGAAATGTTTAAATGGATATTATTTAGACAAAATAACATAAAAATGTATTTCGTGTTTTTCAGCAATTGCAAACTGCATTGAATGTGTAGATTTGAGTTCTAGTTTAGAAATCCAGTCTAATATAAATTGTACACAGTGTTCTAAGGGATTTTATTAATAATATGAATTTGATAAATGTAATTAATGTTAAACTTACTGCGAAATATGTGAATATAAATAAGTTTACTATTTTAATCCACTTAAAATGTAATATGGAAGCGAAAAAAGGGAATAATGTCTGTAGTGTAAAGACGGTTATGGATTTCATTAGGATGGAAAATAATGTGTTAAATGTGACGAAAATTGTCCTCTCTGCTATAAACAAATGAATAACTAATATCTTTATACAATTACTAATTAATTTAAGGCTTACCCAGTAAATGATAATAATACTGTTTTTAATCTTAAATGCTCACAAGATGAATATCAAGGTTAATGCATTGATGTATTTGGACGTAATTAAATAATTACCAATTATAATGAGTTTTAAAGCTTTTGATTCTCCTATTTTTTCAATTAAATATAAATTAATATTTCCAAGTGTGTAAGATATTGTTTAGAAATTGAAAAAAAAGATAATACTATTTTATTATCCCAAATCTCATTTAATTATAAAATCAGCACTTCTAGTTTAAGTTTTTTGGGGAATTAATAATTATTATTAAATGATGTATGAGGAAATCAGCTTATATTCTTATTATCTGTAGAATTCAGAAAATTTATTTTCTTTTTTTATTAAAGGTGTTACAAGAATGCAGTAATAGCCGATAAACAATTGCTTGCTGAACTACTGTGGACAAGCATTAGATAGCAGAAATATATAAGTTTAGTACCAAACATGTCTCAAATGTGCTAAAGGATGTAATATTTCGTTTTTTCACTAATTTTACATTAAGAAACAATTCTTATTTAATTAGTTTAGCCCATTCTGAAGAGCTCTTCTAAGTATACAACATAAGAATGTATTGATGATTGCCCAAAACAATGTTTGACTTGTGAAAAAGATCCAAGGACTAATTTAAAAACTTGTAAATAGTGTAGTAGTATAGGCGAAGCTACAGATTCAAATTATTTATTTTTTTAAAGCATTCTCAGTAGAATGCAAGAATTTTAGAATATTAAGCAATTTATATTTCCTCTTTTCTAAGTTTAATACTCAGACTAAGAATAAAAGCTGAGATGTCTTAACTGCTTTATTGGTTGCTAAATTTGTAGAAGTCTTAAAGACTTAAATTAAAATATTGACCTTACAGTAACAGAAAAAGATAAGTTGATTAATAATTTTAGAAATTTTTTTGGTGATAAAACTTTTATTTACCCTCAGTTAGATACAGTAATATTAATTTAAATTATTTATTAAATAAAATAATTAAATATTTGCTAACTTAAACAGATATTAACATCAAGACAATTGTGTTTGAAATGCGAAGTTGGTTACTAAATGGTTTATCCAGAATAAAAATGTTTAAAATGTTCTAGAGGTAGTTACTGTAGCTATTAACTATCATTAGCAGATTAAACTATTTTCTATTCTCAGTAATAGGATATCAAATCTTAGTTAGATTATTTTATGTAAACAAGGATAAATGATGCCTTCTCATATTATATGATACATTAATTTAACATTAAGGAAATAAGCTAAGTTATTCGTATTTAAAAAGGTTACTATAATTTAAAAGATATCACTTCCATCAATTATAACTTTGTAAGAAATCCTTATTCTTAATAGCTTAGAATTGCAAATTTAACTATAGTGGGGGAAGGAATTGGTATCACCTAGCTCAATATTAGCAACTATATGTCAATTCTTGATTTTGAGAATGTGAAATTTTAAAATATTACCATCATTTTATCTAAATAAGGTAAATTAATTAATATTATTTGATAAAATAATATAATTTATCTATTTATATTAATTAATTAATTAATTAAAGGGAGACTTATGATTGGGCAACTTTCTAATTTCCATAGTGTTGTTTTTTAAAATGTAGAATTTTCAAACTTCTAAGGAGCAGATAATGGGAATTTGCTTATCTTTGCCAATTTAAAAAAACTTCTATTTAAAAACTGTGTCTTTACTAATTTATTTATTGGATAATCTGATTTTGTTTAGTATATAGATAA
Organism: Tetrahymena borealis; assembly: GCA_000260095.1. NCBI lineage: Eukaryota > Ciliophora > Oligohymenophorea > Hymenostomatida > Tetrahymenidae > Tetrahymena > Tetrahymena borealis. Next base: position 128,321 of record JH651275.1, on the reverse strand, counting down.
ATCTCTCTTTTCAGAAAATGTTGAAAATGTGAATAATAAATTGATAATAAGCAAATGTCACTTTAAGAATTCCTCATTTGACAAGTGCTTTGCAAGTACCTATTATTTAAACAAACTGAGCTTAGATGTAATAATAAAGTAATCAAACTTTGAATCTGTAACATCAAATTGTTTTATCTCAATAGAAATGAAAAGTATCCATGATAAAGAAGGTAGTTTTTATACTTTTTAACTATTTCCTCAATCATTAATTTATTTTTGTAATATAATAGAAGCAACTATCGATTTTATGAATAGAAAAATTTTAATTTTATAGAATAATTTTTAGATTAGAATAAAAAATGATGGATTCTTTTTAAAGGATTCTACTCTTGATTATGTTTAGATGATTGGAAACACTATTTAATTTTAAGATTATGAGTAAACCTATACATCATAATCTACTGGGTTTTTATTCTACTAAGGTATTATTCAAGACACAGTAGTTAATAATTTTTAAGTTAAATCGGAGAACCTCATATTATTTGATCTAACAGGATTGCAATCAAATGAAGGTAGCAATATATGCATTGATTCCTAAATAAAAGTAATTAATTTCACTTTGGAATCAGAAAATACATAACTAATAAATGCTCCTATTTTTAAAATAAGTAAAATCTCATTTTAAAATAATTATATTTTATTTATTATAAAAAATTAATTTAAAAATAGAACCAAGCTAGTCAAATAAACTTAAATCTATTTACTTTGAAAATATTTTTATTTATCACTTTTTAAGATACTCATCATCGTTATCATATATATTTGATTTAACTGGATTGTTAAAAGTATCAATAACGCAATTCACTTGTTCAGATAATAATTCAGTTGGAAGGTACTTTAAAATTAAAGCAAGATCTGTTAATATAATTTAAGTGATGATGTAAGTTGTAAGCTAAAAGGAAACTTTATTTGAGATTGTTGGGTCTTAAGTTCAGATACAAAATATTTAAATAATCAACAATTCTATCTCATATATTTCAAATATTATCTCTTTTGAATAAGCATCAGTAGATGATTTTGGAGATATCACAACAATCAAAGGTTTCACATATGAAAATTGTTCAAACTACTCAAATTGTACAACAACTCCTGTATAAGGAGCTTGCTTTTAGGATATTTCGCAAATAGATCTGGATAAACAAAATGATAAATAATAATTTTTTCTTTCTTAAGAAATCATAGAAGATAATGTCATATTCTATTAAAAATAAGGAATTACTTAAATATTAATATCTAACATAAAACTTAAGAATGTGATTATTTATGGAAACCTTATTTCAATTGACTGTTTTGTTTAGCCTTCAATAATAAAAATATTTGATATATCATTTGAAGAAACAGAATTTGTCTAAGAATAAGAGTAATATTAATATGATAACAGGTATCTCTTCTATATATATGCAGAGCAATCATTTATAATTATGAAGGATATCATTTTTTATAAATTCAATGCAATCACTAGGAAATAATCCACAGAATAGATAAAAGAAGAATCAGCTGTCATCAGAGATTTCGAAAATAAAGCAAAGTCATTAATTTGCTTAATTTCCTAAATTATATACATTAAAGATATCTAAAGCACCTCTATATAAACAGATGAATCTAGTAAAGCAAAATTTTTAATTGTATTTCATTAAATAATTTAAATTCTTTATTTTATTAAACAGTTTTAATGCCTCAAACATTTATTGTTGAAAAAAACAAATTTATTTAGTTCACAGCTGAAACCTTTATTATAAAAGATTCTAAATTTGAATAATTCAGTGCTTCTTAAGGTGGGTTATTTATTTCGCCAGTGAAATAAAACACTAATTTATATATGTAGAATGTAACTCTGAGTGGAGTAGATTCAGATGGTGGGGGTGGAGTGCTGTATTTCTATTCTATACAAAGCTCAATTATATATATAGATATTAAAAATTGTAGATTCAGCAATATATCTAAAGACAATGGAGGATTGATAGCCATTGACAATACAAACGAGTAGATTAATATTAATATTGAAGATACTACAATCAAAAATATTTATTCTGATAAAGAAACCCTTGTTTCTATTAGTCAATAAGGATATACTAATATTTCTTTATCCAACGTGAATGTAATTTATCTAAATGATTTAGATTTGGTGAAATAATATTTTATATAAACAAAAATAAAAAGATAACTGAGGATAGCGATTTTAGCTATTAAAATAAACTGAAGAGGAATATGATAGATTTAGATTATGGAGATATTTATTTTAAAGATGTTTTAATATATTCATTATCCAATTATGATATTCTCTTTGAATTCGATCATGGTATTATTATATGGGAAAACTCTACCTTTAGTAATATTACCACTCATTCAGGGATTTAGATAGCTAAATTTACTTAGTATATAGTGTTCTTTAATACTACCTTCTAGCAAATTCATAGATATGAGGTGTCTGATTCAAGTAAAATTGATGAAAGCTCAGTAATTCTGTAAACTATAATAGGTAATTGCAATCCAGATATTTATATTTATATGGGAGAAGCAGTTATTTTCGAAAATGTAATGTTTGATAGCAACAAGGTGTAACCTTGTGGAGGCTCTTTTATGCAAATTTAGAACTCAAATTATTACTTCAATAATATTACTGTTTAGAATAATACTAATATAGAGACAATTTCCTAATAGCCTTATTCTTTCTTGTGTTTTGATGGATAGCATTACAAGAAAGATAAATTTGGAAATATTATCTAGAATTCTTCAATTGAAAATAATAAATTAACGAGTAATTCTATAGGAATATTTAGCTTTGAAAATCAAAAAGTTTATATAATTAAATCTAATTTTGCTAATAATACTGCAGTAAATTATTATTTTGATTAACTTAATCACATACAAATAATTTTTTTAATAATAGAAACAAGGAGGAGCACTCTATTTTTAAGAAACTTAATAAAGTTAAAAAATAAAGGATAATAATTCAGAAAGACTTCTATAAGAAGATACTGATATTTCTAATACTTTGAAATAATTATCATCCATTTAAGACAATTATAAGTTTATTCATAAGCATAATTTTACATATTAATTGATCATCGACCAATGTATATTTGAAAGAAACGAAGCTATAGAAGGAGGAGCTATTTACTTTGAAAATTAAAGAGGTACAACTACTAGTCTCTAGTTTGCAGTATTGAATTCTACATTTAAGGAAAATGATGCTTGCAATAATTCACCAGCGATTAGTTGCTTAAAATACATTCCTTCTATCGTAAATGTTAAATTTCTGAAAAATACCCTTTATCATTATCTTGAAATCAACCCTTTAAATATTGCTCCATCATAGATATCAGTATTTAATTCAACCCTCTAAAATGTAGAATTCTTATCTAACTTTACATCTGGAGTAGAGATTGATTCTAATATTACATTCAGATTTTAAGATCTTTATGATTAAACTGTTTACTTAAAGAACTATAGCACTGATCTACTACCATAAATGTTTTTGTAATACAATACTAGTAAAATAGCTCTTGACAACTACGAAATGGCTTCAGGAAAATTATATTTGGGAAATTTATCTTTCATTTATGAGCCAGGCAAAAATGCTACCTTTAGCTTAACTTCAAGACATATTATGACTCCTATTTTAGATGAGAATTCTATTGTAAAATCCTTTGATTAAAGAGAGTATGTTAAAACTATTACTGTAGAATTTAGAAAGTGCAAAGAAGGAGAAATATATCTTTCAGAAAGACTCTTATGCTAATTATGTCCTTCTGGGTCTTATAGCAGGTAGAGGAGTTAAAAGTAATAAGCAGATGTTTGTCTTACTTGTCCTGAGGGAGCTGAGGTATTTATTAATAATTATTATTAGTTTTATTAGATATTATTTTATATCATAATTCAGTGCCCAGGAGGAAATCTTATCTATACAAAAAGTGGGTATTGGTAAGACACTAACCAAAAGGAAGATGGCGATCAAATTATTAATTGTTTGCGTTAAGAAACAAATTGTCTCTCAAATTCTGAGAGTTCTTACAATAGTATAACAGATGAACTAGAGAAGAAATACTTTCCTTGTAAGCTAGGTCATGTTGGAGCTTTATGCCAATCATGTGACATATAAGTAAATTGTTTATTTATATTTAATTTAAAAAAACAAAATGTTAAATAAATAAAGGCTTTAAAAAGTGAAATTAGATTTTACTCAGATGGCATTTATACTTGCTCATCTTGTTAAGAAAAAACTAATCTTTATATTAAAGTAGCATTCGTTATGTTTGGAGGATTGGTTATGGCTTTAGTCACTGTCTACAGTATAATCGCTGAAATATAAAATAAAATAATCAAGAATGTCCTAAAATTACTTGGCATTCTAACTCTAGGAACCTCTTCTCAATATACCCCTGCATCTTCTTCCCTTTTCAAAATTCTAATTAACCATGCTTAAATTAATTTCATTGCTTTTTCACTGAATCTAGCTATACCAGAAACATTTAATTAAATTATTGAAACTATTACTTCCCCATTTAAGTAACTTAATTTTTTAAAATTAACTTTAATATGTGTTAATTTTGTGATAAAATTTAACATCTTTTATAAAAATAAAGGTTCCTTTAAACAGGGTTTGATTGCTTGTTAAGCTAGTACTTTAATTAAAAAGTAGCTTTCATAAAAACAATATTTTTTAGTTTTTAGCCTATAATATTTTATGTGCTAATCATACTATGCTTTGCTGTAATAGAAACAATTAAGAAAAGGTATATTAAGACATACTACTTTTATACTTCATGCTTTTTTGTGACTCTCTATTTAATACCTTAGGTGATCTAGCAATTGGTACTTGCAATATCTTGTTAAACTGTAGGAAATAGCAAATATCTTACAGCTGATATGACTGAATTTTGTTTTTCTAGTACCCACCTAATGTATATAAAATCTGTAATTATCCCTGGCCTAATAATATATGGCATTTTAATTCCAATTTTAATGATTACTATCCTTTGTATCAACAAAAAGCACTTTGAAAAAAACTATTTTGAAATTAAATATGGTTTTTTGTATAAAGAATTCAAATCAAATATGTTTTACTGGGAAATTCTTAGACTCTTGTTTAAAGTAGTAATTTATTCTCTTGTTGGAATCTGGAATAGTGAAGTTAAAACAAAAGGGCTAATTTCTATCCTAATCCTCATATTATACTTTGCCTTGTTTAAGAGAATGTAACCCTTCAAAAACTATGAATTTAACTTTTTAGAGTTAACTTCTATATCTATTAATATCATATCTCTTATGATAGTGGTATTTGCTTATAAGCTGAATTAAGTAGAATTTTAGATTTTCGTTTACATAGCTATGATTGGATTAAATTTCATCTTCTTTTATGAAGTATTAAGATAACTCTATACTATTAACAAAAAATCAATACTTAAGTTTAAGCTATACTTGAAATCTAAGTTGAAAGGAAAGCAATGTAAAATCTTTAACAAATAAAAACCAGCTATTTGCTAAGTAGATGAAGAAAATAAGCTTAAAGATTAACCTAAAAAGTTGCCTTAAGAATAATCTAAATGGAAGATAATCAGAGAATATTTTAAATTATATACAAAAATGAAAAAGGATAAAAAATATGCTGCTATTACAATATTATCTATTGAAATTTTAAAGAATTATTAGATTAAAAAAGCTTTATAGTAAGCACATATTGATTTCACCAAATTCAATGAGAGCTAGTAGATAGAAAAAAAAGAAAAATAATAAGTTAAACTGGACTCAGTCAGACATAACTTAACAAAAAAACTATTTAGAAGTTCTTCTACAAATAGAAGTGCAGGTAAACTTAAGTGCTCTTATAACAGCGATAATATCCTTAATACTTAAATAAGAGCAAGATCTTAGTCTACATCAAGTGCAGATGAATTAATGAACGATAGTAATTTCTCTAAACTATTTAAACACTCTGGAGATAAGTGTTTGAATAAATCAAATTCTTTTGAATTTAGAACTAATATAAAATTGAAAAAAGGGAAGATATAATCCGATGAAATAATAAAAGAAAAACCTGATCCTTAATAAAAATTCGAAAAGTAATTTTAATAAAGAAAATAGTAGACAATTGAAATGCCAGTTTAAAACAATTAATACAAAGAGAATCTAGTAATTAAAAGCGATAACATAAAACTTGAGTTCTTAAAAGAAATAAATGAAGACTAATCTGGGAAAAAAATAAAAAACTAAAATACTAATAATTTAGTAAGCTTAGAAAATATAAAAGAATAAGAAAAAAATACAGAAAATGAAAAAGAATAAAATTTAGTAATATTTTAAGACGTTGATGATAACCTTTCTGATTTAAGTGTATGATCAGATATTTTCAGCTTCTATTCATTTTTCACAGATAAAGATATCAAAATTTTACTAAATATATAAGTAAAAACTTTACTAATAAGCTAGCTACCTAATTAATACTTTTATTCAAATAATTTAAATAAATTAGACAATAAAAAAATTCTATTTGTTCTTTTATCCTCCTATATTTATATTTCTACTTAACCTTAATCTATAATAAATTAATATTCACTTTTTATAGTTTCTTTCTTATCAATTCCATTCTCTTAAATTACCATTTTCTATATTTAAAATTGTAACTTTAATTAATCAAATTTAAACCATAACCTATCAAATTTATTATGAAGCTAGCTTATCGACAAAGGTCCATGTTTTGACATGTGTTCTTTTTTTTGTATTTTTTAATAATAATTTTTGACTTTTATTCATACTGCTTATCATGTATGTGTAATTCCCTAAAGGAAAGTATATTCTATATTTCTTCATCCTTTCGAAATCATTTGAGAAAAGAATGCTACTTAAAGGAGTTTATTTTTAAAATTCCAATAAATTTTATTTGATCTAATCAAACAATATCAATTATTGCTATATCTCGTCTGACTATTAAAACTAAGTTTAAGAATTCAGCTTTTATTAAGTTATTGGTTAAACTTGAAGTTAGAGAGATTGAGATTAGTCCAGTTATGATAACTACTTTTCTAGCATTGTATTTGCTTTAGAAAGTTATTAGAATATCCCAAATTAAGAATCTGCATCATTATTAATATTTATTTTCCTACTAACATTCGAAAATTACTCAGAATAATTTTTTGAATAGTTTTTCGAAAAACTTTTAGGAATTATAACACACTTTTATTTTTTTTATTTTCTTTTTGCAAAAGCCGATTTTTATTATTCTACTGCACTATGATGATCATCAAATTGAACTCTTGATATTTTATAGCTTTATTGAGTATTTTAAGAGCTCAGTGTTGTACTTTTTACTATATCATCTTAACTTATAATAGTATTTCTGATATTTTGATAAGGTATCTTGCTTTAGCTAGGTATTATTTAAGGGATATTTGAGTAACTATTGGTTAAAGAGGGAATATTTTAATTACTTTTTTAAATTTAACCTTATCTACTCCCTTAGACAGCATGGTTTTATATATGAGAAGAAGCATTCAGATTTGATTAATTTTATTTGGTAAAATTAGGATTATATTGAGTAGAGCTAGATTGTTGATACAAATTAAATCCATCGATGAAACCATTTTTATCAATATCAAATAATGGACTTTCTTCATAGTCCTCTCTTTCTTCAATAATTTGATTTTCGACAAAATTAGAATTTATTTTATTTTAAAATGATTTAGTTTCATGCTTCATGCTTTCAGAGTCATCTTTTTCTTCTTTACTGTCTTCCTTACATCCTTCTAAGTGCTGCTCCTTTTCTTCGTCCTCTTCGTCATAATATACTTCAAAATTACTTCCTGCTTCAGAAGATAAATTACTATCCTCTCTATCATATTAAGCTATTGTATTATCTAAATCAATAATTTCTAAGATAGAAATATATTCAGGATTACTTGTTATTTTATCACAAACATCCCTCATTTAATTTACAAAGTGAATAGCATTAGTCCTTAATTTCAATTTTCTTTAAAATGGATTTCTTTCTGAAGGGACATTAAAGAGATATTTTCTTAGAGTATGGGAGGTATTCGCAGAGAAATGAACTTTGTCACAATTATTTTCTAAATGATATTTACTTTCACATATTTTGCATTTGATTTAAAGAAAAGGAGAGTTTTTTTCAAACAAAATGGAATCTCTTGTGACACAAAATTATTCAAAATCATCATTTGATGATTACAATATCTCTACAAACTCTTTTCTAGGGATCTTATACAAAGTAGTAAAATCACCACTTCTTGCCTGATAATCAAATGCCAAACCAGAAAAAAAATTCATTTCACCAAAAATTCCATTTTTTTCTTAAACAGAAAAGGTAACAGTATCTCCTTTGCTTTTCACGTTTTCTAACAAAACTATTAAAATTAAAAAAAACTTAAATTAAATTTTTAATAAATTAGCTTGAACCTTTTCCTTTTTAGACAAGATATAAAGCTTAATTGTTGAAACTTCCTTATTTAAAAATAATTTCATTTGGTAGAAAGCACTCTTCTTCTATAATTTGGACCGTTTTTTTTTTAATTTTTTCTGAAAAAGTATTACAAATTGACTAAAAGGATTCAATAACTTTTTGGTTAATATCTTATTAAATATCTTCTCTTAAATTTAAGGGAAGTCTCTTTAACACATGAATTGCCTCTTTATTATTTTTAATGTCTCCTTTTTCTTCATATAAATATTCTAGGAAATTGCAAACCTTAGATTGTATTTCCTTCTTCAAATTTTTCTTTCTCATGTATTGGTTGATAGTTTCTAGATCTTACTTAAACTCTCTTTTCTTTTTATTATCTGATTCAAGAATATCATCTATTATAACGACAATAATAAAATTCATTTGTTATTTAATCTAATAATAAAAATGATTAATTACTAATACTCTACATTATATAAGCAAATGTTCCAATAGTAGAACACATAACAATAATAGTAAAGAGAGACTCTATTACATTCAAATTATTTGAGGTATTTAACATAATTGTATTAAAGGCATAAAAGAAAGCATAAACATATTTTTCAGACCAATTAGAATTGTTTAAATCCAATGTATCAAGCCAAGTGTTATTAAAAGATAAATATCTTTGTTCTATCACAGCAGTAATATGATAAGAAATAGAAATAATATGACATAATATTATTAGCTTTAAGACAAGCTTAAATAATTAATATAAGTTATTAGCTTTTCCGATAATGTGAATGAGATGATCCATCCTTTAAAAGCTCTGTTTACTAGAAAATATTCTTATAAAGAAAATTGACTATACAGCTGATGATATTGAATAGCTATCAGATATTTTTAATACGCTAATCAACACTGATAATAATGAAATAAAATCTATAATAAATGTAGATTTAATATATTCCCTAAAAATTAAGAAGCGATCTGTTACAATCTCTCCTTTATTATAAAATCCTACAAAGAATTTACTGGAAATATCAATAAAAACTAGTAAAAGACTGATAATTTCAACTGAATGACTAATCGAATTGCCAATATAAAAGAAGAATATAGTAATAGAGTATAGAAAATAGAGTGATATAAGAGAGACCATTGAGAGGATGTTCAGGCAGATATTAGATATATTTGTAGGTTATATAATTGGGATTTTGAGAATTAACTTTTTGAACAGCTGTTTGATTTAAAAAGTAGAACTTAATAATTTCCATTAAAGAAGTGAAAAACACTTAAATATTTTTTTAGTTGCATTATTCTTCTCTTCGTTGTAAAGATGATAGCTTTTATCTTATATTAATTAAATATGGTTCGGAGTTAAACTTTTAAATCTCCTTTAAAACGTAGCTTCTAGCATTTAAAATAAAACTTTTTCGATTTAACGCCTTATAGTCTTTTTAATATTTTAAAGAGTGCGTTCTTCTTCCTCTTCATCTTCTACTTCTACTTTCTATAAATTTGTCAAAATTTTTTTAGAAAAGCTTTAGTTAATAGAATTATTTTATAACAACTGATTTTTCATATCTCTCAATTCTTTATGGTTTTATTAACTAGATCTAGCTCTTTTTTTAAGAAGATTTGACTCAACGTTTAAGTAGGAAGTATCTAAGTCCGTTTTCATTCCACTCAAGTCTGTTTATTTATCTTAAGATTAATTCCTTTAAATTGTTAATGCAATAGCTCTAGCTTAAGTTTTAAACCTGCTTTTTAAGGATAATTAATCATCATTTAGAGCCTACCCTTCCAAATTTTCTTAATTTTTATTATTCTATTACAATTTAGGACTTAGGCCTGGGCTTTAAGGCTAAAATACATTACCGAATTCATTAAATTTTTATTTTATTTTATTACTAGAACAAAATATCTCACTTTCTGTTTTTGTTGAAGTACCTTATCCAGTTTAAGCTCTATCATTCTACTTATCCTATTTGATGAATTCTATATCTGTTATAGAAATAGGTTAAATATTTTCTGAGCTTTCTCTCCTTGTAGATACTTACTAAAGGAGAATATGATCTTATTTATCAAACAGATTACCTCCTGATTGTTTTTGCATTCAGATATTTGTGTTATAAAAAATGGAAAAATATCTATCTTCTTATATCAAATATGAAAGGGAATAATTAAATATAAGTTTAATTGAATTCAGATTCTATTTGTAGAATGTATTTAGCAACCAATCTCCCTCCACTTATCAAGTTTAATAAAATTATTATTTTCTGTTTGATTAATGTTAGTTAATGCTTATCTTTATAGTTATTCTATAAGAACTTTAGATTAAAAACTCAATTATATTTATATAGATTAATTATTAAATTAATTTAGCAAACATTTGAAGATTATAAAATCTTTTGATTTTCTAAAAGTTTTATTTGATATTTAATAATAATAATAGGTATAATAGGAATTATCCAATATTTATAAGAAGTTTAGGAAATAATCTAAAATGATTCTATTTTTAATAAGTTATTTATTTAAATTAAATAACCTAAATATTTTAAATTTTATCATAAAATATTTTGTCATCATTAGGATATACTGATTAATTAGGGATAGTTTGGATTAAATTTATGTATAATTATGGTAGTAAATTATTATTTTTACAACTAAAATTGTATTCATTTTTTAATAGGAGTGGTTAATTATCAAAGAAAATTAATAGTTATTCTAAGCCCATAATTATTAATTTTTTGGGTAAAATATTATTTTCTTAAACAAAAGATAAGTCTAATAATTTAGAGTATTTATTTCATTTATAAATAAAGCACCAATTATCTTTTTCTTTGAAAATTGTGTTAAAATAATAAAATAAAAATAATAGAATTATAAAATTTAGAAGCTTTTATCTTATAATTATTGTTTTTTAATTCAATTCTGAGTTTTAAATCTAGCTTTAAAGCCTTGACCAAGATAAGAGTAGTAGTAAAATATTCTCTTTATTTCTAAGCTCAAGAAAGATAGTAATCTCATATGAAATATTAATATTAATAAATTTACTACATATCCAAAGTTTTGAGTATTTATTAACAATTTAAAAAATTAAGCACTTAATCACACATTCATAACTTTAAAATTTGTAATATAAAATAACTTTAAAATTATAATAAAGGAGTTATAATCTCAATTTTAAGTAGTAATATTATATTTAGTATTTTATCATGTTCCACAAGTCTAATCTCCTTCTTTTATATGAGTAAGATGCTATTCATTTGCAAAAGTGACTTAATATATAGCTTCAGAATTCCAATATCCATTGTTATTATTGGTAAAACTCCAATAAGCTTCATCATTAATTCTTGTAACCTCTTTTAACTCCCACTATTCAACAAATTCACCAAAATTTTTCTCATCATCTTCATCTTTGTAGTCATATCTATTCAAATATTCTAACTTTCCTAGCTTTTTTTCTAGATCTTTATGAATTTGACTATGTTAAGATTATCCATATTTGAAAAAATCAAGAAGCATACTAACCCAAAATACTTTTAAATCAGGTGCTAAACCTTATGATTAACCACTCCAAAATCTTATTATGAATACTTTTCCTTTGATTGATATAATTTGATATCTATAAATATCAGTCATATTAGTATGATATAATGTTAATTGTTTTTTATAGTATCAATTTATGTTTGATATTTGATTTATATAAATATTTAATTAACATCAATAATTTTGAATTCAATTTGATCAAGAAACCGCATAATTAATTCTGATTGGATTTTGCGCATTTTTTTAATGGCAAACATTATTAGTAAATTAGGGTTATCAAATCTTTCTAATAAAAAAATAAAATTGAGCTTTAATTTTCTAATTTAAAATATGAAAAAAGGATTAAATTCTTTTTTTGAGATCAAATTATCCTAATTTTATTAAAAGGACTAATATAGATAGAAATAGATAACAAACTCTGGTTTAATATGAAAATTTTGGAATTAAAAACAAATATTATAAGAAATTAAGTTTATAATATCTTTAAAATAAACAAACAATCTATAGTTGAGTTTTAATTTTCTATTTTAATAATTAACGATTCGTTTCTACTCTTATCATTTTAAGCTTTTATTAGTTAAAATAATCTAATTCTTATGATTAAATAAAAGTATTTATAGAAATAAAAAATAGAAGATATTTGTAATAGAGATAGTAAATTCATGGAGGAATTAATTTTTTCTCTTCTTTACAGTTATTTTTATTAGAAATGAAATTATTAATAAATACTATTTATTCTAAATAATTAACTACTACCCACTCAATCTCTTAAATAGATTAAATTTAGGTGATTATACCAGAAAAATATTATTAGAATTGTAGGGGTTTTAAATAATAGTCTTTAATGAGAATAGCATAGCTATTGTATTTTTTATATAGTTTGATCTGATAATTAAATGCTTAAAAGCTATTTTTGCTTTTAAAAATTTAGATAATAAAAATATAAATTTTAGTTGGTATAAAAAATAAGTAATAGTTAAATATCACCAAATTTAAGAAATTTGAGCTAATTTTAGAAATTAATAAAATGAATGATTATAGTTGATTGATTTTATTATTTGTAATTAGTTAATATTTAATATATAAGAGAGGGTAGATGGATATATGTACAATTTATTTAATAATAGTTTGATTATTTTATTTATCTATTTTATATTTTATTTTCTTTTTTTTTTCTTAATAAATATCTTCCATTCATTATCATATTCTTTCAATCAATCACAAGTCTTTTCAGATGTATTTGTGGAAATTCCTATCAATAAGGAAGGAAGGGAATCTTTTTGTAAAATAATTAATTATTGAATCAGGTTTAGAATTAGTTTATTTTAAGAGAGCTGTTAAAATAATCTTGGATGAGGCTTCACTGAAATCATTATTATTTCTCACACACTCTTAGAAGTAGCAGAACATTAGTGCAAAGAAAAGATTATTGACATAGTTGATAACAGATTATCTTTACATTACTTATGAATCTATTTTAGAAGTGGAGAGAAGGAATATTATATCACTAGTGAAAGCACTAGCTATTTTAGTTAATGGAATTTTTTATTAATTATTAATTATTGGAGCAGCCTCATAAACATATAAGAGGTGAAAAAATATTTCAGAATGAAAGTCTGAGAAGGCAATTAAAAATAGGTTTGAGAGGACATTAAGATTATCAATCGCCTATTGGTCCTGCATAATTTTACTTGCCTTTGTATTGACTTATTAGTAAAATCTATTAATTTTTTGTAGTAAATTGCTATTGTTTTCCTTTTATAATTTTTTAGTATTGTACATATACAGGATTATATTCTTTTCTATTAGAAGATTCTTTGGTAATTATTTCTTTATAAAGCACTGCAAGCAACTAAAGATGTTAAATTAATTTGAATTATCGCCATATCCTTCCTCTTCCTATTCTTTTTCTTTTTCAATTTAATTTTACACTTTACTCATTTATGCAATTTGATTCTAAGTAAATTTATTTTAAAGTGTCTTTTCTTGCATGTATATTTATTTAAAAAGATTCCACAATTCTATGAAAGAAGATGAAGAATCATTTTCGCTTTAAGAAGAACTTTCATCTCTTGTAACAACTACAGTTGATTAACATTCTATTAAAAAAAATAATAATGAACATACTCTTCTTGTAGGCACAATCAATAAAGAAAAGAATAAATTACTTGGTTTTGAAGATTCTATATCTGATGGAAGTTGATCAGTACTTATTGAAGCAACTGTGCTGATAGAGGAATAATTTGATTCACTCTCATCTAGGAAACTTTTCTTCATCCCTTCTCTAAAGGATTTATCTCCATCATATGATTAGTCTCCAGCCTTTGAAGTAGAGGTATAGCTAATCTTTTATTTAATATAATCAAGGGATTACTTTATTTAGATATCGTTTGATTTAGAAGATAAAACTTATTTAGTTAATTCCTAAAGTTGCTTCACTTATGAAGACTTAGAAGTACTCTTTCTTTTAGGCTCATCCTTCAAATTGATTTCTTAAAGTTATTATTCTTGATTCTTTGAAGTTGTCATAGATATTAAATGCTTATAATACTAAACTTTAAGGTATATAAATATTTAATTTAATATGTATTTATTGATTCGTGTTGTTTTCCAATAAATTATTTATAATATTTAATTTCTCAAATTTTTTATTATTATTTTTCTGGTATTACTCACTCTTTTTCTTCTTAATTTATTATCATTATTTTTTATTGTCATTTTAATTAAATAATCAAATTTGATGTGAATATTTTTAAAAAAGTGAAAAAGAATGGTCATTAATAATTAGTAATTCTAAATATTCCTATGTAAGCTATCTATCATAATATCAAATATTGAATTTATACTTCTATTTTAATTATTGTATTAATTAAAAATTAATAAATTAATGAGTGATCCGTCATATTTTACACAAGTATAATTGAAATGAATCATAATTTCTGATTTCATTCTTTCTATCATAAGATCAAATTAAAAATATAATAAAAAATTAACCTATTTTAAATAAATAAAATTATTTTGAAGCTTAAAATAGATGTAAATCAATTTTGAACATCATAAAATCTATCTTGATCTAATTTAAATAAATATCAAATTTAAAAGTAAGTAAAAGAAACTATAAGTATTCTAAAATGAGTGGCTTTTTAAGAATTTTTAATCAAATAATTAGATATTTTCTTTAATTCAAATATAAAAAAGAATAACATATGTTTGATGTTTAGTAATAATTACTATTATTTTCTATTTTCAAACAATTTATTCTTTTTCATTCAAGTATTATTATTTATTTCATTAATTATAGAAAAAGGATCATTTAAATTTGGGTGAGTGTTTATAAAATTTATCTTCATATGATAAAATATTAATTTAAAGATAAGCTTTTAATTAAAATTTTTAGAATTATTATTAAATTAAAATAAAAAGAAATAATAGATGAATTTTTATTTTATTGCTCAAATCTATTTCTACTTCATCATAAATGTAATTTTATTTTTTAGAAACTAGGAATATCATATATAAATTAAGCTAGAACATTCGAAAATACTTAGAAATTCCTATTGTAAAGTATTTATTAAGGAATATAAGTATATCTAAATAGATAGATAGTAATTTTAAGAATAAAAGTGATGAAATAAATTTTATAATATTTTATACTTTTTAATTGATATTTATTTATGATATTGATGATTGATAGATTAGAAGATTTAATTTTTAATGTGAATAGCTAAGAATGAATGATACATTTTTGGGTAGAATACAAGACTGAGTAATCTATGTAGGAATGAATACATTTGTGAATTAAAGAAAAGTGAAGAATATACATGAAAAGATATAAAATTAAAATATTATCCATATTTTCTATTTAGTATTATAGCAATCTATCAATTATTTAAATTTTTATATATATTAGTATCTCATTTATTCTTCTTGGTAGGCTTTTTGGGTCCAACAAGTTTAAGAGGAGCTTTAAGTTCGATTTCAATTTGATGGGCTACTTTAGAAGTAGCATCTTTATTTTCTTTAATTTTAACTGAACATCCAGTTTCTTTTGCATATGTGAGGAATCTTTTGGGTTCGATTTTAAGGAATGAAGCAAGAGGAGCTGCATCAAATTTATAATCAAATATCATAAGGGCCAAAACAATAATATAAGAGATAAGCTTATCTTTTAATGTCTAACTACGTTAGTAAACAACTCCACTGCTATTTTAGAATGCTTGATAGAAATTTTTGAGAATGTTTTTAAGAAGAGAGGCTGGGATATTGGTTTCCTTGCTAACATCTTCCAAAGTTTTACCACTTAGTTTAACCTTATTGGCAATACGGAGAAGATAATCAAGGTAGACTAATTGCTTGGAAATTAGGGTACCATTATTACGTCCACCAAAATGGGTTTAGAAATCGAAAAGTAAGTTACGAATAAAATAAGTCATTGACTTTGATTCGCTCTTTAATAAATCACGCTTCTTAATATATTCTGCAGCAAAAGCTAGATTAGTCATATCTTCGGGAGTAATTATGCTACTTAAACTGTAAACTTCGGTTTAGTTTCTAGTTTCCAAATCAAATTCAGGTAAAAAGTCACGCTTGCTTTCAATCTCTTAGTCTCTTTCACGAGTAACATGGTTGATAGCATCAGCTTCAAGCTCGTCACCACGTTCTTAAATTTATTCCTTTAAGTTTGATGAAAGATTTTATTCGTGGACGATGTTATTTTGCATTTATTTAACTTTCTTACGAGATTTAACTGTACCGAATTCCTCAACAAGCATCTACTTCTATTCCATATGAGAAGTTTTGGTCTTGGCAATATTGGAATCAATAGTGTGAGAGTTTTCGAGTTCTTTACGAGTGTATTGTTGAAGTTTAAATAATTGTTCTACTTAGAATAATTTAATTGTATTTGTCTTTTCATCCTTTATACCAATTAAATAAGCGGAGGAACATTAATTAACAGCATTATTACTTTCTCCTCCATTTTCATTTTCGTGGTTGTTTCCATTATTCAAATTACTGCTTTAAACACCAGAGCAATTCTATCCCTTACCAATTATTTCAAGAATATCATTAGACATTCTTAATGAAGTTTTCTTCTTATTCTTCTCCTAAATTCTAACCTTGATTGATTTCTCAAAATCTTCCTATGGGGGAATATTTTATTCAAAGTTGGCTAAGAAAGGACCTCTTGATTCGGCCTTCTTTTTCATGACTTCTACTTATAAGCTCATTCTACTTTGCTATTGGTTTTATTATTCACTATTAAAAGTATATTTAATTTTCGCCAAAATTAATTTTGCTCTAAGTTTTATATTATTTTTTTATAAATAAAGAAAAGCTCGCTTTTATTATCTTCAAATCTCTAAGCAGATTAATTCATTTAATATCCTTTGCTTAATATTCTCTTTTTATGGAGTCAGTCAATCAATCAATCTTGAATATTGTAATTAGATAGGATTTTACTCCTATGTCTTTTTAACGTCTCATATTGATTTGTTTGATAGAATCTGCTAATAATAGAGATAATTTTATAAACATTTTTGAATTCTTTCAATTAAATCAACCAACATCCTTTTAATTAATATATATTTAGATCAAATCTTTGATATCTTTGAAAGATAGAAAATCAAAAGCTTCATTGTAATATAAAGAAATAAATTGCAAACAAAATCTGTGGTACTTTAAAATATTTGAAATAGTTCTTTAATTTAAAAAGTCCAACAACAAAAGTAGAATTATAAAAATAAAAGGTTTTACAAATAAAAAATAATTATGATCACATTCAAATTATCTAAAAGTGTCTTTAGCCATTCTGGAATCTCCAAGAATATTTTATTCTACAATTTCTCATCACATTTCTTTAAAAATCTGCATCTTAATCCCTATTTGTTTGCTAATTTAAAGGAGAATAAAATATTTGAACCTACATCTATTCAATCCAAAGTCTGGTTGCTTTTTTAATTATTCTAATCTTAATTCTCATTACTTATTCATAACCAGCATTTTCTTTTTAAAAAATATTATTTGATGGTTTTTGTGAATTCTAATATTTACTCTTAATATATAAAATAAATTAGAGTTTGGAAAGTGTCCTTTAACCACAAAATTCAGTAATTACTGCAGAGACTGGAAGTGGCAAAACCCTTTGCTATCTTCTTCCAATATTAAATGATATACTCAATAAAAAATTAGATTAAGATCCTTTAGTATACAAGTAAAATAGCCCTAGAGGAGCCATTATCTTAGTTCCTACTAAAGAACTTGGCGCTTAAGTTTATGCTATGATAAGAAGACTTGATAAAAAAAATAAGATTGATGTTTCAAGAACTGGTTCAATCTCCTATATTGCCCCAATTGTCCATATTTTAGTATTTTTCTCATTCATTTTGAAGATATCCCATTAACTTTAGAAAATCTATCAGTTTATAAATTAGTTTAAAGCAAAGATTTTAAAATTTTAATTATCTTAAAAAGATTGGCTGATAGATTTCTAGAAAAGTTTTTGGAATTTTATATTTTTTAGATTTAATGAATGGCATTTTTATAAAAAATTAATTAAAAAATATTTATAATAATTTTACAGAGTGATGAAACCTAATCTAAGGATCCAAGTATACAATCAAGACTTGGATAATTAGCTTATGAGAGTGTAGTAAGAGGTGTGAATTGGAGTTCTTTAGATATTCTTGTTACCACTCCTACTTAATTAGAACCTATGTTACAAATAAAAGATAAAACTAATCCATACGATGTTGATCCTAAGTAAATGATTTAAATTTAAAAATGATTTGTTTATAAAATAAAATCTTATAATAGATTTATTGTAATTGATGAATTTGATTTACTATTAGGAGATACTAATATTGCTAAAAGCACTTTAGCTATTCTACAAAGATTTAACAATCACCGTACAAACCCTAATAATATTAAAAGATAATTTATTCTTGCAGGTGCTACTTATCCCTTAAGAATAAATCACGAAGAAGGGTTGAAATTTATTGATAGAGAGTTTAAAAACCCAATTAATTTCGAAAGTGAGAATTTCTATAAAATTAGTGAGAAAATGAAACATGTTGTAATTAAAGTTAATGATTATTTGAGTGCCAATCCTTAATATTCCATCTAAGATATATTAGTTGATTAAGTTAAAAAATCCCCTTCCAAGAGAATTATTGTTTTTGTTTAATCTTAAGAAACTAGTATTTCATTATCTGATTATCTTTCCTAAAATGGAATTTAGGCAGTACCTTTCCATGCAAGTAAATATTTTTATTATGCCTAAATTAATTATTAATTTTTTATTTATATTAGAATTATCTACAGAAGTAAGAATGTAAGCATTAAATTAATTTGATGAAGGAAAAATTAGGGTTCTTGTAAGCACTGATTTAGGTAGTAGAGGACTAGATTTTGAGAAAGTAGATCATGTTATTTAATTTGATTTTGCATTAGATGCTGTAAGCTTTTTACATAGAGTAGGTAGAACATGTAGAATGGGAAAGAGTGGAGTAGTTACTTCCTTTGTAAGAGAAGGTGATGAGTTCTTTTATGGAAAAGTTCAATAACTTATATGTAATAACAAAAGAATAGATCCTATTATTAGTAGAAAACGTTCTTTAAGTAAAAATCATAAAAGAAGATAGAGTTCTGATGAAGAATTATCAAGTGATGAAGAATGATTTTAAATTAATGAATATTTTAAATTTGGATATAACTAAATTTCTAAAAAATCTATGTAATCTAATTAATTTTATATGTTTATACAATTTACATTAAATAAATCTTCTAGCTTGGCAAAGTTGGGAGACAATTATTGATACATTTTAACTAGCTCAATCTATTTTATGGGTTAAATATGTTACTCTAAATAGATTAATTATAATTATTTATATTTTGGATGAAACTTTTAAAGAAAGTACAGACATACAAGAAGAGGAAAACTTATATAAAATAAAGTATGTAAATATAGATTGGATTTTAATTAATATTTTATATAAAAATGATAGCAATTATTAGAGAAATTAAATTACTATTCAATGTTATCAATATTTATTTACAAATTTATTAAAAGAAGAATATTTTAAGATTTCTTATTAATTGTTATATCAATTTTGTAAAAATTTTTTAGTGGAATTTATCTATTTATCTAACTAACTAGCTAGCTATTTTGGTTTTAGCTTATGAGCTAGCTAACTAACTAACTAAATTAAACTTATTAGTTAATTTCTATTTCATTAGTTATTTTTATTCTTAGAACGCGATTTAATGCTAGAACTTGTTTATGATTCAAAAGTTTATTCAATTATTTCATAATTATTTAAAAAATTGAGGTTGAGATTTTATTGTTGATGCTATTTCATTTGCTAATTTTTATTTGTACTCATACCAAAATTTTTAAAATTCTAGTTATCATACAAATTGGAAGGAGTTCTATTCTACGATTCATCATTAGAAAGAAGCTATAATTATTTTTTTTTGTTATTATTTTAGTTTAACTAATCATTGATCTATTATTAAAGAAGTATTTGTTGCTTCTTCTAATTGTATTATGCCTGTTCTGATCTACTTCTTAAATGAGCACTATTAAGATTTGCAAGATTTTGGATATTTTGCAGCTAAGCAGACTACCTCAAAATATTACCTCCAGTAAAATTACTGTTTATTTAAGGGTTTAAGTTAATTGGAGTTGTTGTGTTTGTAGAATTCTTAGCACTATGTATTCCCATAGAATAATTTTCATCTAATTATTGTTACAATCCGTGATTCTCTAAATAATTTGTAACATCAACATAATTCATAGTCTTATTCATAATATTCTATTTAGATCCATCATAAAATGATATAGAAGGAGAATTTGTGCTTTTAATTCTTTTCTATAATGGTGATCGATTATTTGAGGATCTTTAATTCTAGATTGGTATTATCTTTTAAGCATCACTCATATTATTACTATTTGAGTTATTTAATTAATAGCCTTTAGAGTCAATTGATGTGAAATAGTTTTACTACTGCTATAGTTATTAGAGAAGTTGAGCTTGATATTATACATTATTACTTGAATTGGTGTGAGCTGTTGAGCAACCATTGCTACTCTAGCTTGATGGGGTTATTGTTTGGAATTTTTGTTTATTATTCAAAATAATATCATTATTTGTATAATCATCTGCATTTAAACTTTAATATTTTTAAATCTTTCCTTTAATAGCACTCTTTTTAGACTTAGTACTATTTGAACTTGTATTGGCATTATTAGGAGTTTAACTATTACTATTAAGATAATTGCTGTTCAATGTTAAATTCATCTTCTAGTTTTTATGAGATGAGGTCTATCTCTTATGAGAAGTGCTTTGAGGTTATGAGCTTTAAGGAGATCTACTTGGAACTTGAATAGTATTATTTAAATTAGACTTTTAGGTATAGTTACTTTATTAACTAGTAACATGCTTACGGGATGCAGATTAGCTATTAGGCTCATGATCAATAGATCTAAATTCACTTTTCTTTTAAGAAAGAGGTGAAGGAGAATCATTTTTTATTCTATATCCTTTCCCTTTTGTTTAATAATGGTTGAGACTGCCACTATTTTACTAATCCTTCTAAAAGAAATGTTAGTATTATTAGTATTTATTTTTTGAGGTAGAGGAAATGCTCATGTTATTTTATATAGGTTAAGAGCCTTAAAAAGAGGTATTATGTTGGTTTTGATATTGAAGAGTATTGTTCAACTCCTCTTATCTTGATCTACTTCTAGAAGGTGGCTTATTTATTAAATTTCTATTATTAATTGTTGAATTAGGAATTTAATGGGGATTTAACCCATTTTGAGGATTTATAGGTACATTATTAAACTAATTAATTTAGCTAAATGAACTATTAGTATTAGTCTAATTCAAAGAGTTATTTGTGTTTGTTTAGATAAATGAATTATTAGTGTTGGTTTAATTGAGGGAATTATTGTGGTTAGTTGAGTTTATTAAAGAATTGTCTAATGTTTAGGCAGCCAGGTTCTAATTATTCAAAGTCAATCTAAGATCAACAGTGATATTGCCTCCTCCTCTCTTAGAGGTCTTATTTGTATTTATAAGTTTCCCAGAGATAGGAGATATGAGTTAGTCATTATTACTTTAATGTTAAAGAGTTTGATGAGTGTGGAGAGGTGATATGATATTTCTTTATTCACTCCTACATCTAACCTAATCTATGGTTTAATTTAATCTATTATTCTGTATCAACTTTTAATATTAAATTGATTAGTTTTATTATTACAAAGGAGTTTGTTATTGTTGTTGTTACTGCTGCTGCTAATTTATTAACACCATTGCCATTTGCTTACTGTTTCTGCTATTTTTTCTAAATTTACTTATATTTAAACCTCCTGAATTATTTTAATTTAATGATTGTTAATACACTTTATTATTAGAATTACTTAAAGAATTATCAGCCCCCTCATCATACTTCAACGAAGTGTTATGCTTGCTTTTCTAAATACTATTATTTATCATCCCAATTGATTTAAAAGTTGAAGAAGGATTAAATTTATTATTTTAATCAGCACAAAAATCATCTTCCATATCTAACTCATTCTTTGTCTAGTTGAATTCGGAAAAGTTATTGTTACTTAAGATTTCAAATTTTAAAGTATCTCCCCAAGGACTTCTGCATCTACTTGACTATTAAGATCTACTTCTTTCTTTTTTCATTTTACTCTCTTCTTCGTCTTAGCCTTTATTTTAAATATTCTTGAGTGCTTATTGTAAATATTATGTTTCTTCTAATTTTTATTATTACTGCATCATTAACTACTACTGTTAATTTACTTAACTTTATAAAAATTATTGATTAACTAATATTTGTTGCTAAAATGCTGTTTATTAATCGTCCAATTTAATTGTATTATTGCCATTTTTATTGTTGGAAACTGATTACATAAATTATTACTATTACATAGACTATCCTAAGGACTATTATTCCGAGTTTCTATCATTAGATGAAGTACTCTATTGATTTTGTTATTATAAAGACTACTAATGATTTATTTATCTTTTAGGCTATATTGAAGTGTATATAGATGTGGCACTTTTGCCTTAATTATTGGAAAAATCTGATTTTTCATATAATTAATAGTTCATAGAACTTTGCTGAGATAACTTATGATTGTTCATAGTTTTTTAATTCTCATCCATATTTGAATTATCATCAACCTATTTTTCTATCAAATCTTCTAAGTTTTTAACTTTTTCTATGAGCTATAAATTCTAATCCTTCGATTAATTCATTTTTTTCTATAAGCCTGCTAATTAGCGTTTTGTTTCTTCAACTTAATTTTCTAAAAATATCATAAAAAATGAATTAAATTTAAATGTTTGCTTAATTGAATGTACCTTTATCAAGGAGCTATTAGTTGAGATCATCAATAAGATTTTAGTAATCTGAAATTCTATTTTCATAATTTTCTTTTACTTTTTCTAACTTTAAAATAGAAATTAAAGACGATAGATAGATTATTTATAGATATATTTACTTGCTCTTATAATTGTGTATTCTTAGTTTGAAGCTTTTAAATCTCTTAATCTTTTTCAGCAAATTTCTTTTCTTCATTATCTTTGGTTATTTTATCTAAGTTCTTTTTGAGTTCATTATTTTCCTTTTTAACCTCCTCACATTTTTAATCCATATTTTTCATTTGATTCTCCTAAAAATATTATTAACGTTAAAATTAGCACTCAGAGTCTTTAAATATTTAATTAAATAAAATGAATTACTTGCTGATTCACTTTATTTTATAATATTCTCAGTTATTAAAGGAAGATTTTGGTTGTATCTTCATCAGATCCTGAAACTTCACTCTTCTTTGAAGAAATTAATGATACTTTTGATCCACCATTGTTACTATTATTTGTACAACTATTATTCCTATATTTAGGAGTTCCTAATATAAATTAATATGTTTGATGGAAGCTTTGCTACTATCCTTCCCTTTTTCCACTAGGCATTGCTTCGCCTACAGACATTTCTTCAAAATCCATAAATCTATCTCTAGTTACAGCTATTTTTTAGATTTATTTTATACGTTTATTATCAACATTTTATAGAATTTAACTAAAATTTTGCTTAAATAATAAAGTGATGTTACATGACATTGAAGAAGGGCCTTTTAATTTAGTATCAAATGAAGAAGAGTATGTATTTATTTTATAAAAGTGATCTATGTAAAGTACCCAAAAAAATAAAAATAATTTTTTATTTAAATATTTTAACAATTTTTACTGCTAGCATTATCTTCACCATCAGTTACTGATTCATTTGTTAAATTAGCTTAGCTTTAACGCGAGGAATCTATTAATTTTAGATAATATTGATTGATAACATGAAAGGATTATGAAAAGAAGGAATCCAAAATTGACTACTTAGAAAATAGTTTTTTTTGTAAAATAATTAAATGAAATAGCCTACCTATTTTATTTTTCACAAATGCATTGTTGGCTACTAAAATTTTATTTATATTTTCTATTTCTTTTGTATTATGCATAGATACTTCTCCCTTTCCTTTCTTCTAATCTCTTACTATAATAATTATAAAGATATTATCTTTGATCAAATCAATACAAAAATTACATTGTTACCTTTTAATTTTTTTTAAGATTAATGTAAATCAATTTATAAAAAAGAAAGAAAAAAAATTTGAACTTTTTTTTAAATGTTATTAATCAATCACCAACAGAATACTCTTATTTTCATATCAAACTGATTTGTTATTAATTAAATAAATGTATTTTCAAGATGTGAATATCATCAAAATCTTCTTCATTAATCTTTAGTTTACATTTTTCTTCTCTACTTCTCCAAGTTACTCCTGCATAGAAAAGTTTATTTTATTTACTAAAATAACTATTAAAACGAATTATTTAAATAGAGTTAACAACATTAAAATATAGTTAAATTATCCCTTAGTTTTAATGTTTAAAAAAGATAAAAGATAGTATAATTTAAGATTTATATAATTTGTGTTAAATAATTTAACGAAAATATCCAAAAATTATAATTAAGTCTTCAATATATTTTATCATATAGGTAACTTAGAGAAAATGAAATGAATACTGCAAAAATAATCAAATTGAACGACTATTATTTAATAAAAATAAAGATATATTAAAATTTTTAATTTAATAAATTTATTAGAATAATTATAATAAGCATATATTTAATACATTTATGCATTGCAATTTAAAAATATTTTTATCAATTTATTCAAAGCAGAATCAGCTTATGATATTATTTATTTTATAAGTAACCTTTATTCAAATATTTTTTGAAAATTAAGATAAATATTATCATAAAGATAATATACATTACTATGATAAGATTAATTTAGGTATGATAATTCTAAAAATATTTATATCTAACTATATTAGAAATTGATTAGGTTGATAGAAACTTTAAATTTATTACTAAATACAAAAAATAAATACAATGATAGGAGAAATCAACTTGTTAGAACTACAAATGCAATTGAATATTCGTTTTCGTGAGATATTGATACGTGAATATCTTATACTTGTAATTCCTCTTTGAGGATTTTTCTATTAGTTTCTTCAAGCTTTATTATTGGCTTTGGAGAATTATTCTCTTTTGCTAAATACATATAGGGAAATATCAACTCTCTTTTTCCAGATGCCTTTACAATTGCTTCTTTAAAGGCCCATCTATTTTGATAATGATACAATTTTTCATATATATAAAAAATTAGTATAGAATTTGTTTACCTTGATGCTAAGTACTACGCCTTTTATTCTTCAGTAGACTTTGTATTAAACTCATCTATTTCTAATTTATGCAAAACCTTATTTAGAAACCTTGCTCTTGTTGTTCCTTATAATATTTTCATCATCCTCTAATTGCAAACTATATCAGTTCCTATTCCAAATATTTTATTCATATATCTATTTGCTTAATTCTTTATTATTATTTATATTAGGTTAACAAAATGTTGTTGCTGTTTTATGAAATATATATACTGATAATAATAATTTATCTTTATATTTAATTATTAGATGGTATTGTTTATTCTTCTCTACCAAAGTAGGAATTTAATTATTATATAGATTATCCAGTAATCAGAAACTAAGATTTTCTAGATTTTTAGTTGATGAAATATTTCACTCATAGAGTTAGCTTATATTTTTAAGAGAGATAAATCATTTTATATTTAATTCAAACACACAAAAGAAAAGTATTTTGGAAGGAATAAATTAATTTTTTCTGAAATATAAGATGAGGTAGGATATAATAGAATAGTGAGCAATGAATGATATTAAATGAATAAATGTATATAAAAACATATTCCTATTACAACAATAATTGTTGTAATAAGATTTCATATTATCTGTATAACTATTACATTTTTATTCCTTTTAATTACATCCACAATTAAAAAAAATTTAAATTAACAAAATCAAATATCTTCTTTGAATGCTTGGCAAACAAATAGAGAATCTTCTTGAAAGATTCTATCTAGTAGTTTCGCCTAAAAAGCAATTATAAAAAATCAGCAGCATTAAATTTTATTCTTATTAAAGTTATTATTTCTCTTTTTATAATCAGTTTTTACTAAGGCCTAATTCTTATCTAGTTTGAATAGCTTGGTCTAATTAGTCTTACATTTTATTTCTCATGTTCTTTATCTTTGTATTTAATAATCTATTATTACCACCCTATTATGGATTGGCATTGGGCTTTATTTCGAAAGGTTAATTCAATTTATCTTGCTTTCTATCAAAGTTTTCTAAATCTTTAATTGTCCAATCTTTATAACCTTGTAATTCTTACTTAGCTTCAGCAAATTCATCATAATCATCATCTTCTTCATCCTCAATCCATCCCTCTAGCCAGCCTTTTTCTTCTAGTGTTGGGAAATCATAACCTTTCTTTCTTAGTCTCATCATCTTTTTCGGTGTAGCAATATATCTTATATAGAACATCAAGAAAGCTACACAAAGAGCTGGGTATAAGAAATAGTTTTTGAAATGCCAAGGAGTATATTTAGGGCTCCATAATATACTTTTTTTATAATATTCGTGCAATTCTCTTCTTTCAGCCAGAATTACATCATAAGTATGCTTATATGGATTTGTTTTAGATGTACCTCCCTTCACAATAAATCTTGGTTGGAGGTATAATGTATTCTATAAAACTTCCTTTCTTCTTTCTGGAGTTGCAAATCCAGGATAGTCATACTTAGATGCCTATTTTAAAATAATCTGCTTTGGATTTATTTTAAACATTTCTGATGCTACTAATATATAGTACGGTAACTATTCCCTACTTAATTCCTATTTTAATTAATTTGATGATATTAATAATAAAGCTATGAAAGGTCTAAATTATTATATATTTTTTTTTCTTTATTCTTTTTTTCTATCAACTACTAACTTACTTAGCTATAAATTTTTACTATTGTTTAATTTAACAAGGATATTACTTATATTCTTATAATTTGATTTTAATATGGCGAGTAAATATTAAAAGTTGATGAGAAATTCTTTTGATTTTTTAGATATATTTATATTCGAAATAGAAGTATTACATACATATAAAATAGAATGCCGTATTTACAAATAGTGTTAATTAATGAGGAGTATATATAAAAATTATGGGTAGAAATGTAGTTTTTTGTTTGTTTGTTTGTTACTAAATGAGGTTATTTGTTGTAGGGTGTGAGATCAGTTAAATTTTTAAGAAAATAATTTGATCCACTTTATAATTATATAAGTCTTAATTCAAATGATTAAATACTATCTCTTCTCTAAAGAAATCAGATCAAAAATGAATTCATTATTGATTACTCATGCTTTTCTCAGAAGAGTTAAGGTGGTTCTTTTATAGTTAGTTATTTGAACCCTTAGAGTCTATTTCTAAAGCTGTTGAGTAATCTGCAATAGCAAGATCTAATTCACCAATGCTATAAAGTTAATTTAAAAAATATTAATATATGCTTTGTTTTACAAATAAATATTTACGAATCATAGCAGCAGCCTCTATTGAAATAAGCATTGGCATTATCCTTGTTATGAGCAATAACTGAAGTAAAATCCTCAATAGCCTTATTATATAAATAATGATTTTAATATAATAACTACAATCAAATAAACAAGATTTTTAAAAGTAGCTTACATTTCTATAAAGTCCCATTCTTTCATAGCAAATTCCTCTATTATGGAGAGCATGAATATTTTTGGGTTCAAGAGCTAATGCTCTAGTGTAATCACTTACAGCTTCCTTATAAATCTTAAGCTTTGCAAAGCAGTATGCTCTATTATTAATTGTTTTAGCATTTTCAGTACTATATTCCATTTCTTTTGTGTAGCAATCAATTGCCTCTTCATAATTTTCAAGCTTCCTGTGCACAAGTCTATCAAATAAGTAAAATAATTTAATTTAAAACAAAACAATTAAATAAATAAATCAATACCCTATATTTGAGTAAATGATTGGATTAGTAGAATCTAGTTCTAGTGCAGCATTAAAGTCTTAAATAGCTTCGTTCAATCTATTTTTTAAAATTAAATTATTAAATAAAATAAAATAAATCAGTCTATAATTAATTACTTTCCCATATTACGAAGGCTACAAGCCCTGTTATGAATAAAAACAGGATTGTTGTGGTGTAGTTCAATAGCTTTAGAGAAATCTTCATATGCTTAATCGTAGTTTTTCAACTTATCATATACAAGGCCTCTTGCATTATAAGCAGGTGCATAGGATTCATCAAGAGATAAAGCTTCATTGAAACAAATAAGGGCATCTTCTAAAGACTAGCTAGTATTAATCTTTTCTAAAAGACAGCCATAATGATAAAGTACATTGATGTTTTTAGGCTAAAGCATCAAAGCATATTTATAATCTCTTTCAGCACACTCATAATTATCAATTTTATCTAAGCAAAAAGCTCTATTGTAAAAAGCTTTGAAGTGTTTACTATCAATTTCAATTGCCTTAGTGTAATCACCAATAGCTAATTCATAACTCTTCTTCTTTCTATAAGCAAATGCTCTGTTATGGTAAAAGTCTGCTTTTTTATCATCTAAAGAAATAGCCATAGTAAAATTATTGATGGCTTCATCAAATAAGTTCTTACGATCCAAGCTAATGCCTCTGTTATAGTAAGCATAAGCATTATTGGGATCAATTTCTAAAGCTTTAGTATAATCAGCTATAGCAAGGTCATACATATCAAGTTTATCATAGGCAAAACCTCTATTTTATATATTTTAATGTAAATATAAACTTTTTATTAACTTGAAGGAAATTATAATATGATTACCTGTTGAAAAAGGCTTTGAAATGACGAGGATTAAGTTCAAGGGCTTAACTATAAAGCTAAATAGCTTTATTAAAATCTCCCTTTTTACGCATTTCGAAACCTTATGTGTGAAGATTTTCTGCTTATATTTTAGGATCACGTTTATTTTTACCTTATGGTTAATCTTGATTGTAGTTTGCTACAAGTGACATATCAGATTAGAAAGAGGGCTACTCTTCTAAACGAGTACTTGATCTTACAGTTGAGTGGAGAGAATTGGAGGAATTTTATCTTCTCATGGGAGTAATTTGATTCTCAAGGGAAATTTACATATTTTAAAGGTTATGAGGAGTTATTAATTAATGAGGTTAGCTAACTACTGAGTTAAGTTTAGAATTTGATAGTCTTCCTTAAGAACTTAAATTTCTCGAGTGAGAAGAGGAAGGAAGTTAAGGAGAATCTTTAAGAATATTTGAAGGCAAAATATGTTTTTAAACAGATAGTTGATATTATTTTTACTTCTATCCACTTAACCCATTTGACATTATTTGAGAAGAATCCATGTGGATGAAATTAATGTTAGATTCATTGGGATTTATAAAATCCTCTTCATTTTAATTCTAAATCTTAGAAGAAGGGATACTATATCCAAACTGTTATTTGGAAAAAGGTTTTTTAGTGGAGGTTTAGCAACTAATGACCTCACTAGGACCATTTCCATATGTTAACTAGACACCTTAAATTCCACAATCATTTTATCCAAGTATACTATTGGGAAGATTTTATTTATAATTAGAACCTTAATTTGAGAAATTCTAACTTTGAGAGAGCTTTTAGCTCAATAAACGACGGTTACGTTTCATACCAGAATTCATTAAAGTTTATTTTTCTTAATCAAGCTCAAGGGCTTTATTATAATCTTCGATAGCCCTGTTAAAATCACCTAATTTATTGTAGCATGCAGCTCTTGCAAATACAGCATTTACATGAGAGGCATCTAATTCTAATACAAAACTAAAATCTTGAATACCCTTTTCATTGTCTCCTTATTTCTCATATGCACAACCTTTTTTTAAATAATAAATTGTAAAAATTAGACAATTTCATTTTAATAAACAATTTCAAATGATTTTAATAGAGTAATTTAAAATCCTTCTTAAAATTAATATTCAACATTTTAAATTAAATTAGTTGTAGTTTGGTAAACTTTTAACAAAGAATAGAAATAGATTTTATAATAGTAAAAAATATCAAAATTACCTCTAATATAATAGGCTCCTACGTTATACTCGTCAATCGAAATTAAGGTATTTGTATCATTAATAGCTTGTTCAAATAAACCCTTTTTCATGTAAGATGAAGCCCTAATATATAGAGCTTTCTTGTGTTTTGGATCTATAGTTAATTTCTTTGTGCAGATACTAATCAAATTATCAACATTAATGGTTTATCTGAAAGATTTTGATAAGCGAGAACAAGAAAGGTTTTATGAAGATTTCAATGAGCCACTGCTATTAAGTTATTAACCCTGAGAATATTATTATGCGCTTTAGAAGACCTGCTAAACTTTATATTTCTAATCTTGAATTGGGCTCTGCATAGTAATGCTTTATTTGGAGGTACTAGACTATTGTGAGTTGATTTTTTAAAGAAATGGTCCTTGAATACTTTCTTAAGTAGAATTGTTTAGATTATTACTAGCTTGTTAGTCTTAGATCTTAAAATTATACTTCATTAATAACTGGTTGATAGCATCTTTATATTTTTATATTAAAACAAAAAAACTATTTGATATTTGTTGACATTTCTTAAAATGTTAATAAAAACTCTATATTTTTTATAATCTCCTATCTATCCAATCATTAAGTAATGACTGCCTTATTTAATAATCATGATTATGTTTTACCTTGTTTAGGTTGCTAACTCCCTCCAATATTTTCCTTATTTCCACAATTCATCATTTATATTATATCTCCACCAAAGAAAATTATATATTTTTATTGGATTCTTTTAATGGCTCTCTAACTATATTTAATGACGGTCCTTATCTTACTTTTAATATTGAAACAAGCTATAGCCTATTTAGATCTAATCTCTTTTCTTTTGTTTTGTTTTTAATTTATTTCTTTTGTTTAACCAATACAACACCCAACACAAACAAATAACTTTCTAAAGGAAACTATTAATTGATTAAATTTCAAAAAAGAAAAAATAGTTAGAAAAGAGAAATGATAAATCATATTTCAAACGGTCATATTAAAGTATATGTTCTTTTCCACGAAAAAACATCAATTAAATATCCTGTTTATAAACAAACACTCTTGCCACTAATATCGTTCAAATACCATACATATTTTAACAGAAAATGCTTTCATTTATCTTCTATCTTCAAATTAGGAGTGTTTGATTTTTTATCATAGCCTAATATAAATTAATAATAATTTTGTAGTTATGAAAACCCAATTGTCAGTAATTAAAATGTAATTTTATCGAATTGCTTATTAATTTGTGCTCAATAAATTTTCTATTTTTAAACACAAAGATTGAAATAAATTTTTTTTCTTTGTTTTTGAATTAAAGCTATTACAGATAGTTAGATAGACAATAAATTTTGTGGCATTTTATCAATTTTAATATAACTATTTTTATAGGTTTATTATGCAATGATTTATAAAATTAAGTAAAAGTAATTTTTATAGAGAGAATTTATTAATAATTTATGAATTAGGAATATATTAATTTAATTTTTTACA
This sequence comes from Tetrahymena borealis, assembly GCA_000260095.1. NCBI lineage: Eukaryota > Ciliophora > Oligohymenophorea > Hymenostomatida > Tetrahymenidae > Tetrahymena > Tetrahymena borealis. The sequence goes on along the minus strand of JH651275.1, from coordinate 96,286 downwards.
ATTTATATCAATATTTAAACTTAAAAGTTGGAGTAGACTTATAAAATAAATAGTACAGACTTTTACATTTAATTAATTTTTTTTTTTAAAGAATTAAATTTATAAAGGATTCATACAAAAATACATTAAATAGAAGTTCATTTAATTTTTTCAAAGAGTAGAAAGATAAAATAATTAACATTTAATAATACAAATCAATTGGATTATTTATTTTTTGTTATAATTTTTAAAAAAACATTTTGAACTAATTTATGAAGAATTTTTAATAATATAAAAATTGATACTATTACAAAAACTTTGTTTAGTAAATTAAATGATTTATTTTTTAAAATAAAATAAATATTTAAAGAAATAATTTTTAAAAAACACATTTTTAAATTAATTACAGCTACTTTAGATAAAAAAAATAAATACTTCAAATTAACATCAAAAATAGGGTTTTAAATTTAAAGGATGTTAATTAATGAGGATATACAAATAAAACTTAAAGAAAATTTGTTTTTTGAAAATAAATTTAATACTCTCATAATCCTTTCTTTAAGTAAATCAATAAAAATATATTTAGTAAGTGTTTGTTTTTAATAGAAAAGATGATTGCTTCTTAAGTAATCCAGAGTTCAAATTATTGACCATAAATAATTTAAATAAGGCATTATGATTTTAATTAGTTTAGTATTTTGTATTTTTCAATTATTATATATCAGAGTTTTTATTAATTCATAAAAAAATATTGTATATCTAAAGTTATATTTAAATTTACTCTTACTATTTTTGAATCTAATTAAATTATACTATTCTAAATACTGAATAAATTAATTAAAAGATCTACCATACTAAATGTCAAACTTAAATTCATTACTTTTAAAAAATAAAAAATATATTAAAATGTATATCGGCAGATTTGATAGAAAAATTTATGATGAATAAAACAAATCCTTAAAAAAGAACCATTTTTAAAATAATGAAAGAAAATTATTTCAACTAACCTTAAAAATATTTATTAAATTGCATTTGTTATTATGTTTTTCCTTAGCTAAAAATTGATATATTTTATCTATGAAATTCCAATTACAACTTATTCTTACTGGTTTACTCATTTTTCAAATTTATTTTCCAAAAAAAGTTAGCTATTTCAATTTTTCTTACAAAAAGATAAAGAAATTATTAAAATTTACACTCTAAAATCTTACTTTGAAACTGCAACTTACTACCTCTAGTTTATCATAGTTAGTAAAAATATTACAAAAATTTGTTTTAGCAAACTATATACTTATTTAAAATTAGACAATAAATTATTTAATTGTGTGGTATGAAGGGAATAGAGGATATTTGTCAAAGCACTCTAGTGATTGATAGATAGTAATTTTTAAAAAAATTATGGTGATAAATTAAGAGATTTATTTAATTAGAGCAGTTTAAAGAAGAAATTGATGTAAAACTAGTAGATCGCATCATATATTTTAACAAATAATTGATAATTTCTAAATATACCTAACTCATTTGGGATATTTTTCCTAATAAATCCTAATATCAGATTAAGAAAAGTAAAAATAATCCATCCAAATTTCTATTCTGAAATTAATGAAATGAAATATTAAATAACTAATTGATTTATCAGTTTCTAATTTCTAAATATGTTATAAAAAATATTTATTTAGGAATTAAAAAATACTTAATTTTTTAATACTAGAATGAATGTCACCTCAAATATTTAATAATGAGGTTACTATTAAATAATTGTAAATTTAAGTTTAAATATAGGATAATTTTATATTAGAGTGAGACAATAATCTAAAAGGAAGTAAGCAAATATGCATGTACAATTATGGTTTAGAGTTTAATTTATTTTGAACAAATAATTTAGATTTAGCGCATAAATAGAATATTATTTAGGTTAGTATAATTTTGCTTACTAGTTGTAATTAATTTTTAGAGGAGTACGCAGACAATAACTGATGATAATCTAGCAATTTGTTGATTTAATTATTTGAAATATGTGGAATTTCAAACAAAGTTGGAAGAACTATAAAAATTTAATTTAAAATCTGTAAGATTATAAGTATGAATGAATGAGAGAATATTTTGTATGAAAGGTAGCTGATTAAATTAAGATATTTCAGAAAAAATTATAAATAGTAAAAAAGAAAAAACAATTTTTAATTGGCAAATTATATAAGAATTAAGAAAACAATAATAAGTAAGCACTGTTTTGATAATATACTTGCAGCTTATTAGATTTCTGTCTAATTTAATTAAAATATCCATTAAATTAATAATTTTAATACTTCTCTCATTCAACGCAAAACTTAAGCTAATCATAATAATTACTCAAAATAATTTGATGAGAACATTAAATGAGAGTCCCTTGAAAGTGATCAGGCTTTAAAGAAATTCTGCAACCAATAACAGTTAGGAGACTAATTAAACCCAATTTGGATAGAATATCAACAGTAGACACTAGATGTTGACTTAGAACTATATTGAAAAGAGCAGATGTCACTCTGAAAATTTATAGAATTAAAAAAAATTAGGTACTTCCTATGCTGAATAACTTACATTAGCCTCTCTAAATGCTATGTTAAATCAATCTAACAATCCCAACATCAAGAGTAGCTCTACTAATAATATAGAATACTCTTAGGTTAGATAGATGAACTAATAGAATAACATCAATTAATCGCTAAATGAGAAATCTGCTAAGAAAAACAATAAAAGAGTTATTTTAAGTGCTCTAAAAATTCGCACTCAAATTGCAAAAAACATAGAAGAAGAAATTGATGCAGTTGATTTCGAATAAATTGTCCAAGAAGAGCTCATAAGATATAGGCGCCTTAGAACAGATTCAATAGCAGATAGTGATAATTTAAATAAAGAGTAAATTCTAAAGGAACTTTAAGCTATGCGTCAAAGTAACTCAGGCACGAATACCCCTTTACGTCGCCAAAGTAATGCCCTGAATACATCCAAAGGATAGCGTGACATAAAATCTTTATAAGCTTCTAAAGAATTTAATGAATACTTAAGAGAATAATTGGGAATTAAAAAAGAAGAAGGAGCTAATAAAAATGGTGCCTAAAACATACTACCAGAAGTATATAGCCCTGATTTAAAGCAAATAACATCATTTTAAAGGGCTTTGACTGAGCTTGAAGAGGAAATCTGTTAAATGAATTTGAACTGCAGAAAGAGATACGATAGAAGTAGGAGAACCCTTGTTTCCAGAAGATGTCTTCCTGAATTATAAGTTAATAGAACGAATAACGCTTAATATTTGAGTTCTGAAGAGGAATAGGATTATTAAAATAGTGGGTAGAGTTTTTAATTAATTCAAAATAGTAATCACTAGTAATAATATTCACTTAATAGTGTTTAAATCATGGGAGATTCAACTCTTTTACAAATTAAGGACTAAGAATATCCGAATGGTAATCTGTAAATTAATAATATTAACAAAGGAGAAACCAAAAATTAGTGGAGAACTAAGATCTGCACCACAGATGACAAATAGAGAAATCTTATTAAAGTAACCACTGAAGGTCATCATAGCTAATCAGGGAATTTCGGGATTTTCAAAAATTAATTTATTCAACAAATGTAATCGAAATCACCTGTAAAAAAGAATTTTACAAGTGATGATTCCTCATATTATATGGGAGATATTGATACCACTTCTTCTAAATAAAGTAGCTAATTATCAACAAAGAAGAACACTTGCGAATCTGAAGAAATAATGTAGGATGCAAATAAAATTAATATTCTCCTCCCCTAAACTTCATCTTAACCTGCTAGCAAAGATGAAACCTAAGGTGAATTATAGTTTACTCCAAATAAATAGTATTCTGTATAGAAACATCAAGATTATCTTGATAGAAGTTGTGGAAATCTTGTTAATGTTTTTAGCAGTAAGAATAGCTACATTCCAACTTTTTAATTTGGAGCCAATGGTTTTTTGAATTAATAAATTTAAGAAAAGGGAGTAAACAATAATTCAAATGTTAATTAATTTGATAGAGATAATAATATTCGTCGCAAAGGAAAGAGTAGTAGTATGACACCTATGAAAGGTTCTATTGTAAATTAAAAAAATAATTCCCAAATCAAATCATCTTCCACAAATGATATCGGTGCTGTCAACTAATCAGAATTATTATTAAACGGAGTGTCAAACTAATCTTAAAAAGTATAGAAAGATACACTCGATGAACAAAATGAATCATCCAATTCAAAGTATTAAAATTCGAATATTTCGATAAATAGTAAGAATCTAACCAATAAGTCATTAGAGAAATCAACAATTGATTGGATTAATGACACAGAATATAGAAAAAATTCATATTCTAGTATAAATAAATAAAAAAAGCGTAATTTAACTGCTCTTCATGTAAGAGGTAATTCGCAACCCAAAGAGGAATAATCTGCCATAAATGAATTTAGATAAAAGCTACTAAGCAAAGTTGCAAACAATATCTATTAAAAGAAGTAATCGAATCAATCAGAAATTGGTGATAGTAATAATAATACTTTCTAAATTCGTAGAATCACACAACAAAAACTAAAGAATGATTCTTTCGAACCAGTTACAGCTATCAATAATAGTCTATTATATTTAAATAGTAACCAGAACACTTCTGCAAGATTGAACATTCTAAATTTTGACAATAAAGATCTTAAGCAAAACAATGAAATTCCCAGTTCTTCAAATAACATATAAGCAAATCAAGAAAAGTTGAATAATTTACTGAAGAAGAAGTATAAATATTCCCCAACTAAAAGATTCAATAGTAATAATTTATAAAACCAATTAATGCAAGATTGCCATAATAAAATTTTTACTGCCGAAGATGATGTTACATATTTCACAAAGAATCTTATTGATTCACCTTCTCGTATTGGAAAGCTTACATCGGATTCTGCTCCTAATTCTCACAATGAAAATTAATATTTAAAAGTTTGATTAAAAAGATATTCCCCATAACACTTAAATATCTATTTACTGAATTCATCTTTTGGAAATTAAAAACAACCCAACATAAACTAATAAACCCTTTTCAATAAATTACTTATAATTAACTTTTTATTAATTATATGAAGCAAAAAAAACTAACTATTTTAATTTACTACTTAGATGACATTAATTTTTTAATAGTCATAGATAAACATAACTAAAAGTTTAATGTATCATTCATTCTCATTAATTAACTTACTAACTCAACTATAATAATTTATTTTTACTTGTATCCTATCTATTTACAATCACTAATACCTATCATACTTAGTACTCTTAAAAACAAATAAATAATTTCTCTGTAAGATTTTTATTTTTACTGGTTTAAGAGATCATCTAATGAAAAGAAAGATATTCCTTAAATCCTGAACTTATTCTTATTTAATAAGATATATTATTTCATGTAATTTAATTAATTTGTGGGGTGAATAGTTTTTGATTACACTATTTATAAAAGACTTAATTAATTATTTCCTTTATATTTCAATTTTTAAGAATATTTGCTTATTAAGAAAAATATATTTTCAAAATTTATTTTTCCTACTTCAAGTAATTGATATGTTTAAATTGTAGATATTAACCATGATGTTAAAGCTTAAACCCATTAATATTGATTGCATCATTTTTTCATATTCTTCTCATCAGAAATGAAGAGGATTTTTAATTCTAAAATCCTTCTTTTTATACATTAAAAACATGTTACTTTTAAAAATATTCAATTTTTGGGAAAAAATTTAGAAAAAATATTATTAAAAAGCTTAAAATTTTTGAAATTGATGAATAGATTGATTGAAAAGTGATAATTGAAATGATAAAATATTTTTTTGAAGTAAAATATACTGAAATATATCATAATACATGCTGGTTTTTAAAAATAGAGGTTAGGATGTGTAAGATTATTAATATAAACAATAATAATAAAGAATAAATTACTTACTATCTAGCAAAATTAATTTATGTGTATGTATGTATGTTTTTTTTTATGGAATGAGCAAGGAATTCTTGCTTACTACTGATAAATAAATTTATTATTCATTTTATTAAATTTAAAATTATTTTATTTATTTATTTATTACTTTAAATTTTATTAATTAAATTCCAAAGATTGTTAATTTTAGTTATAGTTGTATTATTAATTTTTATAGGTCTTGATTATTGTGTCAATGGTTAGGAGGTTTTAATGTTAACTAATTGTTGGAAAAGTTATAAAAATGTTGAGTCTAAGAGGATCGTGATGGTTAGTGGTTTGAGAGTAACTAGATTAATTTAATTCACTATTAATAACGTGTTTGTTACATTTTATCATTATCAGTTTATTAATTTATTTTGTTAGTGTTAATTTTGTTTTTTCGTCAAATTTATAAATAAACATAGGGAAAATGGTATATTTGTTTGTATGTATGAGCAAGTTAATGAATAGTTGGTTGATATTATGTTTCTTTAATCGAAGAATTTAAACTTCCTTCTTGCGTGCTTAAAGAGAAAAGCTTTTAAATTTCTCAAAAGACACGGCGAGAAAATTCAGATAAATTTTAATAGAAAACTTGATATTTTGATGAAGGTATTTTTTCGAATTTATCTTTGTCTTTAGGAGGAATTGTAGGAGTTATTTGTTATTGAGAATTATTGAACTAATTGGAAGCTAATGCGCATTTTAGAATATCATAGGCATGGTCTAGAATTTTTATTGCATTTATAGTATTTGTTGTATTTTCATAAATGAATTTTGCTTGTGCTAGGAGACAGAAAAAGTATTTGCGGAGGCATTTAAGATATTTTGTTCTATCATATGAATCTATTTCTTAAAGTTTTCTAGGCTCTGATAAATATTACACGATATTCAAACGGGCTTCTTCATAAAAATCTAAGTGAATTTAAAATATATCTTCTTCGACTACAATTCTATCATCAATAAATTTCAAGAATAAGCTTAATTCAAATTAAGTTCCTGAGCAGAATTTTTATAATTCCTGATTATCAGCTATAGATTTATCTATCTTTATCAAAATGAAGCAGTTAATAAGGGTTTCTTAAATGAGATTCATTGTGATTCTCTATTTATGGAATCTCTGATCTACTGATGAAATAGTAGATTGTTAACTGTCTAAATGTGATTTAGAACTCAATAGATTACTATTATTCACATTATAAAAATTAAAACTCTTTTCATTATCTCCCTTGGCGTTTTCCTTATTAAGAAACATCGGGTGTTTAAGAGATGAGCAGCCATTCATTACATTCATAGATGAATTAGGTTCAATTGATTTTTACTTGTATTGATTTTGTGTAGAGTATCGAAGGTTCTCTTAATTCTCCTCTTCTCTCAGGTTAACTGGCACAATATCTAGATTCTAATTTGATCTAAATCCAGCAATTCCTAATTGATTCTATTCAGATTGAGTAGGTGATATTGCTTGCATAGTTTCAAAGCAATTTACAGAAGCATTTCTTTTTCTACTAGATTCACCTGTCATCTTGAACCCTATTCTCTCTTATTGAGAAAAGATAGGGTGATTAAAGAGTTCTTCCCAACTTATACGCGATTCGGGATTTCTATTTAATTAACGAAAATGTTAATAACAAATATTAAAATTTTTTTCTTGAAATTATTAGCCTAAGTTAAACAAATAAAGTGATGACAAGAAAATAAAATGTTAGATTGAAGCAATTTATTTGAAAATGTATAAAATTATTCTAAAAATCCATTTTTGTGAAAACAAAAAAGCCTTGTTATGTAAAAATAAAATTTGGATGATGGAAATTGAGAGTATAGCTCGAAAGGATGTAACTTTGATTAATTTATAAAAGAAATATATTTAAATAAAAGATGAGCTTAAAAGTTCTTTTCATTATTCAGATCAAGATCCAGAATAAGGTATTCTTTTTCTTTATAAAACGCGGGGATAAATTATAATCTATATCTAGATCTCTCTCTCTCTTCTTATATCAAAGTAATTAATTGTTATAAATAAGCAATCTCCCTAAGCATTATCATTTCTAAATGAATACTCTAAAATTCCTTACTTTCCTGATCTAATTTTTTTAAATTAAGATAGAATACTTCAAGAAGTATTCCAAATGCTTTTTTTCTAAAATTATTCCCATAATAAATGAGAAATATATATGAGTTAACACAAAAACTTCAACTTCCTAAATATTAGAGAGCTGAATGTGTTTTTTTAGGCAATTTCACAAGAAGTGGTTTTATTTAAAAAAATAATTTAATTTATTACACTTAAAGCATATAATTAAGCAAAGCTTGTGTTTATTAGCTGATTCTAATATCTTAAATGTTAAAACTAATAGTTCCTTGTTTAATCTTATTTTATAATTCTCTCTCATCTTTTGCAGGGAAAGGGTAATTTAAATCAAACAGCATTTAGTAAAATATGATCCCCAATGACCAAATATCAGCCTTATCTGAATATTTTGACAGTCCATCATAAACTTCAGGAGCTTTTGTGTAAGGTGTTCCAACCTAACTTGAGGCATATTCCTTATTTATAGCAAGACCAAAATCTGCAATTTTGAGAACGTTGTTCTTGACTAAAATATTCTTCAATTTGATATCACGATGTATAATATTTTACTTTCTTAGGGATTTAAATCCATTTAGAATTTACTTCATGTAGCCTATAGGAATTTAAAAAAAGAGTTAATATTGATGATGTAAAAGAAAATTTATCTCATAGAATATCTGCTTATGACCAATAATCTCCAGAATAAAATATAAGATTTATTTGGTTATAAAAACTTAATTATTTGATATTTTCGTCATCTTCATCAAGTTTATTGTACAAATTATTTTCTTTTATTGAAAACGCTTATATTTTTAATTCTTTTGGTGTATTTAGATCAATAAGAAGTATCCAAATCCAAAAATAGATTAATTCTAAAATTTATTCTATCTTAAGTAGCTCGAGGATTTTTTTTCTTATATTAATTTTTAGAAATTTATTAGTAATATGCTCTCTTGAATGTATTTTTCTAATTATAATTCTATACTTATTATTCTAATATACTAACCCTAACGCAGCAAAAATTATCATATTGAGATTATCATCTATTAACAAATATTCCATTCTTTTAAATGTAATAATTTATATACCAATTGCTTCCATTTCTGTAAGTGCTACAGCTGAGGAACCCTTTTTCTTTCTGATGTTTGAAATCTTTTAATGCAAATTTTACTAACAAAGTTCCATAATAATATATAGATTGTCATCTTAACGTACCTGATCAATAAATCTAATAACATTCTCATTCTTCTCTAATTATTTCATTATATTTAATTCTCTTCTTATGAGTTATAAACTGTATTGACTTCTTTTCTTTAAACTCATTTGCTTGATTGCAACTAACTCGTTGTTTTTAATATCTCTACCTATCCATATCTATCCAAACTCTCCTTTATCTAGAGGTCTAACGAAAACATAGTTGGTTCCTATGAACTATAATCCCAGGATAGCTTCACAAAAACTATTCTAATCATTCATCATCTTATATATTGATCTTGTACCAAGATTTTGATGAGTGATAGTAGATCAATCAGTATGTGTTTGTATTTATTTATTTAAGTTTGTTTATTAGTTGATTTATATAATTGAATTCTTTGATTTATTTTATATCTTTAGAATTGTTATTATCAATTATATTGAGTTAGAAAAAAAAATATAAATCTCTCTAAGAAATTTTTCACAATATTAAAAATATCAATTACACTGTTCTTTTCTTTCTATTTTTTGTTTGTATATTTATTAGTTAGTTAGTTTGTTTGCTTTTTTGCTTGTTTGCTTGCTTGACTAATTGATTGTTTTGTTTATTTTCTATTTATTTCTTCACTTGCTTGTAATATCTGGTGTCTGTCTGATTTTTCTTTATTTAATAATCATTATATCAAATTTTTTAACAAAAATCAATGTGAAATTTATTAATAAATAATAATGCTTAATATTTCTTCTTCTTGCTTTCCTTTCTAAAATCACATTAAAATTTTGTTAATAAGAGTATCATATCCTAAAGGTGGGCACTAATTAATATTTTACTATTTTTTAGTTACTTTTCTTTCCTCTTTGATTACAATCCCTTTTTCTTTATTTTTTTCATTCATTCATCTCATTCCTTCTTTTTTATAATTGATTAATAGAGAGCCTTTGTCATACACAAATTTCTTTTATATTTCTATCTTAACTTCCCCGTTTCTTTTTCACTTAGTCATATAATACAATCTTTATTCTACTGATTTGTATTCCTTCATTTTTATCTTTCCTTAACTTTCGCTTAAATAATTTTTAGTTTAATATATGTAGAATAAATAGTTTGTTGCATATTCTCATCGAAGTTATATAAGGATATTTAATAATTTAAAAATGACATAAATTTTTTTAAAAAAAGATTATTATGACGGGACTTTTATAGTCATAAAGATCCTAAAGATTTAATTAAATTTCCTATTTTGATATGAAAGAAATTCAAAAATACAATTCAACATTTAATTAAAAGAATAGTATATTAAAATCCATTTGTCTAAATAAATTATAAGACAGAGATAGAAAAAACCAACTAGATTACAATAAAGAATTCATAAAGTTAGAAATATTTTGAATAAATAAATAATGCAGTGAATCTGTTAATATTATTCCAATGATTCATAAAAAGAAGCCAAATTTATCTACTAACTTGGAATGTATTAAAATAATAAATACCCAGTAATATTTATTGCTTCAAAACTCCTCTTAAGAATGAATAATTTATCAATAAATTTACAAAAATTAACTTATTTTAAAAGATATTAACCTCCTCTATCAAATAGTTAATTACAAATAATGTTTGAGAGAATTCTTAAGAATATACACATTATCATTGAGAATTTATTACTTATTAATAAAAATTGTTTCTTCCCATTTTTGTATGATATTTTTAATATTAAAAGTTGATTTATGTAATTTATTTACAGATTAAGAGATTTCTTCTTACAAAAATTAGTAGGTAAAAGGGATATTTAAAAATCCCAAATTTTTTTATTCAAAAAGTGATGCAAGTTAATTAGTTTTAAAAGCAAAATTTGGTATATAAAGCTTTTATCTCTCTAGCTATGATTGTTTAATGGATTTTAATTACTTTATTTTATGGGAGAAGTGGTGTTGTAGTGATCATTATATTATTTGCTTGAGGTTTAAAAATAAAGATCTAATTTATTTTTTATCTAAAGTACATACTAAATCAGAATTCTTTTATTAGATTCCAGATTTATTGCACATTATTAATAGTACAAATCGTGGGGTATCAATTCTAAAATTCAAGCCGCTTATAAATAAAGCTAATGTTTATTTTTCATTTGAAATCAATTTAATGTTAGATATGATTTACTAATTGAGTTTATCTATCTTAAGTCATAAAATTTACAAATATTGGCTTAACTTCAATATAAATTCAGGTGTAATAAAAAATGTCTATCAAATCTTCTATTATTGAATAAGTATTTAAATTACTGGTTATTTAAGGGCATTTCAAGCTGCACTACACTTAAGCTTTTTAAAAGCTAATTCATAATTGCTTGATATTTGTTTTAAAATTTAAATAATTGACTAAATTTAATATTATTAATGGAGAAGGATTAAAATAAAAATAAATCATAAAAAATTAAAAATTTTAATTTAAATCTAGCAACTTACCTCAAGAAACTTAACTTATGCTTATTTAATTGCTTAACTTTATCAGCTATGCAATTAAATTTAAATCAATTTTTTAAGAGAAAATTCCTCTAACTTCTATAGTCGCTTAGGTAGAAAGGTTATTTTTGCCAAATTAAAAAATTTTTGGTTATAATTATTTTTAATATTTTAAATTTATTTTAGCTTTTCAAATAAAATAATTTGTATTCCTTTTAATAGAATTGTTTATTAATTTTTAAATGTTATAGTCAATTGTAATAATAAATATCTAAATAATTAGCTGATTTTGATTAAATAATTAAAAATTAGTATAATTGGCTTAAACAATATGCCTTAGTTCCTTATTTTTAAAATATTTTACCCATTTTTGTATCAATTTAATTTCTTTATAAACAAGATGTTAGATAAATTTAGATTTCCACTAAATTACAAAAAAAGATGCATTTTTAACAAAAAATATTGTTTTAAATATTTCTTGTTGTTAACTAACAACATCAATAATTTGATTTAAAATATTATTAATCTAAAGTATTAAGATAAAATAAATATTTTTGCAATTTAAGAAGAAAGCAAATAAAATATTTGATTTATTTATCTTTCAGTAATTTTTAAAATTATTAAATCTCTAATTAAGAAATTCTAATATTGTAATATTAAATCTAATTTCAATAGTTAGGCTAAATAAAATCTATCCCAATATAAATTTAATTGGATTCTTTTAAATTGTCTTTTGCTAGTTATTTAATTATATTTTTGAATATTTCTAACAAAAGTATCTATTTTCTAGTTTAAATTTTGTCTTAACTAAATAATTAGAATTTTTTCAAATAATTCTTAAGTTTTTCTTGTTATTTAAATATAAGCTTTTAATATATTAGAAAATTTAAAATTATCTTTAATCAATTCGCTAACAATAGTCAAAATAAATAGAAAACTATATCTCAATGATAAATCTATATAATAATTTAAATAATTTTATTAAATTTAATAGCTACTTTGGTTGTTACAGAAAGTAGAATAATTTCTTTTATGTAGAAATGTTCAAGCTTACTTTAACGTAAAAATTAATGATTTGTATATCATTAATTATCATAGCAATTAAATAATTTATTAGTTTTCTTTTTTGAAAAAAATATAGAAGCTTTAAACAAAATTAACAAGATTCCTACCAAAGAAACAAAATAAATCAAACTTACTAAGCTAATACTATTATAATAATCATTTTTATATTATTAAATAAATGGATTATCCCTTGCTAGAAGGATTTGAGGAAGCTGTAATTGGTTAATTAATATTTATATTTATGTTTTCAGAAGCAGAAATATAAATTACAGAATAGTATGATTGATAATTTATTATACTTTTTTAACTTTAAAGATATTATAAGAAGATGAGAGTAAAAGAATGTAATTAGTCTCAAAAGGATTGAAAAAGATTACAGATATATTACCTTTCCCTAAATAGAATCATTTGCTACTTCATTAAAGAGATATCTTAAAATATTTATTCTTAAATATTCCGCTATTTGAACCAGTTGTAATATGATCTAATTAATTGAATCAAACTCCTAAAATTAAATATCGCTATTTATGAAATATAGATAAGACTTATTATAGATACATTCATAGAAAAGTTTGGGCATCAGCAGAAATTTATCGATTAATTATTTGCCACTGCTCATTACATTAGTGAAATAAGGGAGGTTATAAATTCAGCAAATGATAAATCCTCTGTAACTTCTTAATACTATTAACAAAATTAAGAGTAAATCTCAATTAACCTCTATTTACATTAAATCAAAACTTTTTATTAAATACTGTTATATGAATATTAACTTCCTTTTAAGTTCATAGGCTAATATTGAAAGTGGAATAATTTAAGATGATATAATCTCTGGGGATGCGTAAAAGAAGAGATAAAGATTGAACATGTTCTCTAAATTTAACTTGCCAAAATACTTATAGAACCATATTAAAATCATTAAAAAGTATGTGCTCATTTATGTTAGGAAAATGATCCTAGTGATTATGGTAAGAAGAGATTATAAAAATAAATAGATTTAGAATTTAAATTAAATAATTCAAATAAGACTTATTAAAAATAAATAACAAAAAGTAAAGAAATGATGATTAGGAGAAATATGCTATTTAAGTATGTGAGTTTTACAAGTAGTTCTTAGATAATACAGACTACGATGATCTTATTTCTGATGCTTGTATAGACTTATACTATTTCAAGAATGAGTGGATATTTTTAAAAAAGAATCACGATATTATGTAGGAGGTTGAGGAGAGTAAATAAGAAATTTTTGACTTAAAATCACTCTAAAAAAATTTATTATAATTAGTTTTACTACTCAAAAGCAAGAAATTCAAAGTTTTGCACAATGATGATTTTTTCAATGACGATATGGAGAAGGAAGTAATAATAGTTCACATAAAAATTAAAATTTATTATAAATATTGGAAAGGATGAATAATCGGATTAAGAAGATAAAAAAGAATCAAATGCCAGTAATCACTCTGGAGATTCTGACAAAAAATCTGAAGAAAAAGATGCAGTAGATTTACTAGAGGATTGGCTTGCAAGTGATGATTTACCATAATTATCAAAAATAAAAAGAGAAACAGAAGCAAGATTAAGCATAGATTTCTTTAAAATCGACTCCAATTTAGAAATTCTGCTTTCATTCTTAATAAATCCTACTTTATACACTTGCTCTAGGATAGTAATTTTACTCAATCAATAAATTTAAGTACTTAATTACAACTTAAATTTTCATAAAATAGTGGAATTAGAAATATTAAAAGATCATACAAAAGAACCATTTCCATCCTTTACCAACTACTTTCAGAGCTGATTTTTATAATAAAAACTCTGAAACGGAAATAAATACATAAACAAAGACTAGGAAAACTAAGGAGGGGACAAAAGTAACAGAAGAAATGAAAACAGAAGGAAATGAAGATTAAAGCTAACCTTCTTACAAAAAGATTTCAGAATTCTTTTCACAGAAGATTTCAAATGAAGAAAATGCCCTAGAAAATTTATAAAATTTATAAAATTTACCTTAAAGAAATGATTCAAGAGCAAATAAATTATCAGTTTACTATCTCCGTTCTTACAGATCTGCTATTATGCTTACAGATCCTAAAAACTTTAGACCGTTGTTAAGAATTAATAATGCCTATATAGATATATTTTGTAAATAAATAATATTGATGGAAAATGATAATTAATATCTTTCATAATAATAGTTAATAATTTATATGATTGCTTCAAGCGAGACACTCCTTGTATGAATATGAATCATGTATTAATAAACATTGAATATCTGATTGGGAAGGAACCTGAAACTGTCTTTTATTATTTGATTGAATTCAATATTCTATTTAAGCTTCTTTAAATGATGGAATAAAATTAAATTTAGAATTTTTTATTAAATTTGACTCTCTAATAAGGACAATATCCCTACATCACAAAAGAAATGAACGAAAAAGTAAATTAAAATATTAAGCATGTGATATTATAGGTTATTTTTTTCATTTTATAATATTTATTTAGCTTTGGTTCTATCTATCTGAAACTTAATATTTCTTTGAAATGTGTCAGGTTATGCTCTATAATAGATTAGGCGAATATTTTTAATAAAAGGTAACTAACTTCCTTAGAGTTGTATAAGATTCAAAAATTATATTATAAATAATAGGCATTCTAATCATACAAGTTACCAGGATTGAGAAAGTTAGTTTAAAAGTTGCCTTAAAAGAAAACATATCAAAGTAATGAATCCCTATCAAGAGATTATATGTTTACAAATTTTACAAGTTTATCTGAACATACATTCGAATTATAAGTATTTGATTTATAAATTTGTATCCAATTATTTTCATTTTTATTATTTTTGTTTAATCTAGTGTGACATTGATGGATTGAAGGAGTTTCTTATATAGAAGAAATAATTCTAGGTTCCAAAAACCTAATCAAATGTAATCAATAAGATTAAAATGCTTAAGAGCTTAGGCGTCATTCATAGTTTAGCATAAGATCTACCTCTAGATTAAAAAGATCTAAATAAAACTTAGGAAAGGAGTATTGAATCGAATATTCTCCCTAGCTCTTCCCTTTTGGAGAGCAATACACTTATAGAAATGATTAAAGAAGACGAGCCATCAAAGTTTGAAGAAGATATTGAAAATGAGTAAAATCCCCTTAAAATAAATTTAAAGCAATAAATAATGAAAAAAGGAGTAAGTTTTATTATTCAAAAGAAATAAAATATTAAAGTAATTGTTTTACTAATAGTCTTCGATTGCTGATAATTTAAATGCAAAAGCTTAATAATTTTTTATGAAAGGAAAGAATACATCAATTGGAAGTTTAAATGGAGATATATTTACACCTTAAAATAAAATTTCATCTAGTAAATCTATATAAATAGTTGGAGGAGGCACTAAAACTCTTACCCAAATACATCACACTATTGCTCCACCAAATTAAGGAGTTTTGACACCACAAATTGTACTTTCTTAGTAATAATACAATAGAAACGACTAAAGAAGATTGACAAGCTTTAATCGAGCTTTCTCAAATTAATTAGTGAATAGTGAAGGTATAGAAGGGAAAAAGAAATTTGGAACATTGTAACCTCCACTTAAACTACCTAACTTTGTCGTTTACTCTCCATCAGCTTCTTTTATGAGTTCTGGTTAAAACTTTTTCAAAGATGCGGCTAAAAGCCCTATAAATCCTGTATTTAATAATAGTATGATATCATATTTAATTAAATAATTTTATTTTTATAAAGTTTGGGATTACAAAGAAAAATGAACAGAATCTAAAAACATAAGCAAAAATATTTAAAGTATCTGACTTATGTAAGTTTATTTATTAAAAATATTGATAAAGAAGAAATATTGTATTCAAAAATAATGAAGCATTTAACCAAGATGTTATTCAAGTCGAAGATAAACTCAATTTCCTTTACCCGCTTAATATATAAAATGTAGCTGTTAATTTAATCTTTCTTAATTACAAAGAATAATGTAATAATGTAATCTTAATTAAAAAATAAATAGGTAGAGTAAACACCATTGGATATACTTTCTAAAAATCGAGCTTTCAATCTAGAGAATCTGATCTAAAACGAAGATTTTTCTTATAATTGCATCTCTTGCATGTCATAAATATTTGAAGAAATCTTCAATCAGTTGGAAAATCCTAAAATTTATAAATAATTTAAACTCCTAATTTTCGATTCACCAATCAGACAATTAAAATCTCTATTAGGAGATAAACTTCATAATTTCGATATGATCTTCAAGCATTTTTTATTGAAATTAAAACTTTTTTGTGTTACAGATGCTAGTAGCACTTTATTAGCAGGAAAATTAGTTAATCGCATAATTTAAGGGCACTTGTAAATTTATTTAAATTTTGTTTCTATAACTTTTTAACTTTTTATTATTAACTGTAAGAGATCATTAATTGCTTAAAGAATTTATACCTTATCTGATAGATGTTATCAACGAGAACTGGCCTCTTTTAATTAAAGAAATAATTTTGAGTTTCACTCTTTCGAGAGAAAAAAATTAATAATAGATAAGAATCTAATCAATCCAAGTAACTTAAGTTTTTTTTTTAAAACCCCTCATAATAATAAACATTTTCAAATTAGATTGAAAATAAGATGTCTACTACGACTTACTAGATTGTTAAAATATTACTTCTATCTTTAAAAGTGTAAGTTGATATTGAAAATAAAAAGAGACTCATCAAGCAAATATCTGTTTCCTGCTTGCATGCATTAATCTTAATGTTCTTTGAGTATCCTACAAATAATATGTACCAGAATCTCTTTATAAATGTAATGAGCGAATTATTTAAGTATGGTTCGGCTTAGGTCTATTACATCATTCTATTCTAGCTTAATATACTAAACTATATGAATATAGTTTTGGAAAATATATGCTGTAATGGAGTCTTCAATAAGAAATTACAAATCGATGGAATCTATTATTCAATTAAATAATTTGTTTTTTTAGTGGAAGAAAATTTTATGGTAAATTCTTCTAAGAATTTTTCTTAATTATAAACATCATATTTTCTTTTAAATAAAACAGGAAAGATACTAAGAACTTACATAAATCAGACAGTAAATAAATAGCTTAGAAATATGGCACTACATCAGAAAATAATTTAATTTGAAAGATCAGTATATTAAACATTATTACTATCATTATTATTATTAGATTATTTTAACAATTATTCTTTTTTATAATAGAAAAGTATCATCATAAGAATTTGGGCTAAGTAGTAGCCCATTGTTAGCTAAAATAGCTTCCCCAAAAGTTTCATCAAAATTTGCAAATAAAGTAGATAAATATTCAACCATGTAAAAACCCAATAATAATTAGCTAACAATGCATGTTGGCTCTGGAGGTAAGTTAGAGCTAGCTCCTTTATAGAGTCCTACTCAAAGAACAACTTCTATGCATATTCCTATGAGCATGAATAATAATTCCTTCTTCACAAATAACAGCAGAGCATTTTACTAGACTGATAGAACGAATTAAATTGAAAATACTTCTTAGTATGTTTTAACTCCCTTAAAAAACAAAAACGCAAAAATATCTGATTAGACTAAACACCCTAAATCTAATAGCTTCAACCCAAGTTAATAAGATATTAAAAATTTAATCAAAAAAAATGCATAATAACCAAATTAAACTCCATTTACTTCTAAATCTCAAGCTGACTTTAAAATAAGAACAAATTCTTAAAATTAAATTAGAAAAAAACTTTGAAGAATTATTTTTATCATAGAGAAATTAAATTAAATTTGTATATAGTTTTTACATATTTATTATTTTAAATATTAATCAATCTTTAAGAGATAACAGTTAACTCATTAATACCTATTATATTAATCAAATTTAAAATTTAACATCAGTTAATTTTAGCTAATTTTCAATAATAGGAAGTTGCAATTATTAATTTCTTTCCATTAAAAAAAATTAATAAGAAGAAATGAGAAATAGATTATGGGAATAAATAAAGTAAGCTAAAAATTTTTTTTAGAATGTTTTTACTTTGTATCTCATAATTTAACTTACTAATTCTTTGCTATTGATTGTTGTAATAGTGCTTATTTCATATGTTTGTTGTACTAAACTCAATTTATTTTTAGAAATTCTGTAATAAATAATCCATAATAATTACTATAATTAAGATTTTTAACAAAATAACTAAACGAAACTAAGAAAAGTATATTAATTACATTAATTAAAATAAACTGTTTATCGAAATAAAGAATAGGTAAAATCTACTGAGTAATAGTCTTCTCAATAATAATGATTCTAAATATAATTAAAATTATTCTTTTTTTCTATGTAATTTTACTCAACATAGCTTTTAGTTAATTAGAGAATAAATGCGGAATAGGTTGCATTAATTGCTAATAAATAGATCTTAAGTTTGAGTGCTTAGATTGCCAATAAGGATACCAGATAGATCCAATTTATAAAAACTGTGTTTACCAATAGTGTGAAGATTCGTTAGTAGGAAATAAAGTGGATAAAAATGGTATAGAAACAATAGAGTGTTTAGCAATTTGCCCACTAAAAAAATACGTGAACTAATAGCAAAAAGTCTGTGATACAGTACAAGACTGCTCTTAGTCATTTATTGGTGTTGCAAATTTAAATAATAAGATTAGTGTTATTGATTTTGGAGTATACAAATAATAACACATAGTTCTTTTATATGATAAATAGATGAATCTTGTTAACATTTAAACAGGAAAGTTTGAGAAAACTATATAGTATCCGAGCGATGCTTAAGAAATTAAGATTATAAATAATGAAATTTTTATTGTTGATAACTCAAATAAATTATACTAGTGGGACATAGATAATGGAACAAAGATTTAACTGGGAATTTTAACAGGCAAGATATAAAAACCAAGTAAAGTAGTATAGAACAAATAATACTTTTATATTTAGACTAATAGTGCAGATAAGCAATAGATTTACATAAATGCAATTCTATTTGAATAAAATACTGTCGCTATTCCTCCATTAGTCATTGATCTAACTTAATTCGAGGCTTATCTTTTTGATTAAAATTTATTAATTTTAATTGCTAACTAAAATAGTTTGATGGTTTAAGAACTTTCAATAAATAATAATTAGATCATAGCCAATAATCTTCTTCAATAATTTATTTAATGTAAAAACGAATCAGGGTAATTAATTTCTTAATTTGGGCCAGTTTCTACTTTTAAAAAGCTTGAAAACCAATTTTTATTATCATTTTCTAGTTCACAGTCAATATTAAATATTAATGCTTCTTTGAACTCTTGCAATATTTCTATTAAGGATATAAACCCCATAAAAGTTGAAATAATTGAAAATAAATCATTAAACATTCAGCTTTTTGTAGTTTAATAATTATATGAAATTGAAATATATGATTTTGAAAACAAATTGATACAGTAGATAAAGTATATTAATTAGATAAATGATATTACTCTTTGGTCTTAGCAAGTTGGCCAATCTATTTTACTTAAATTGTATGTCTTGACATAGCCTAGCAACATAGATGTTTATGAATCCACTTCAATTAGTAATTTATAATTTACTAAAGTAAAATCTTTGCTATCAAAAATAGATAATCCAATAAAATTGAAAGTTTACGATCCTTTAGCCACAGGCCTATAATAATCTCCTATAGTTTACGCTTATAACTATGATTTCTCTGCAGTTGATATTATGACAAATTCCATTAAGTACATGTTAGAAAGTATAGAAACTTCAACCATACCTCATAAAGCGAGCATATTAGTTTTAAAAGCAACAAAAAATTAGTCATTTTTAGTATCTGGAGATGCTAATGGAAAGATTGTTACCTGGGATATTTAAAATAAATAAGATGGTATAGTTTATTATATTTTTGACTTTGTTTAAGAAAAATGCTAATAACTAGAGATATATTTAGAGAGATACATATTTGCAGTCTTCTAAACTTAAATTGCCGTTATCGATATCTTCAATCCAAATAATTACAGTACTACTCTAATAACCTAACCATCCTCATCTGTTATTTTATAGCACGCCGATGATTATATTGTGATAAATATTGATGGGTGTTTGAAATTCTATAATTAGATTATTGCTTAATTTGCATTTAGTTCCTGCAATCAGTTTTATTCTACTTTATCAGCTATGAGTACATTGTATAATAATCAAATATTAGTTAGATCTGGTTCTATTATAAAATTATTATCTGTAGATTTTACTAGTAATTCAGTCAATTTTCTCAATACTTACACATTTCCTCAATCAATTGTTTTATATAAAATCAGAAAATATAGTAGTAATTCTTCATTCAAAATAATTATTGTTGATGCAAAATTTAATTTTACAACAGTAAATAATTCATTTAATACTGAAATGAGTGTGGCTATTAGCACTATAAGTAAAGCTATCGATGTTAATTACCCTAGAAATACTGAATAGGAAGATTACATGGTATTAGGATAGAGTTCTGACCCCAAAGTTAATTTAAAATATTAAATATACAAGATTTCTTAAACTTAACCCTAGATAAAGTTGATTTTTTCTATTCAATTTGCTACATAGCTATTAGATATTTTTGTTGATAAAGCTTCTGATGGCGAAGAAGTTTTTAGGATACCAAATTTAATGCCATTTAGTACTGTTTCACTGATATATCAATTTTCGTACTACTCTTTAAAGAATAGAATAGAATCTGGAGTTCATCCTACATTAGGAGGAGATCTTTTCACAAAATGTACAGTTAGTTTTGATTAATATCAAAGAAATGCTTATTGCGGCTCTTAGAGTGGTATTATAGCTTCTACTTAGATATTTAGAAATTTATTTTATCAAGTTTATACTGGTAATCCTTAATCTAATTAACCTATTTCGGCCATATAATAGTCTTTAAGTCTTGAGCGATACTTTATAATTAATAATGTAGTTTAAGTGTATAATATTCATACAGATTAAATGGAGGAACAAATAAATTTTACTACAGACACTCTAGGGAACGTAAAAGAAACTAATATTAATAATTCCTTAAAAGTTATAACATTTATCAAGGATAATGAGATTTTTGTAAGAGATTATGAAAATGGGAATAGTTACAGTAGAAATGATTTAGGATTTATATCAGGTGTTTTAATTGATGAAGTCTACTAGCGAATTATTGTTTATGGAAATGGGGTTTATATCTTCCAATCTAATTCAAAACAATAGCCTTAACTCCTTTTTGGGTCTTTAGATATCAAATAATGTATTTTAAATAATATTATCATCGTTTGTAAAGTAGATACAACTCGAGTAATTGTCATAAATAGATAGAGCCTTAATTAAATTAACCTTTTTATCTCTAAAAGCATGGATCCAAAATTTAGATTGGCCTTTGATGATAATACTTCTTTGATATTTCTATACTACATAAATGTTTAAGTTTATGATCTATCAGGTAATTTAATTACCATCTTTTAGCAAACTCTTGTCATCAAAGAATTTAAATTTTATGGAGATAAAATTGTAACAACTTCGTAACTAGGTAAATTATTTTATTTAAATCTTTTTTATCTTAATAATAAACCTTTTTTTTACTTATTAAATTATAAGAAATTAATATCTATGATAGAAGTAACTTGACATTTCTTCTCAAAATGCTGTCACAATCAAGTGCAAATATCAAGAGTACTTTTTACCTTCCTTCGAAATAATATTTAGGTTACTATACAGATGTAATAAGAGCTGGCTAAATTATGTTATTTAGTCTCTCTTTATTAAGAGAATCAGGTACCTATTTAAATTAGGTTAA
This sequence comes from Tetrahymena borealis, assembly GCA_000260095.1. NCBI lineage: Eukaryota > Ciliophora > Oligohymenophorea > Hymenostomatida > Tetrahymenidae > Tetrahymena > Tetrahymena borealis. The sequence continues at coordinate 73,744 of JH651275.1, read as the reverse complement.
TCCTAATTATGGAGTGATGGCTAGTGTAGTAAATGATGAATTAAATAACTAAATGCATACTTTAGATGTTGTTGGTAACATAAATAATATATCTTACTCAACTTCTTTGAGTATTGATAATAGTCTTTAAATGTAGTAGTTGTTTACTTAAGATTAACCTTATTTGCATTAAGTAGAGTTCAATACAAACTCTATTTTTGTTGGAAATCAATAGAACTTATATAGAGTAAATTATAATGTATTTTTTTAGACTTTTTAATAGTACCGCAGAAGAGAAGTTTCATTCTCCTTTTTCATTCCTATAGATGGAGTAAACTATGTATTTTTAGTTGACATCAAGAATGTTATATACTAATATTTTAATTATTAATAAACCTACCTAACAGACTATTAAGAATAAATTATTGATACATTTACTATTCCCTTAACTACTTATTTTGGAGTTGTCTTTAAAAATAAAATAATCATCTATTAAGCTACTAAATCTCCCCAAGATTATTAAATCACAATGAAATAAATTAGAATAGTAGAAGGATTTTAATATAGAACTCTTGTTTGTGATTAAATATTTTTAACTTATGATTAACTAATTATAGACTATGATTTTATTGGAGGAGAATTAAATAGTTCAATTCCAATTGGATTGTAGGCAGATAAAATTACTTAAAAAATATGTGCAAAAGAATTATAGCTAATAATCTTTGGATTCTTTTCAGGAAAAATTGGACTTTATAATAGAGTATCAAAGGAGATATAGATAGTCTAAGATATCTAATTTACAAATTAATTAATAAAAAGCATCATATATGATTCTAAATAAATTATTTTATGCTAGATCTCAGGAGACTTTGTTATCATTCAGCTAAGTGGCTTTCAAATGTAAAGGATATCAAAATAAAGCTACATATAAAATTAAAAGAACTTAGAATTGTAAGGTGCAAAGTTCGATCCAATTAAAAACAGATACTTTATATGGTACTAGCTTGAGAAGAAACTTATTGTTTTAGATTCTTCTTTTACTCTAATCAAATTTCTTTCTTTCCCTAATGATATTAACAATCGCTTACTTTTTGGAAATCAAATAATTGTTCTATATTCTCCTTCATAGCTTAATATTTACACTAGAGATTCTTTAAAATTTTTATTCAGGATAAAAAAATAAAAATCGGATATCATAAGGACTTTAAATGTACTCAATGATAAAAATATAGTTGTTATTTACGTCAACAAAGTGGATGTTTATAGTATTGACATTGATAGCAGATCTTACAATTTGATAGATACCTTAAGCATAAATTATGTAAATTAAGTATTATTGTAATTTATATAAATTTCTTCTGATGATTAGAGTTTATTTTTACAATTGATTGGCTATTATCAATATGCTATATTTGATAAAAAGTATAGCTTATCATTAGCCAATAATTCTTAAAACTCTTAATGCATGTAATCCATCATCGCCGATAATCGAATGAAAACTGAACTTCTCTTCTCTTCAATATATCAAAAATAGTTAAATTATTCTTATATCATTTAATTTGAAATTGTATCTGGTATAGAACTACTAAACTAGATTGATACTAATACAGCTGAATATATTTTCACTTCGTTACCTATGAATAATTCAAAAGACTTAGTTCTTTAAAAGGACTCATTAAGTTTTCTAAAGAAATCCTTAAGATTAACTCAATTTTCAATTAAATTACCTGATAGGAGTTTATATTTAATTAACTCTGAATGCTAATATGCAGTTTTAGATAATATAGATTTTTAAAATTAAGACTTTTAAGAGTAAACATTAAGCTTTTAATACATGAAGAGTGTGATATTTAATAAAATAACAATAAATAGTATTTAGATGCGCGATTCTAAATCAAATTAGAGAATTTTAAATTATTAGAACATTATTTAAAATTATTAAGATTTGATATAGATATTTCATACTGATGAGTTAATTATTTATGATTTAATTATCTCAAACAGTTCTTTTGATTGGAATTCCGTTTTATTACATGTAAAGAATGTGACTAAAGTAACCATAAAGAATCTCACTATTTCAAATAATATCCTCAGATAAATTATTATTTTTGAAGATATAAATACTCTTAAAATAGATAATTTGTAAATCACTTCTAATTAAATTATAAAGAATCATTTAATAACACCAAAAGACCTATGTTATTTGTTACAAATATCTGGAGTTCAAAATACCTAAATAACCAATGTGTCTATAAAGTAGAATTATGATATAGGCTTTATATACTCAAATAATATTGTTATAAGCAAATCAAGAACTATTATTTTAAATGATGATTAATTCTCTATTTAAATTATGGAGATCCTTGACAATAAATTTGGATAGACATTAAAAATAGAGGATATTAATATTTCACTGGTAAATTTATCTAGCTCTAATATCTCTTTAGAAAATCTTACTATTTAAAATAATGAATCTAATTTAAGAATTTTAGATTGTAATACTCTAATGATTAAACAATCTAATTTTAATTAAAATAAAGCAATAAACGGGGGAGCACTATAAGTAGAAACTGTTTAGACTTCTTTAAATATAATAGATTGCATTTTTACTCTTAATTAAGCCATAAGTAGTGGAGGAGCAATATACTTAAAAGATGTTAAAGTATTAATAATTGATGAAAAAACATAGATATTTTATAATATTGCTATTATTGGTGGAGGTATCAGATATTTTGAGATTGATTAGGAAGGATTATAAATTTCAGAATAGGCCAAAATTGAAAAAAATTCTGCTGAAATTTATGGAAATAATATTATAAATTAACCAGTAATAATAGAAGTATAAATTATAACTAAAGATTAGACAATAATTAAAAAATATGAAAATATTAATGAAAATCAAAATTTCGATAAGATTGTGATCAATAATTTTTAATCAGGTGGAACTATGAATTTAGTAGTTAAATTCAAAGATAATGAAGATAATTATCTGAATTTCTCTTTATCTTCAGTCGAAAATTCAATTTATCCTCAACAAATTATAGATGAATTAGAAAACATTGAATACTATATTATTCCGAAATATCGCAAATATGTCTAACAGAGTGATGAAAGCATTGTCAATTCAAATTAATATATAGACAAATAGCAAGGATTTGTAAAAAGTGATTTATAAGTAAATGGAAATCTCAATGTTTAATAATCACTTTTACTAACTATTTAATTAGATGAAAGTTATGTTTTTAATAATATAGAAATTGTCATAAATTTTCGTGCTTGCTAAAGAGGAGAAGTATTAAAAAAAATTAATGAGAATATTAGAATTTGTTAGTAATGCTAGCTTGGATTCTATTCTTTAGTTGACTTTACATCAATTAGTTAAGATACTGTCTCAGAAGACTAATGTAAAAAATGCCCTGATTCAGCTGTTTCTTGTCAACAAGATATAATTCTCCTAAAGAATGGATTCTGGAGATTTAATAATAGGTCTGATTTGATATTACCTTGTAGCAGAAAAGAAGAAAATTGCATTTCCGAAAATCCTGAAAATAAATTAGGGTGCTAACTAGGTTATGTAGGACCACTGTGTGAATAATGTGATTATGAAGGTAAAGTATGGGGGAATTATTTCACATAATCATTTGGCTTTTTGAATTGTTCTTAATGTAATTCGATGTCTGCTTAGATTGTTTATATAATAGGAGTTGGTTTGTTATTGCTAACATATTTCTTTATTCAATTGTTACTCTTTATGAATAGTTATATGCATACTTAGGTATGCCATTATCTTAGAAGGCTAAATATATTACCTATTTCTTACAGCAGCATTAGAGGATAGTCTAATTTTTATTTGAAGATCCTTACTAATTATTTTCAAATAGCTTCAATTGCTTTTAATTTTAAAATAAAAATTCTTCCTGATGCTTTAGTGTTTGGACCAAACATTTTTGGTAATATCCTAGGATAAGTTTCAGGAAATCTTAATTGTCTATTTCCTAAGCAGTATTTAGATAGTCTTGGATACGGAAGGCTGATTTAAATAGCTCAAAGTATTCTACCTCTTATAATTTTAGTAATCTTATTTTTTGCACTTTAGGTATGCTAAAAATTTAAGGCATTTTAAGTAACACCTTATCATAAATACACTTTATTTAGCTTTATATTCTTCTTTATTTAGCCTGATTCCCTCAACTTATACACTAGATCGTTGACTTGCAGAGATATAGGACCTGAATCTTATTACTCTATTGATTTAAACTATAAGTGCAATGATAAAGAGTATAATTTATTCACAAAGGCCTTCTCTCTTCCAAATTTATTTTTTTGGGTTTTAATACCAATAATTCCTTTCTATTGTATTTATAAATAGAAAAATAAATTAAATTATTGTAAAGTAAGACTGAAATTTGGCTATTATTATTCAGAATACAAAGAAAAATATTTTTACTGGGAGTTTATCAGAATTTATCTCAAAGTACTGATAGTTCTGATATATACTTTTCTTTCACATCAATAAACCCTTGCTGTCATACTTTCTAATTTTTTTATTTTTCTCTATATTTACTCAATTGTCAAGTGCAGACCATTTTAGAGCTTTAGATTGTAAAAGTTTGAGAAATTTTCTTATTTGATTATTGCAATTTTAATGATACTAAATTGTTTTAACTAGACATACGACCTATTTATCTTTGTTATTATCTATGCACTGATTAACTATAGCTATATTGGGTTAGGAGCCTTTATTATTATCAATGAAAAAATTAATAATCGTTTTAACATAATTGGAAAATGTTTTATGTTCATTATCCTTAAATTTATGCCAAAAAACTTTTCTCACTACTTTAAAAAGGGATTTATTAGTTTGGAGACGTTCTAAAGATGGAGAAAAGTTAAAAAGAATATCAAATGTATTATTAAGCTTAGACCACTTTTATTCTAAAGCGAGTCACTTAGAAGAGAGAGCAGTAAATAAAAATATTATTTTTTTTTAATACTTATTAAAAATTTTATAATTTAAATTTAAATTAGTGCAATAATTTACACAACCTATCTCTTGCTAAAATTAAGCTGCCAAAACTATAAATCATAGTCCTTTCTATTAATATGATAAAAGCAAATCTCCAATTTAAAAAAATTTATTTTCAGATGATGATCTATTAAGATTAGAAAAATCTCCACCAAGTTAACATATTTCTAAAGTATCAAATTAGACTGACAATATTTCTATACATATTGGGAGTGGAGACAAAACCTCTCAATTCTCAAATAAATCTGATTTTATTGTTCATTCTAAAATTAGTAATGATATTGAGAAATTATACTAAGATGAGGAAGATTCAATTAATGGTGACAATTAATCGGAAATTATTCAAGATGATAATATGTCTAATTTTTCGCCTGAAAAGAGATCTACTTTTCAGTATAATATGTCATTTAAATTATAAGAATTTAAAATTCCTTCTAAAAATTGAAATAGATATTTCATAAGCTATTTATTAATTAGAAATTTTATCTTTAATATGTTTTAGAATAAAATTATATCCCAAAATATCTCTGCAATTCTATACTTTTTGTATTATTATAAAATGAAATGCTAATAAGATAAATATTAAATCTAGATTTTTTAAAAAAAGAATAATACATCATTTTAAAGGTATATCTGATTGTTTATTTATTAATTTACTGTTAAATTTTAAATTTTCTAATAAATAATTATCTAAGTAAAATAACAATTATATACACAATATAGAGAAAGAGTCATTTATTTAGAGATAGAATAGGTTTAATTTAATAATAGTCAAAATCAAAAATTTCTATCCATTAATCATTTAAAAATTCAAACTTCATTTCCTTTTGATGACATCTCTTTTGATATTTTCTACCATTGCTAGAGGATCAAATATTTTTATTGATGTTTTAATGATGCTTACCTCTATCAGAAAAATACCAAATAACAAAGCATTCGGTTTTCTTTCTATGCTGTCCTTTTTAAACATTTAATAAATAGTGGTAAATTTATCTATAATAAAAGAGCAACCATAGATAGTTATAACCAATTTAAACATTTCTAAATATTTCTGATTAAATTAAAAATGACAAATATATAAATAGATATTCATGATAAATGACATTATGAAAGGAGGAGTTTTTTCTATCTAGCTAAAGGCTTATACTATTCTGATTAAGATTTCAAAACTTTATTTATTAATTCAGTTTTCAGTTCTCACTCTGAAAACAATTTATTGTGCACTCTAGCATCGATTAAAGTATTTAATCCTCAGTAAGATTATTTGGATCTGGACTCTTTGCTATTTAAGTATGCAAAATCCTTTTATAAATAGTTAAATATAATATTTATTATCAAAATTATAAAGTAAGCCTAATTTGTTTATAGAGTACTTATGATAGCATAATCTAAAACGATGAATTCTTCTTGGTACATAAAGATGGTTATTTCACTTATTCGTCCATATCAGTTGATAAAGTTTTATGGGCCGTAGAATTGATAGTAAACACTTTTAATCTAATATGCGGTTTCTTCATATATGTAAATTCTACTTACATAATATATGAATCTGCTAATAAAATCTAATAATTTATCAATAGCAAAATTGTGGAGGAAATTAAAGGTTAATGTTAACTGGATATATAATTATGGCTTTTAGTTCTTTTTGTAAATAATTTGAATTCTTTATTGAAATGTATCCTCTTTTTTCCACTACTTAAACTTTGGTTTATTTCTCATTTTGGCTATTTACTGTGGAGTTTACTGATAGATAAAAATATTTACTCAATATTTTTAAAATGCTGTGATACTATAACAGTTTCTTCAAAAATAAATAATTTATGCAGGTGTACTTACATGTTTAAAATATAGTTTTAGTTCTCTTTTGTTTTTATTAAGTAAGAATAATTCAGGTAGAAGTTCTCTAAAAAAACTTAGTATATAATTTATAGTATTCAAAAGCTAGAAACCAATTTTGAATCACATAACTAACTCTTTATCTAGCTATAGCTTTAGGATTACATTGAGATTTAATAATTTTTTTTCAAATTTTTTATCAATTTAATCTAATCATTAAAATTAGGGTATAATAGTCTTAAAATTATATAAAATATGAGAGGTAGAAATTAAAAAAATTTATTTATTTAGCAAATAAGAATTAAATCAAGTATTTACATTCTAAGTTATTAATTATTTGCTCTTCTGATATCAAAAATTTAATCAATAGTTAAGATATTGATATCAAATTGTTTTAAATATTATTTAATTAAGATAAGAAAACTTTAAATCTATTTATTATCAGTATTTTAACAAATCATCAAGAATTTTAACATTAAAAGCTAGCTATTAAGTAGTTAATAAAGCAGACATATTTAAAATAATCTAGTAGCTCTAACTATGGTTTTATCAACAGAAATTAAAGCAGGGATAGGAGTTGTAGGCTTTTTAATATTGTATTCGTTTTATCAGTACCTAAAGTCATTAGATGAAAGCTTTTTTTAAGGTACAATCTTTGGCTTTGTTTTGTGTATAGCCATACAAGCAGGAATAATTATCTATTATGTGAGATGGAGAGTTCTCAAGAACCAAGGATAATCAAAAATAAGCCTTAATTTAAGTAAGAACATATATTCTATAATACAAAATGATTTTTTTTTCTTTTGTGTTCGCTCGAATCTTTTTAAGTTACCATACTATCTTATTTAATATAGTTTCATTAGAAATTGATAAACTTTTTGGAGAAGAACCTATAGAAGATATAAAGGAAAAGAATAAGAAAAAGGAATTTTTTATAAATTAGGTAATTATGCTTATTCAATTTCATGGGATTTAAATATAAGTTCAGTAGTGAAAATGATTCATTATAATTATACAATTTTTAAATAATGGATGATGTTGAAATAGTATAATAGTATCTTAAAAAGCTAATAATAAATTGTATAAAATAAAGTATTCTCATGAGAAAAAGTTGATGCAAAAAGTATATAGAAAAGATGAGACATTCACTAGCCTGTAGCAGTAATAATCTTAAAGAAAAAATGGATTAAGTTAAATAGAGGAAGAAGATACTCAAAATTCGTTATAGGGTTTGCAAAAGCAATAGTCGATAACTTTTTAACGTTAAAATGTTTTAAATGAAACAAATATTTCTAAAAAGGAAACTGGTGGGTCTTAAAATGATGTATCAGATAAAAAGGAAACTATTTAAGAAAAGAAGAAACATATTTTAGAGGAAATCGAAAATTTAGCTTTTGAGAAAGTAGGAAAAAAGCAATTTTTGAATAAAGTTAACCAATTCGGTAAATTCTTAGAGATATTTATTTCAATGGAAAAGAACTTTGCAAAAGATATGAGAACTATTGGAAAGCCAAGGTTCTTAAAAACGTGCATGTTTGATGTCGTAGTTCGCAGAGACGAAAGATATCATCATTCTTACCGGGTTAGCGACATAGATCCTATTTACAGAGAAGAGTTCAATGTTTTATTATAACAAAGTGATATTAAATCTCGTTACTCTGACTCCTAGCTGATTATATTACCAAATTGGCTTTATCTTAAAAATCTCTTTTTAGAGATGAGTAAAATTCATGACTAGCTCGTACAATATATACAGTTTGGAATTTTTGATTTGACAAAAGTAAAAACTATATAGATAGATATCTTTTAATAATTTACTTATTTATTTCATTAAAATAAAAGAAAAAAATTTAAATTTTGATTTGAGTAATAAATTATATAAATTTCCAAACAACTAGGTTTTAATTGAAGAGTATGAAGATAAATATAAAAAACTTAAATTAATGAAAAATGAGGCTCAAGCTCTCATTTAAAAGAAATTAGAAGAAGCAAAGGTTTAAGAGCAAACATATAATGAAATCAGTAAAAAGATTAAGAATATGGCTGACACTTATGAAGTATTTTATTAAAATTGTTGTTATTACATTTAATTAATGTACCTTTTTAAATAGAATTAATAATCTAGTTAGAATAAAGAACTTGCACGTAAAAGAGTAGAACTTAAGGGTGAAATCGAATTGTTACTTTATGATAAAAATAATAGCAAAATTAAAGTGTATGCTGGGTATGAAGCTCTCCATAAAGCCAGACAAGAAGCTAATAAAGTAAATGCAAAGATTTTGTCCCATAAAAAGGATTGGGAAAAGTAAAAAAATATCTAAAAAATTCTACATGATTTTAAATAAATATTTTTTAATTTTCAATAGGAGATTTCAGTCTCTCTTTAAAACCAGCATGAAAAGTATCATTAGTGGATTTTTTGATATCTCTAAAGATTTATAAAAAAATTTAAGGAGTCTATTACTTACTAACTTAAAGCAATCCACTACTTTACCAATAATAGATTTTGATGCCTAGAGCTTTGAAAATGAAGGATCTGTTTATTCTTCAGTAGACGGATCATCTTCTAACAGAAAGAATTAGTTGTTTAATTAGCCTAATCTTAAAGCGAGTTAATCTATGCAAAATGATAGTATTTTATAAAATACAAATTTAGGAATGACAAATAGAAGCATGCTCAATAATTCAACAATTAATCCTATGCTTATTTGTGTAGATCATCGTTAATAGCTTGCAGAACTATTAAAAAATTCTGATAAATATGATAAAGAATTAGATGAAATGGAAAAGTATGAGGGAGAGATTACAATTTTAGTAGAGGATATTTGTTCATCGCTAGCAAAATACATTTAAGAATTCGAAAATAAGATAAGTAAAACAAATACCTTTAAATTCATGGGAGAAGCTATAATCTACGAATAACTAGGAAGCTTTATATAAATTGATATTAGTGATAATACTAAGAGATTTTTCAAAATAATGATATCCCACTATGAAAAGAATCTAAAACCCTTTTAAGCTAACACTTAGAGAGTATTATAAGATTTAGCCATAGAAAAGAAAAACTATAAGAAACACATATCTGTAGTTTAAGATTTGTAGATTAACCTTGACAAGACATGCTAAAATTGGTAATAAAACAAGGATTCTATTGTAAACTTTTAGTAAAAGTATGATTTCTTAAAGCATAGATTTGATGACATTTATGAAAAAGTGTACTCAAGTAAATAAATTATTGAAAAAATAATAAAATAACATGAAAAAGGAGTTGAAGATTTGAAGAAATAAATTGTTAATGCTCTAGTTTAATTCACAATGTAGTTTTCTGATAGATTAGATATAATTGAAAATAATTCTGATATTATCTTAACTCAAGATGATGATAATTTAGAAGGTAATGTATCAGATGCAGAATCTGTGCACTCCAGAGTTTCAAATAATTCTAATAAAGGCTATAATATGATGAAGAGGTAAAATAAATTAATTTCCGCTCTTTAAAACCAATCTTTTTCATAAAATAAATAATTTTATCTACTAATAATCCACTTGTTACTTACTTAAATGCCATTATAAATTCTATATTTATTGTGAAAGTTTTTTAAATTTCAAAATATTTATCAATTATAGATCAAGCACTGTAGCATTTATGGGTCAGAGTGAGTTTCTTCATCATTATCATCAAGAAGATGAAATTAATGAGAATCAGTAAAATAACAGCAATATAGTTAATGTATAAGACAATTATAATAGATAGGGTGCTAAAATAGTAACCAAGTTGCTCAAAGTATTCTATCACCAATGGAAAGATGCTGATTTCTTTAAAGAAAAGATTAAAAATGAATTATATTTATCCCTGAATAAAAAATTAGAAGACTCTCTAGAAGAGATGATTGTTACGAAACTTATTGTATGCACATTGTTTATTATTCTTAAACCTCTTAACAAAAGAATCCTTTATTTTAAATTAAAAATAGATTAAGGGTGAAGGTCCAGATATTAAATCTATTGTGCCTTAAAAAAGTGAAGATTATGAATTTTTAGTTGATTTAGAAGTTTCTTATAAAGGTACTATATATATTGAAGTTGATACAGCATACCATTTGGATTGGCCAAAGGTAATAGATAAATTCCATTCTTCTTCAATTTAATAAATTATTCAATTTTAAAAATAGCCTGATTCATATAAATTACCATTGACTGTTAAAATTAAATTAAATGAATTCTATTCTATCATTAGAGTATGTTTCGTTCCAAGAGAACACGGAAAAAGCTGGTAAAATTGTTTATAGATTTTGGAAGTTATTTAATCCTTTTACTTAAATACAATTTTATTAGGTTTTCTTTTATTGGAGAACCAGCTCTTGCTATAGATATTGATCCTATTATTTCTAAAAAATATCATGTTTCACGTCTTCCTAGAGTATAACTAACTATTAATTCTAAATAATTTATTCAATTATTTTTATTATTAAAATCCAGGTAAAAACACTGATATAAGAAATAATAAGCTAAAAGATTAAAAAGATGACATTCCCTAATAGGTATGAATTCTCATATTACATATTAATCTTATTTCTTTATTCAATTAAAATAGAGATTCAATAAAGATTCCTTTATCGAAACCTGATAAATTAATATCAGAAATTAGAGAGAAATTATTGCATAAAAAATAATCAATTATTCCTCCTACTCCTGCTAACAAATCTAATATTTATATGAATCCTTATAAATAATTTAATTAATGAACCTAATATTTAAATGATGAAAAACAAACAATCAAACTTATATTAAAGACAAAAAAGTTTGTTATGAATTATTTAAATTAAGAAGAGAAAATATATTCATACAAAATGAAAGTTATTATCTTAAAATAAATAAATGAATGAATGATAGATAGATAGATATATAGAATGTGGGTAGCATCTTGAAACTGAATAAAAATACTTAAAATTTAATATACTTTGAGGTAATAAATAGATATAATAATTTAATTTAGATAGATCCTCATCAGATTTACATTGTGTGCTATTTATTATACTTATGAGTTACTTATATATTTTTATGCGTATGTGTGTGTGTGTGTGAATGTCTGCTTTCTCAGAATTTTCTACAGCAAAAAATTATTCCATTTTCTCAAAACTATATAGCTAGCTTAATTAATATTAAATAATTTCAAGCTTTATTTCTTTCTTTCATTCTTATGATTTTTCTAAGGATTGTTTATTATTTCTTGATGTTACGTATTATTCTATATATTTTATTATCAATTTTGAAATGGTTACATCTTCTTTCTTATCTATCAAGTATTCTTCAGCAATCTACTAGTTCTATTTTATAAATTCTCCAATATCTGCTGGACTATCTTTATTGAATATATTTTTCATAGTAGTGATGCTATTCTAAATTAAGAATTCCAATGATTCAACTATTTATTAAAATTAAAAATATAAAAATTGATGAGAAAATTTGATTTAATTAATTTAATTGTTTCACAATGAAATGTATTTTTATTATTTGATAGATTACCTTCTTATTCAACTCTCTTTGGCTTTTTGTATTAGAAATCTATTGTTATTTTAGGACCAAAGAACTTCCTTTCTTCATTTTATTATTAATGATATAGCCTCCAAGCAGTTTTAATTTATTCTCCATCATTTGCTTGGTATTAACCTATTTTTATTGGGAAAGCTATTGACATCATTTCCCCTTTATTAACTTGAATCACAGGATATTGACAGTTATCAGTTATGCCTGAAATACATTTTAGATAAACATTTTCAGGCCAGTTTTCAGTACCATTATTTAGTATTTCCTAGAAAACTATTACACTATCATCCTAAAGAATATCATTAGAACAATAACTATTTACCAACTTAGCTCTGTATTGCATTCTGTCATCCTTTGCAATTGATGAAGCTAAGCTTCCTCTATTAGGCTGATAAGAAGATTATAATAGTTTATTTACAACCATTTAAGATTTGATACAAACAGAGTTTACTCCATTACTATTAGATATAGATGAAGTAGGGGGGACTGGCTTTGTATCACTTAAAACTAAATCTGTGGTGTTACTTAATTTTTGGTAACTTATATTTTATGATGAATCAGGAGATGATTGAAATAAGTTAATTTAAGATTTTGTAACTCTCTCTTCTTGGAAATCATCTATTTTTTCTATAGTAATACCAACTATTGTTGATGGATTAAGCACTATACTATTAACAGTTTCTTCACTAACCAACTATGAAGGTTATCCGGTAACTAAAGGATGTTAAGAAACTACAGGAGAACTAATAATATTTGCACTTGAATCCTAAAATTATTTTATAATCTTATCTGATTCAATTGTTGCAAGATTAAATTTCTAAGAGTCAAAAAAGGTTGGGGGGTCATCCTCATTATTGAAGTTTGCTGTTATTGAGCTAATTTGTTCAGCATTAAATTAAGGAGATTTAATTTAATTTTTAAAGCTATTAAGGTTAGTAGAACATCTTCCCAGATCAATTCTATCTGAAGGGAAATTATTATCGTCTCTAGTTTCCTTTGATTATTCTCCAAAGTAATCAGTTTATTCTTATTTACTAGAATTTTTTACGATAGTCGTGTGAGATTTGTTATCAGATTTCGATCTCATTTTCTGTAGTAATTATAATCCTAAGGTATCAACTTCAACTGAATTGCGTTGACTAATATCTTATCTCATTTATTAAGTACCCTATTAAGCCTATTATGATTATGGGAATGATGCCTACACAATAGATTATTGTTATTATAATTAAATATGTGAAGGAATAAAAGAAAAATGAGTTGAAGTTTCAAGTTAACTCTATTGATTATTATAGTTGATATTATTATTGTTGTTGTTGTTGTTGTTGTTGATATTGGTATTGTAGTTATTATAGAAATTTTTTGGAGCAGTCATTATGGAAGATTATGGGAAATTAAATCCTCCTGTACTTTAAGTAAAGCTGATTGTTCTCTTAGGTTCAGATTATCTAATATAGTTAGGTTAATGATTCTAACTGGCTTAAACGTTACCCTATCCTTAGACTACAGGGAATGTAGGGTTAGCAATTCCTCTAAGGCTTTTTTCAAATAAATTTGTTGGGCGCTATAATGGTGTAGCTGCTGTTGAAGGTACTTATTAGTTAGTTTAAGGTTGTTAGTTAGTAGAATGCATTGTCATGATATCTTCTTTACAAATCTATACAACACGATGACTATTATTATGACCTTCCTCGCATTGTTCACAAAGGATATTATCGAAATCGATTTCATCTTACATTTTTTTAGAAAATACTTCTGCATTTTTACCGTTTTTAGATTTACAGTCTATGCATAAATATATATATTTAATCTGAGAAATATCATTTTTGCATTCGAAGCAAGTAACTAAATGAATATTCTTAGAAATTAAATTAGAAAGGGTATTTGGAGTTAATGGGAGGTCTTTATTTTTGATTTATTATTAAACAGGAGTAAAAGGAGAAAGTAAAGGTTCTTCAAATTTTTAAATTTACTTAATATTGTTATTATTTTTATCATTATTTTAGAGAATCTTTTAGAGCCAATCCATGCTATCTTTTGGAATAATCTTTTCAACCTTTGATTAGCGTACTTAGAGACTCTTTAAAGTAATTTCGGCCTCTTTAAGTTTGTGGCGAATTACTGCTTATATAACATTATAAATGTGAGGATCTTCTATTTTTAAATATCCTGTTCCACTGCATTTATCACAATCAGGGTTTGTTGCAAAAGGGGTTATTTCCTTTACTGTATTGCTGCTAGTAGGTGTCTTATCGATTTTATCATTTGATTTTGATGGATTATTTTTTTATTCCTCATCCCAAATCATACACTTTTCACAAGGAACTTACATATTTTACCCAGATCTTAGTGTTGAAATAATAGAAGGACGCCCTAACATTTTACTTTAATTTAAAAGGTTTGTAGAGTTAGCTAAGGTAGTATTTTAAGATAAAGGAGGAGAGGGAGATAATTCTCTTGTAATATTTTTATTTCCTATGAATTCATTTTCACTTGTTTCATCTTAAAAATTAGAATACCCTTCTTTTGCATTTAGATCTGAAGGTTCCCGAGATACTCCACCTTAGTTAGTATATTAGCTTAAGCTTAACTATTAATTAATTCGAACTCCAAAAGGTGGTGCCTAAAGGTGATTGAAATTATTAGCCGAATAATTAGAACCTAAATTACCAATACCTCCCGTCGTTTAACTTCTTGTGTCAATATTAGATATATTTGATGAAGTAAGTTCATTTTATCTAAGATTTTAAGAATTCTTTGCATTACTATAATTATTGTTAACCTGTATTTATTCAATCGGCATAAAAGAAGCTTAGTTTGATAAGATAGGATTAAGAGCATCATCAATTCCACAGCTCATAGAATTAGTTCTTTTAATAGCCTAATTTGTAGGGATTTTTAAGTTACTTGATCTCTCCTTATCTGGAGTTTCAGAAGTATCTATCATAGGATTCTCGATATCATCATTGGTCATCATGATATTGAATGAGTTTCCTCCTTATTTCTAACTCATATTTACTTATGATTCTTAAGTATAAAATTTAGACGTTTAATTTAAATCTTATGATTGATACTATTAGGATACTTACATTGGTACTGAAATTTATATATTCTGGGCAGCATTTTTACTTAAAGATTACTTAATACTACTTTGAGCATAATTATTATTTATATTATTTCCTCCAGATTAAGTTATATTTGTATTCCTTCTTTCAGTCTGATTTGCAAAACTCATATTCTACTCCATCATCCCAGAGTAGCTTTAATTTGCTGATTGCTTTTTATTATATGGATAAACATTTTCATTTGCATTCACTTCAGAGGTTCCTTTTGAAAGGCTTGGAATCTACTATTAAGATGAAACAGAATTATTTCCTGCTGTTGTATTGAAATTGATGTTACTATTGTTAATATTACCTGTAGCCATCCCTAAATTACCTTAATTATTGGTAGCAACACTACCTCTTAAAGATGAATTTCCATTCAAGACCTATTAGCCCATAATTAACTGCATCAAATTAGAATTCTAATCATTATACATCATTGGGTTTATACCAGCTAGAGCTCCACCTCCTCCATAAGCTTATTATTCGAAAGAAAAAGGAGGGTAGATGTTAGAAGAATTATTTTTTTATCCTCTTTACAAATTCTAATAATAAGTATTATATGGATTCATTAAAAATCCTGCTCCATTATTTTATTAAGCTTGTATTTGCATCTAAATGCTCTAAGGATTCAAACTTTAAACTCCTCCTATCTACTAAAATTGATCAAGCCAATTAAAGTACTATTTATAAGATTTAGAATCTATTCTTAACTTTATAGTTCTAAGTTTTTCTTAAGAACAATACTCCAAAAACGCCTCATAATCTGATGTGCTCTCTACATTAATTGAATCATTATCGCTATCTTCGTATTTAAAGCAGAAATTTTCAGGAAGCTTATTTTCAAACTTACTTCTTACAATCTCTTCTAATTCAGAAAAATTTTATGGTAGCTTAGGCAATCTAAAACAATCTCCTCCTATAACTATCTTTAAGGAGATTTTACTCTATAATTAATCTGAAAAGATATTTGCGAACATTTTAATATTATTTTATCCTCAATTAGTTTATTTATTTTCTACCTAAGTTAACTATTATTATTTATAATTTAAAATAATAATTGTCTTACATTTTGTCCTAAATCAATTAGAATAAAAAATTTCTTTTAAAATAAAATACTAATGTGTATTAATTTGCTTTCAATTCAAATATTGTTACCTTCAACAGTTCAGAGTCTATGACAACTACTGCAATGCTAGATATGCTAATTTTTTTTTGACTTGTTAAATTACTTATGTCAATAACCTATAATAAATTGCAGAGTCTTCCTATTAATTTTTGCTGTTTAATTATTATTTAATAAAATATATTAGATTTATTAGAATTAAATCTTGTATTTTATGCTTTTTCTTAAATCTTATCTTATGTATAATCCTAAGGGGAGTTAATAAGAATATTAATCCTTTTATAAAATAATTTTCCTTGAAATAACTCTAAGTTATTCTAACAAATTAGTGGATCAATCCAATTAAAAAGTTATAAATTTCATTTTTAATGAATTCAAAAATTCCTCAAAACTACAAAGTATTCTGGTTATAAAGAGCATACATAATAGTAGGAATTAGAACCTCGTGAAAATCTATAGAAAAATGTTGAACCGAAGTGTTTGATCAAAATCACTATGGAGCTAATTTATGTTCTCCCTCTCTTTGATAAAAAAGAAAATCAAACTAAAAAATATAAGATTAATTATAAAGTTTGCTTTATATATTTTATATCCTTATTTTTATTTTTCTAATTTTTTATTAGGATAAAACTCATCACTATTATCTTCACTAAAACTTAAGACAACATTCAAATGATGAGAGATTATATATACTGTCCCATAAGAAGGCAATCAATCAAACATCTTTCTATTATTTTTTTTACAAAACTCAATTCCATTAATTTTAATGTATCTTATTGGATATAAAGCTAGCTTTTTTTTGTTTCCTCCAAAAGAAAATAATTTAATAAGATGAAAGTATAAGGCTGCATGCGGACTACTAATTTAAGAGATCTCACAAATTTAATATATATTATAAACTTCTCTTTTATCATCAATTGCTAAAAGGAAATTATAAAAAGAGTTCATATAATAATACGCTTGCTTGTTGTATTTCCAAAACTAGTAATAAATATTTTTATAAAACAATTTCGATAATAAAAACTCTAAGCTTATCTATAACCTTTTACACATATTTATTATTTAATTCTTTTAAATGGAAATTTAATTTTTTTCTATTAAATTTTAATCAATATATTATTTTTAGTCCAAAAATTTGATACTTTCTTCACTCTTTAAAGCAATTCTTCATTTAAATTATCTAAGAATCAATCATTAAATGGAGGAGAATTCTGATTTGTCTATTTTAATTGCTCTGTATAAGACTCTCCTTATATCTAAAAAGAGATAAGAGTATAAAAGATATTTAGAATTGTCTATTACATTAAGCTAATTTTTACCCATCTCTCTCTATTATTTAAAAAGCTTTATGGCAATAATACGAAAATGTAAGCTTACCCTTAAGAGCGATTATCTATTATTAGAAGATTTAATGGTATAATCTTAAGGAAAATAAAAAATACTGTAAATATTATGTTTAGATATTAGATGAAAGTAGAATAGGATTACGTTTATAGAATTAATAATTAAATCTACTCATAAATAAATATTTGAAAATAATATTTTTATTTTCTCTTAAAATTAACTCTCACAATTATTTTTCTTTTTAAACCATAAAACAGCTAATACCAATACTAAAAAATAATTGTCATTCAACAATATAAACAATAACATATATAATTGCTGTAAAAAATTATCTGCCATTTGGATAAATTGCAATTCGATATTGCTATTTATTTTTTTTTTGGACTGACAATTTATTTTATCAATCAAAAAATTAGAGTTATATCTAATCAAGATGCTTTGATGTTATTAGAAGGAATCGATTTCTAAGATAAATCATTTTTAGGGTGAGACCTATTTTTAATAAATTTTAGTTGTTATTTCACCTCTAAGCTTAGTATTTTTTGTTGTTATTAATTTTTTTAATAGCTTCTTTCCTTACTAAATTTATCCTCTTTAGCGTTATTATTTCCAATAGTTTTTTCAATTTCATTTTTTTACTAAAATAATGCCTTATATCCATTCTATTGCACTAGTGTCAATTTTTAATGTTATTTTTCATTATTTTCTGAGCAACTAGATTATTCATATTTGGATTTTTATAGATCATTTTAACTTTTCTTTTTAAGATCTACTTAGTTGTAATTTTTTCTATTCATCACAAATCTTTCTAAAAAATCAATTGAGGTAGCTATTTTTGGCCTATATGTAAGCTACTTTAAATTATCTTTGTGTAGCTTTTATAACTTATAGTCACTTCTTGAACTCAAAGATATTAATTGTTCTTCCTCTTTGGTGTGTATCCTTCTATTAAATTGTATAAGTTTGGCATTTTTAATAGTATCTTATGTTGTATTTTATAAAGATTCCATAGATTAGCCATTTTCTACTAGATTACTAAAAGATCTATTTTTCTATTGAATTGTTTAAAATTTTATAGACTTATTGCTTTTAGAAAGATTAAGGCTATCGTTACCTTACATTTTTGGTTTGCTAAGACTTCTCAGTGGTAGATAAATCATTTATTATAACTAAAAGCTTGATCTATAGTTACAATTTGAATAATACTCATCTTTACTCGTTATAAAGTTATTTTTAACAATCTTTTTATTGGAATTGTTATCAATTAAATTAAAACTATTTATTTTGTAATCCATTATATTTGGCTTTGTATTTAAGATATTCTTTTTACAACTGCTTTTTTAAAGTATATTTTTAGTACTTTCTAACTAATTTTATCCAATATTTCTAATTATTTGTTGTCTATTATCCTACTGAGAGTTAATAGAATCATTTTTACCTTTCCACTCTTAATTTAAAATAATTTTTGATAATTCAGAACTCCTATCTGTTTATGCAGAATCTTCCATACAGTAGCTATTCTTACTTAAGATTTTATTTTGAGATAAAGATTGATTTGTTGATAATGGTTTTTGTAAATCTTCCCTAAATTTTATTGTAAGTGAGGTTTTTGGATTTTCTTTTTCTGAAACAGTTGAAGTATCTTTTTTAATTGCCAGTTTCATTATTTCTCCAACTCTGCTTTACTGTCTGTGCATTTTTATTATTTTTTTTACACTCTATTGTTTATTTAACGGCTTATAAAAACATTTAGATGTAGTAGAGGATTCTGAGTTTCTTGTATTTTGAGACTAGTAAGCAGGATTCTATTCATCCACATAATCTTTGTTTAATTCCCCATCTGATAATTCACTATCTTCTGTCTCAGAAGGTTATCTTTCAACATTATGGTTTTATTAATTGAAAAAGTTCCTACTTGTATCAGAAGTAGGATTATCTATTGTTGGAAACATTGATTAATATTTTTATTATGGAGAAGATGAACTTAATTCTTCTTTAAATTTTTAAATTCCTCTCTTTTAATCAAGCTAAGTTGGACTAACTTATACTGATAAAGTTTATCTATTTGCACTTTCTGATTAAAAATCCAATTCTTACTCAACTGAATGTGGTGCTGATTCAAGAGAATCTTAAGAATTAGAATATTTAATACTTGGAATATTGAAATGGAAATTACTATCATAGTATCTTGATTTTCTTACTTTTCCTATAAATGCAACACACTTTAGGCCAGTATTAATTCCTAATTTTTGCATCTCATGAAAATGTTGGGCTTGAGTTTTGAATGGTAAGGAGATTAAGTTTTTAATTCTATTAGATTCCCTACCACAATCGCTGCAGCAGCAACTCTTTGGCCTGACCATAATTTTATCAATAATTTTGACCTCTTTTGTTTTAAGCTTGCCCTTAAAGCTTACTATAGAATTAGAATTATTGTTTTTATTTTAATAAAGTCTCTTTTTCATTAATCTATTCTTAATTAGTGAATTTCTTTTTTACACAGAATCAACGCTTTATTAAGAAAGTTGAACAATACTTCTACTTTCAGACTTAGGTAATTCAATAGTTGATCTCATCTATTACCAAAATTCCCCTTTCAATTTCTAGTTTTAGTCTTAGTCCATAGTAAAATACACAAAATTATTATCTAAGCTCTTTCTTCCTATTTATTTCAAATAAAGATGGAATAGTTGTTTAAATAAAATGAAATAATATCTACTTTTGAAGCTTACTATTTTTTATATGGCATCAAATTATGAATTTGATTTATTTTCTTCTTAAAATAAATTCTACTTTTCTTTCATCTTAGGGGTTTAAGGGAAAGTTGAATGACTTGAAACGAGTTGTGACTTATGATCAGAATCTTTGAAATATTTCTATATGAATTCTTTAATAATTAAAATATTAAAGTGCATCATTGAATTAACTTTTAACTTACGTTATTTAGAAATAAAACTACCATTCATATTTTAGCTTTAGTTTATTTTTTTTAAAACTATTTTGATTGGTAATCCACTACTTTACTTGCTATAAGATTCAGGAGATTAACTTCTCTTTCGGTTTTATAACACATTCTTGGAAAGGTCAAACCATGTTATCCTTTTCTCCCTTACCTATTCATCAATTGTGTCATAATTTTCAAAATGAAGAGTCTGATCAATATTAAAATTTGGAAGGTAGTTTAACTCCTTAACTTAATTTTATTTAATGATAAGAATTTAGAAAACAATTCATTTCACTATTATTTAGTTTACCCATTTAATCTTATGAATCAAATAAGACCCTTTATTTTTCCTTTTCATTATTTTCTGCTCTCATAGTAATGTCATCTTCCTACGTTTTGCAATATATTTTTATATTTTTTAATAGCTAAAGGATTTATTTCTTAAAACCTTATTTACATAATGACTAAGAGGAGTGTTAATTTCTGAGTATTAAGTATTATTCTATATAGTTTCTAAGTTCTTTAATACATTTAATTGCTTCGCCTACCTAAACTCTACTATTTTATTAATCTATTTGTTCATTTTTATATTTAATTGAGTTTGTTCCTATAACTAGTTGTTTATTGTAGTAATAATTAAATTGTTTCTTCTACTTATTCTTAACTAATATTAAATAAATTGTAATTATAGAACTCAATAAAAAATCTAATGATTCTATTATTTTTTATTTTATATTCTCATTTTCAAAGCGGTAAAGAATTACTTAATTCTAATTTAAGTGTAGAATTTAATTTTTTGCATTTAACTTTTCTATAAACTATTATTACTTTTTAAAAACTTCGTTGTTATCTGATAATCATTTACTGTCCATTTATTATAAAAAATAAGATAACTTTAGCAGTTTTCCAAAATTTAAAATAATTCAATAGTACTCTAATAAATTCTGAATGATTATAACAATTTAATGATTCAATCTTGCATTAACATTATCAAAATGAAAGAATTATTAAAAAATAGAATATATTGAAAAATTATTATAGGGAGAGAGGGGTAATATAAATATATAGTATGAAATTTGAAATTTTGTATAGAATTAATTAAATTATTAAATAATATAAATATATATAAAAAGGAGTATACATTTCATAATTACTTTATTAAGGGTATTAAATTGATATATGAAAAAATTAAATCATTATTCTATCATTATTTATTAAATATTTAACAATATAAATCGATAATGAATCTACTAATCTTATTATTATTTAATTAGTTTTATTTTATTTTTGGTCAAAATTTCTTTTCTGCTAATTTTTAAAAGGTAATCTAGAAATGAATGCTATCCTTTATATCTTAATTATTATTTAATTATTTTTACAAAAGTAATATAATTTTTACACTAAGAAAAATATTAAAAAATAAGATATTGTATCTAATAAATTCTTAATCGTTACATAGAAATTGCATTTTTCGTGTTGAATTGTATATTAATTAAATAATAAATAACAAAATTTATCATTCAGAAGTGATTTTTACAAACATCTTGATCTTTCTGATAAAGCTAATTGAAATACTTATTTTTATTAATTAATTTATTGATCGATTTACTGGGTTCTACTACAAATTATTTTTTTACTAATTAGGTAAAGTCTTTCAAGAATAAAATCAGTCACCTAGTTATAATATCATAAATTATGATTGATTATAAACAAATAAAATAACAATTCAATTATTGTGATTGATTTTACTCACATTTAACTTCAATAATTTAAATTAGCATAATAAAGAATATCATTTAATAAGAAACTACTCAAATACTTAGCAGAAATGGCATCCAATTTAAAAAATCAAAATGTAAGAGAAAATCATGATGACTTTGAAGTGAAGATTGTATTCGACGATGATTTAGAAACATAATAATGTACAGATTTAAGTTCTAGCCTAGTGAATAGAGATCACTTTCAATAATAAATAAACAAGAGTATAAGTCATGATCCAGCAAAAGTTTAATCCATAACAAATAATGTTTCAAAAACCCACTTTTCGCATAATAGAAAACTATCTGACCCTTCCCATAAATTTTCTGAAGAGTAAGATGAACTCTAAGATGGATTTTCTGAAATTTTAGTAGACCCTAAAGTTCTTTAACGCCGCTAAAGATTTGCAACTAAAATAAATTTAATGGCAAAAAGTGATGTTGGGTTTAAAGTTGTTAATTAAGATGACGATTCTAATGAAATAAATTCTAATTCGTCTTTAGGCTCTAGCATGATTAATAACTCGTAATCTTAGATTGGAAGTATAAATACTATGTCTAAAACTGATAAGATTTTAATTAATCTTGAACTATATAAGATAAAAGTTTTTGATGTGAAGGAATTTTAGAATGGTTAAGAGTGTTCTGTATGTAAATCTAAGTTTGGATTGTTTTCATTAAGAATACATCATTGTAGATTTTGTGGTTTATCCTGTTGTTAACATTGCTCAGGCAAAAGAATTAATTCTTAGCGTACCTGTGATTTATGCTTTATAACTATAGGTGCAAAGACTAACTCTATCTAAGAAAAGGATTAATTAAGTTCTTTTATAGAATCAGTTGATAGATAAAAGAAATACTAATAGCTAGTAGAAGAATAGAACAATTTATTGCTGAACCAATATCTTAAAATGTAAAAATATAGTGAAGATTTATCTACCAAAGAATGGACTTTGTAGATCCAGGTAATATCCTATTTTAGACATTTAATTAAACTTTAAAATAACTAAATATTTTCTTTGATGCTTCCTTAAGTGCTCTTTAGTAAGAGTTAATATCATCTTTGTTTTTTAATGAAATAGAGGAAATAATTGATAAAAAACGAATTTTAAAATAGAAGATCTAATTCAACTAAAAATTATACATATCCAACTTGCAACTAATTCTAATAATAAATATTAACTCAATTATTATAAATATAGGGAAGATAACTTGAATAAGAACGCAAAGACAAATTAGATGAGTATGGTAAGCAATTAAGGGATGTTTTGTATGATAAAACCCATTAGTAGCAAAATATAAAGAATTTAAAAGGAATAATAGAATCGAAATAGACTCACTTAGAAGATAAGAAAAAAGTGTTGTATCAATTAGAATAATAGTTAAAAAGATAAAGAGAAGATAATTTAATGAAAAAGCAAGCATTTGATAATAAAAAGAATAAACTTAATAGATTAAATGAAAAGAAAGAAGAGCTGGCTTAAAAATACTCAATTAATACAAATGTTATGGAATCAGTAAAAGGTTATTCTATTGTATATCCTGATTAAGCAATTAACGAGAATCATTTTAGTGTTTAAAAGAGTGAAATAAGTGGTAGAAGTTTGTCTTACTATGATTCAGTAAGAAATTCATCAGTATTCTATAATGAGAGTAAGTAACCAACTTATGATTAACTCTAGCAAGAATAAATTAATAAACTTAAAAGTTAAAGATGCTATACTCTTCAATCAGACTAATATAGTGATTTTGAACCTAAAACACATAATGTTGCTCCTAAAAAAGATAAAAAAGGAAATTTTTGTGTCAATAAATGTGATTTTTAATGAAAGAAATAAATACCTTGTAGTAAAAATAAATAAAATAAAATAAAAAATTAATTAATTAAACTTAATAACCAACAAAAAAGGCTTGTTCAGCTCTAAGAATAGCTTTATATTTATAAACTTTATAATAAAATACAAAACATAAGAAATAGATTAACTAACTAACTAACAGACTAATAACTACTCTATTATGTAAATTTAATATGTTTTTCATTTATAAACAAATTTGAATAATTAAATGCATTATTTATAGATGAAGGAGGAGGTTTAATACAATCAAATTAAAACTAACTACATACAATCATAATTATTTCTTTAAATTTGTTCATTTATATTTTATATTCATGTTAAAAAATTATACTAATTCTAATAATAATAATAATTAGCAATTTTTAACAATATCTTCATATATCTTAGAAATTAATCAAAATTAAAAAAGGTTTTTTTTGAATGTCCTTCCTATGGTTTAGCCCACGATCAACAGGTCCATAAGGTCCGTTATGCTCAGGGCGCAGGAATATAGATTGGCTAACTCTTGGGCAAGGGAGCATGCTCAACCTCAGCCTAAGTTACTTTACTTTAGGATCGCACATTAACAAATTAGACACTATCTAGAGTGTTTTGTATACTTATAATGCATGCACTATCGTTCGCTCGTCGGAACAAGGTACTATAATAGGCTGTTATCCTAATAATCATTAATAGCTATTAATTATAAACTATCAAAAATTTAATTAATTTTGTTTATGGGTTTTCTTTTTAGATAAACAAAATATTAATTAAAATTTGCTCCAAATAGAGCTAAATTAATAAATGAAATTGAATTGGCCAATAAATATAAAAATGAACGAGTTAAATAAATATAGTTTTAACAACACATTTTCTAGAGTAAATTTATTTAAAGTAGAATTTTCATTTTACTTTAATTTCTATTTATAATCAATTTTGTATTTAACTTAATTTATAAGCATTTTTTAATATTTATTTAACACTCTTAAGAATATTTCCCACTTTAGAAATATTTTAAAATTAGAAACTAATCATTTTTTAACATGAGTATTCCATATCTTTTCAGATTAAATTTAATATTTATTTACAGCTACTACTGCTTTTGGAGTATAATAAGAAGACATTTCTTAAAATTATTAATCAAAATCATCATTTGTTTCAGAAGAAATATCACTTATCTTATCTATTTAATTTAATTAATTATGTTATTAGGACTTAAGTGGAGGAGAACCTTACTAAGACAATGAAAGCACGTCGTATGTTTAACTGCATTATTAATTTAATTATTGATGATTCATAAGCTAAATTTGAGAATTGCTAACCTAATTTATTTGATCGCTTGATTTTTTAATAGAATTTTGAAGAGTTTTTTAATAAGGTGATACATTCTTTTTCTTTAGATTATTAATTGCCAGCTTAAACTCAGGTGTTTTAGTAAAATACTCCTATATGCCAGGTTAGGGATATTATATGATGCTTGAAATATTTGTTTTTAATTTTTCTTAGAGAGAATGAAATGACTATTGATGAAGAGATTATGAACCATTTCCTTTTTGCTCTAATTAGTTTTCTTTTATTTATATAATAATTTATAATTTTTATAAATTTCTGTGAAAAAATTTATTTATTTACCTTAATTACTTATCTTTTTCAAATCAATTGTGTTAATAGCTTTCATTTAGGTCAAAATACTTAAGTTATTTTTTATCTTCTTCCATTTTAAGTAGCAGTTCATGGAAGTTCTTCTTTGGACTGAAAATTTTTCAAATAACTCTTTTGAGAATATCTTGTGTAAGCAAAATCTGATGCATTTTCCAAGATAGTTGAATGGGCTTGCTATTTTCTCATAGATGATGATGTATATGATGTATAGTATAAAAAGATAGTTGAAAAATACGTAAAACAGCTCAAATGAAATATTCTTTATTTCTTCGTTTAGTCCCTATAAAACGCACAATATTATTATTGTTAAAAATGATGAAATTTCTATCTTCTTCAAGCTAATTCGTTAGAATGGCTTAAAGTGAATAACAGCAATAATATAAATTGTGATAATAAAATTAATCAAGATTATGTTTATCCTTGTATTCTATGCTAAGAAAGTATAAAGCAGCACTATCAATACTTTTACATATATTCTGATAAACTCCCAATAGTAAAATTAAGGCTTAAATTCTGTATAAAAGTAACCATACTTTAACTTTACTGAGCACCAGTTTAGATTCTTTCTTTTCTTGTATAATTAGTATAAAGGGAATAATGGAAATATTATCCAAAATATTAAATTAGGTATAGTAAAATAGTTTAAAAAATTGTTATATCCTTCGTCATTGCACTAAAATAATGAGTCATATGTGAAAAATCTTAAAGAACCTATTTATCGACAAGTTAACGATTTAGCATATAAATTCAATGAATCAGGCTAAAAAAACATAATTAAAAAGCTTAGTAGGGTATACTTATGATATTTTCCAACTTATTATTGTTTATATTTCTCCATAATTGCAAAGATTAAGATTAAAAATATTAGGAAGATAGGTGGAAGAAATGTTTAAGTAATTTATCTTAATCTTCCAGTACCGAATTGAGTAATAAATTCTTTTGGATACACACAATTGATATCTATAGACACATTTCCTACAGCATTGCCAAATACGCTTGGTCCAACAACTATTATCTTAGGGAATAACTTGAATTTGATATGCAATATAATAGAAGAGATTTGTAAAAAGTTAATGAGTATTTTCATGTAGAAGCTGGATTGATCTCTAAGAGCACTAACAGAAATAGGGAGAATTCTTGTTAACCTGAGATAATAGCACAGTTGAAAGTGAATATAGCTATTCATGAACATAATAACTTAAATGATGATATAGAGCAAGATGAAAATAAGTATTAGGATTATGTATACTAATTAAGCGCTAAATATACTGCATTAAGAGCAATGATATCTTCTTACTGATTCTGTGTATCTATTATTCCATAATACACCTTCAGTGTCACAGAAATCACAAAGAGGGCCAATATAGCCTTCGGCACATCCTTATTTATTAGAATCATCTTCAGGGATACAAGAATCTAGGTTATTAATACATTAAAAGATCTCTTCAGATTTATTTGATTCTCTCCAATATCCATTTTTAAGATTAATCTCACTCTTTTAGCATTTGAGAGCTGAATCTGGACATTTTTTACATAAAATATTATCAATGAGTTATTTATTAGTTTTCATTAAATTTTAGATGTCTTCACTCAATTAACTAACCTCTACTAAAGAATAAAACCCAAAAAGGCAGGACTAACATTAAATAATATCTTTGGTAACAAACTTAAAAACTTCTCCTGTTATGCAATTCCTAAATTCAATACCAACACTAAAGATTTTGGTTACTTCTCCACTGTTTGTTTAATAATGGATATTTATTTAATTAGAAGTAGAAGGTAATCCACTGATTTGGAGATCTTATTTGACAAGACCTTGCTTGTTCGAATCATACTGATGAATACTTACTAAAGATTAATCACTCAATTAAATTAAATTGCTATCTTTAAAAGTAGGAAGAATCGAATAATGCATTTATTCTAAATCATCTCTAATAGATTTAGGGTAAACTTAGTTATTAAAATTATCCAAGGAAATCTTTACAGGTTAATCTTCTATATCATAAAATTGTAGGGCTATACTCATAAATCCTCCACTTTATATTGAATTTAATTATAATGCAAAATATTGAAGATTTCTTTTAGAAAACTATCTTGATTCTAAGATTAAGGATTCAAAAATTTATGTTTCTGTTTAAATATGTAGCTTAATCTTTGAAGGATAGCTGTCGATGTTATTTCCGTAGATTTAAGCAATATTGTTTGAGATTATAGCTTTGTCAGATATTTGATAATTTGTATCTAAGTATGATTCACTTACTTCCTAGCTAAAGATGTATCTAATTCCTCCTCCTATCAAAGATTTATTATATTAAATTACTGTTTGATCTCCTATTTATAGCTTTTTAACATTTTAAAGATAGATAGCACCACCACTTCCTTGAGCAGAGTTACTTATAAATTTGGTATTCTAAATACTAAGAATTAGCTCTATATTACTTCCACTTAGAGCTCCTCCATTTTTACCTGAGCTACTCTTAAAGCTACTGTAGTTAATAAAAGCTTATTTAGATGAAATTATGGATATATTCGATTGATTTTCTTCAAATACAAAATTATTTAGATTAATAATAGAATTTGATAAAGAGAACATAGTACTCAATTCTCCATTAACAGATAAGAACTATTATGTGAAATTATTTAACTTTACAGAGACATCCTTAAAATTAATACTATCGGTTGATAAGATTATAACCATATCATCTAATTGTTAGGTGTTAGAGGATATGAGGAGGTTTATGTTATTATTTTAAATTACATTTACATCTTTAAATTCTATTTCTCTTGATCCATCTATTTCTATAAGGTAAGATATAGTAAAGGAAGGATTTTCTCTAAAAAATCCATTATTTTCAGATACTTCAAAATCTAATATTTATAATTTTTAAACAGCTTCAAACCTAAAAATTTTGGAAAAAACACTATTTTTAAGAGTTGAATTTTTAATAAGCACTTATTTGACATTTCTAATCAAAAAAATGGGATATGATTCTTATTAGTCGATATTAGTGATGGTCAAATTATAAATATTAAGATAATCACAGTTCTCAATTAGGATAATATATTGCTGATCTTTGAATTAAGTTTAATCACTGTATGGAGAAGTATTTATTTTATCAATTTTAATATTTTAAAATACGATACTTTTTTAATTTTACAATAAGATCTTAACATCTGATAGATTCTAATTCACTATTCTTATATTCTCAAATATTACTTTAGAGTTTTCTTCATTGAAATTATACAAACCTTTCTCATTAAAGATGAAAGAAAAACACTTAATCATGATATCATTTTTTAAAGATAAAAAAGAGTTCTTATAAAGGTTTAATTAATTCAAGCAATCATTTTAATTGGGTACTTTATTATTAATAATTGGGTTGATTATCAATTAAATCTAAGAGATTTCTATTTAATTGAATACTTCCAAAGAATCACCAATCTCAAAGAATAATGAATATTAAATTTTAGAGTCTGGCTTGTAAACAGTCTTGAACTATAATTAGGTATCTAAACTTCTTTAACTTGTAAATTTTGAGCTGCATTGCTGAGATCCAGATAAAAAGAGATTTATACTGTAAAATCTTTCAAATACAATATCTGAAGAGAAGCCTACTATCCATAGTAAAGGTTAGTTTGATTGATTAATTTTTATACTATAATGCAAAATCTTAGGAAATGAAGTTACGATTGTATCTATTAAAGTAAAAGAAAAATTATCAATATCTAGAAGATACACTTCTACTTTAGTTGTGAGAGTAATAATGAGGTAGATATCTTAAGTCAAAAAGATACTATCAATTGTTTCCTATTTATTAACTTTAATGATAGATTAAATAAACTCCATAGTATCTCTAGTGTATATATTTAACTAAAATGTGGAGTACAGAACAAGAAGATTGTCACCTATATATATCCTATTATACTCATCATTTGAGTAAGATAAATATTTTACCAAAGTAAGATTATTTATATCAAAGATAAATAATATATGTTGATCTTAGAAAGTCAGATATAGTCTAGAGTAGAGTTTATCAAAAATAGCCTCACTTAATTCAATATTGCTTTTTAGGCTAATATAATTAGACTATAAAACCATTGATGGAGGTTTACTAGCATCTTCATATAGGAAGAGAATGTTTCCACTCCTTTAAAAAGCATAGATACACTAATTTGAATATATTATATTTTATATTTGATCAATCGCCAGAGCTGAATTTGTAATTTCTTTAATTTACTTAATTTATCTATTGTATATTACAACCTATCCAGTAAAAAAACCTATGATGATCTTTTATTCACTCGATATGCACGTATAGGTGTTTATCAAATCTTACTTCGTAGAGAATTGATAGTTAAATAATTCTTTATTGTTAACAAAATCATATTCAATCAATTTCTAATCATAGGTGAAGAAGGAATTTTAGCAAAGATACTATCTATAATAATATTTTGTAATCGTGAATTGTTAATTCAGCTGAATAGACTCCCCTTAAGTAAGGGATGGAGAGAAAATAATTATTTTTTATGCAAACATTATAGCAACCAATTAGTTGTTTAAATCAACAACTTAAATATCGATGACTTTTTCTTTAAATTTAGTAACATAAACAAGTTAAAAGTTATTGTACTTATATATTATATTGGTAGCATCAATAATTAAGTAATAGAGTGCACTATTGAAATTAAGTTCAATTGAATACTGTGCTAATTTTCTGAAGTACCTTTAATGTTAGTTTGTTAAGCACGCATAATTTAATCTAAAAACATTTTATATATTCGCTGTTAAAATACTATTTGTTAAGAAACTAACATCTATATCTATAGGTTTGTTTGTTCTAAAAAGAAATTCCAGAGTATGTGCGTTATCCGCAGAAATATTGCTCAAATACTAAATATTTCCCAAATTTCCTAATTCATCAAACACAATTAATTCATTCATGTAAGGATCTAAAGTAATTGATATTGCTTAACCTATATTCGCCCATGTTTAACTCGTGAATATACCAATATCATTTAAAGTCTTCAGACTGTAAAATTATACTTATCCGTATCTTATTTAATCAGTAAAATATACCATCATATTCTTTAATGGGATATAAACAGTTTTTTATAAAATACCAGCCTAAGGAGTGTAGAATTAGGATAAATAACTCATAGTTACTCTATCATAAATGAATCCACCTAAAAATTAAAAATAAATAAATTATTATATTATTTGTATAACATTGAATGTCCTAAATATAATTTAATTAGAGTTTGTTTAACTTGATTTTGAAAAAAGTAATTATGAAATAAATTACCTCCGATATAAATAGAAACTATCTTATCACCATATTAATTCAATTCTTTAATGGGCTAAGTTGAGTCACTAATTTAGCCTTTAAAATTACCATTAACATCATAATACTATAATAATTTATCATAAACAAAGATTCTTTGTTAAGCTTCATCAAATGATATAGTAAAAGTACTGGGTATATTTGAGGCAGTAAAGGTAAGAATAATATCCATAGTAAGTGGATTGATAATTACGATATTAAAGGAATCCTATTTACAAATATATCTGGATATTGTAAAGATACACTATTTTATATCTGAGTCAGGAAACAGTATTTATTGTTATTATAAATTTAATGAAAATATTTAGAATCCTCTTCCTATCACTATGATTTTGTTAATTTAATCGCTTATAAATGCACCAAAAATGGAATTTGTTTAGGAGTTTCTATAAGGTTAATTAGTTGAATAATTTTTCATTACTATTTCCTTCTCTTTAAAAAATAAAATAATTTTAAGTTTATAATTCAAAACAAAATCCTTCACAAAATTAGCTTGATCGTTAAATGTCAACGTCTCTTCAGCCTCATCAGAATGAATATTATGCACAGCAATATTGTAAGAAAAAATAAAATATCTTTCTAATCTTAAACTTTAATACACTTTTTGAATAGGTTAATCTGGAGTGCTGCTATGAACTTGCTTGTAAGTTTCTTTAAAAATAGATGTATACCCAACGTATCCAGAAACCATTGCCATATAATTATTAGTGGCATATTTACCTTTTGTGACAATATCCGACGACCCCGCCTCGTTATAAACAATTGGATATTGGCCAAAATAATAATCATTTGTATGAATATTGAAAATAACTGGATATATAAATGTAACATAGCTTAAAGGGATTAAAGGAGTAACATTATAAAACTCATTTCCATTAGAATCTTTAGTATACAAAACACTTACAATAGCAGTAACAATTGAAAAAGTTTAAACGAGTTTTATTTCTGGATATAATTTTGAGAGAAGATAAAGCCTAGTTTTTCTATTGGCTAAAGGATCATTATAGATTCCGAGTATCATATATTCCTCAGTATCTATGTTAGAAGGGAAACTAAAATCTATAATTTTATTGATGTAAGATATGTTCAAAGTAGTATCTACTTTTAAATCAATTTAAAGAACCACCAGATTCAAAGAAGCATCTGAGAATATGCATTTAACATTGCTATCACTATAAACTCTAAATTTTACTATTAATATATCTTTATCATGTGAATATAAGTTTAATTAAGGGAAAGGACTCTACAATTGCTTAATATCAATCTACTTTATTATTCTTCCATAAACTATAATTAAAGCGTTATCTTCTTACAGAAATATAGTGGTTAGCGATTAATATAAACTCTAACAATCTCTATA
Source organism: Tetrahymena borealis (assembly GCA_000260095.1). NCBI lineage: Eukaryota > Ciliophora > Oligohymenophorea > Hymenostomatida > Tetrahymenidae > Tetrahymena > Tetrahymena borealis. The sequence goes on along the minus strand of JH651275.1, from coordinate 40,882 downwards.
TAGTTCATTAAATTAATAATCGTATTTTATTAGGCACTAATCTTTATTGATTACTAAATATTAGCTATTAAAAGTCACACTTGAAGATGCAGAGAATATAGTCTTTTTTATACTTTATATTTGGTAAGGATTAATAACATCGTAAATAACAAATTAACTGTAACAATTAACAATAACAAAGCGGTCTTATAATAATGTTGAAGAAGAGCAGGTTTCTCCGATTTAATCAAATTATATCTATGCTGTACCTCTATATCTGCTATTCAATGACCAAACATAAGCGGAGCCATCACTCGAAGTAGAAATTAAATATTTTTCATCTGTTGTTTAGCTCAAAGAAACAACTTTTGATTTGTTAGAAGGAAAATTTGATTAGAAGCTTTATAAAATAAATAAGGTTTTTGTATCAATAGAAGATAGTACTTCACAGTCATAATTGTAAACTAATACGAGTGGATAGGTATTCAATTGATTATTTATAACTATTCCGATTGGATTAACAACACTGATTTCAATAGTATCCTCTTAAAAGAATTGGAAATTGGAATTAGTAAAAGTAAGTAATAGTATTTAAAGATTATTTTTACTGTCCAGAATATAGAGCTAAGATTTATTTTCCAGTTCAAAATAAATAAATTAGTAATCTTTGATTTCATTTAATGTTGGAGTAGAAGCCAGGAAATCTAAGTCACTGGAATATATTTCAATCTTTGTTTAATATTAAATTGTTACTATGAGCTATTATTAATAAAAGACTTTTCTCATAGATTTAAAAGAATTAATTTAATTTAATTACCCACATTAATTGCTAGATGAATTAAAAAGCTAAAGAAAATTAGATGTTTGAGTTTTAAACATAAATTAATTTTCTGAAATTTACATAATATAACTTATATCTTTCAGGTTTGTAATCTAACTGCAGACTAAGTCTGGTTACAGAATTTGAGAAAGAGAAAATTGATTAATTGATTTAGTGATTTTGAATAGATTCAACTAATTATTATTACTTAGCAATAAGATAGTATTTTTATCTAATATTTAAAAAGCGTCACTCTTACTTTAAATTTCTAAAACTTACGAAAATTCTTATTTCTGTGAATAACAAAAAATATTGATGTAAGTAAAAAATAAAAGAGAGTCAAATGATGTGACTATTAAATAATCATCATCAATTACGGTTAATCTACTATCTAGAGTTAACTACCCTTTCACTACTTAATACAATATCAACTTTAAACCTTTTTCTAAGTCAAGCTAGTAAACAGATTAGTCAGAAAAATTCAAAGAGAAAAGGATTTAGTTAATGAGCAGAGGTTTGGATTCTGTAGTTTTAAATTAAAATGAGCCAATAAATAAACCATTATCTATACTAAAAAGGTTGTAGAAATTGCTGTAAATGAGTAAAATAAATTTATTTTTATAGACTCCTAATTAACTCATACTTATTTTGGTATTAAACTAAACAGTTGTATAGGATGATGAACATTCATATATGGGATTACAAGTGCTTTATTAATAATTTGCGATCTAGTTTTCTTTGCAGATAGCACTACATTTATAGCCATTATTCTATCCATCTCTCAAAGCTAATAAACCTGCATCACATTTTTCATATATGCAAATCTAATCTTATTCATCATACATAAATTCCTAGAAGCAACTATTGCATTTATTCACTGAATTACAGATACTACATCCTAATCCACATTAGTATTCTAAAGTTTATATTTACTCGAATTGAAGAAGAATGAAAGTTAGTATAATACTCAGCTAAAATTGAGAAGGGTTTCTAATTTTCATTTCTATTTATCAACTTACTTTTCCTTTTTGAATTATATTAAAATTGAATTTTTTCTATTTAGATTATTTTCTAATTTGTTATTATTTATTTCCTAAATATAGTAAAAATTTACTTTGAAGTTGTATATATATTATAGAAAATTCTAGTGTCAAATGCATGCATGCTCTATACATTTCAATCTTACCTTTTTTAATAAAGTAATAAGTATTAAATAAAATTAATATTTTAATAGGAGTTTAACTTTTTTTAAAAAAATAAAAGGTTTTCAATGTATTTAAACTTTTAAATCTAAGAGATAGATACAAATAGATAATTTCATCTTTCTGAATTGATTCGTGTAAAATTCACTTTATCAATTAAACAAAATTTAATGATAATTATAAATTCTAAATTGTGCTCAATAAAAAATAACCTTTAATTTCTATTGTTACTCAGATCGACTAAAAAAATATACAAAGAAAAATATTTTAAATTGATAAATTAATAACATTTTTTCTCATGAGGGAATTATAAATTGCTTTGAATTAAAATATTTAGTACTTTTTATCCATTAAGTCTAATAATAGTTACTTTAATTTACAAGAAGGCAGACTACAGATTTTTAAACTTACATTTGTTGGCTTTTAAATTTAAACTTTTTCATCAGTGGCAAGTAAATTAATTTAATATAGAGTTTAAATTAATATATTTTAATTAAATTGATGATGACTATCTAAATATTGTGAATTAGTAAGAATTAAATATAATGTCAAACAATTATTAAAAAATCTATTAATAAATAAATCTTGTTATCATTTGAATTAGTTTGCTTTAGATTTTTTTTCGCAAGAGAATTCTGTAATTACAATAACAATTATCTAATTATTAATTTTATATAATAATGATCAAATGATCAATATTCTTTATTCAGAAACTTTTGAGATATTAAAGCTTTAGTACCAAGTACATAAAATTTGACCAGTAAATTATATTTTGGATTATTTCAAAATTTTTTATTAAGAATCTTAATCATATTATTTACAAAAATAATTCACGATTGAAGTGAAAGTATTTAATAATAGATTATATTAAAATCTAGAAAATATAAAAGGAAGCTGAATAGTTTATTACCATAACATACATTTCAATAAAATTATGATTTGGATAACTATTTGATAATAGTAATATCTAAGTTCAATATTTGGAATGAATATTAAAGAAAATAAAGTATTATAAAATATCCTTTCAAATTTTTAACAAAATTAGATTATTATTAAAGATTTTTTATAAATAAAAGTACTTTCTACAATAAAAAATTAGAAAAAATCACATATTCCATCTATAAATATTTATTTGATAGATATTGAAATTAATTGTGTTAACATTAATCAAGAGTTTGGTAGCTAATAAACTATATTAGTTATGTAGGTCAAAATTAAGTATACATAAAGAGATATAAGTAAACAGGATTAGAATTTACTTTTAGGTAATTTAAAGTTTTTAATATTATTTTATCTTCCTTTCATTATTATTATTTATTCTAATTAACATTTTCAGCTAGTGAAATGATAAATTTGACTTTGATTAAGTGACTTAATTCTAAGCAATATTATAAACTATAAATTTATTGATTATTTCTTTTGCAATATTAGCTTTTTTATCTTCTTTCCTTTTTAAATAAATATTTGATTTTATGGATATTAATTTACTATTAATAAAAATTTATTTGTGATTAATTTGAAAAGGTAGTGTAACCTAGAGATTTATTTTTAATTCATTATAAATCCTTAATAAAAATTTCTAGTAAATAAGTTAAAATAGTAAATACACTTCATTTTAACGATATTATAAAATAAAGATTAGGAGTAGATGCGTTTTTTAATTTTTTAAAAAGTCTTGCATAAAATCAATCAATAATAACATTTAATCATCTCCTACTTATCAAATAAAAAGATTTTTTAAAAGTATCTATATTTATTTAATTTTATGTGGAAAATGATCTTAAAATAAATAAAAATAAAAAGTATCACCCTTCACGATATTAAGAAGGTAAATGATTTATCTTAGTAAACCTTAATTACAAGCCTGAACTAGTTCTAGAAAGAAGTAATTCGAGCTTATAAGGTTTTTTTTTAAGAATTTACAATTTAGTACTAAGAAAAAGGGTTTCAATATAAAAATAAATTATAAATAGATAATTATTAATTATTGCCCTTTAATTTTTTCAAAGTAAATATATTAATCCTATAATTATAATTGTTAATATAAAAGAATGATGGTTTGGTTCTTCTGTTTATTTAGCTCAGGGATAGAAAATATTGAAGGGATTATTGAATTAGTTTCAATCAATTATAAATGGATGGGTTGAGAAAATAAATAAATTTACAAATATCATTCATTATTAGTAATTCAATGGATATAGGGGGTTTGAAATTAGGATTTTTTACTGTAAAAAAAATAATGATCTATAAAGGTTTATACTTACCTCTTGTAAAATTAGAGAGGATTATCATCAATTCAGATATTTATCTATAGCTTAAATATATTAATAAAATTTAGGGAAATAAGAGTTGGCAAGTAATACAAAATCATGTTAAGTAATAATGCAACACAGAACATCTCTGAGAATAATGCACTTGTATTATTCAATATCAAACATAAGGGGGTTGAATAGGATGATGAATTAATAGAATTCGAATCTGCACCCTCTGAGAAATTGAGAGAATCTCAAAAGTTAGGAAATGAACCAAGGATTAATAATATTAATTAGTATAATTTGCTTTATGTTAAAAATGAATCTAAATCGCATGAGACTAAGTCAAATTCAAATAGAGATCCTTCGAGTAAGGATTTCTTAGATTTACCATAAGAAACATATACAGATAAGCATGAAAAGACAAACGGGCATCAAAATAATGAGCATCACGTTCCTACTACACAATAGCGCAAAGGAAATAAAGCTTTAACTCACATAAAACATGCTCATCCTCATCAAGGTTTTGACCCATTTAAAATCCCTTGCGATTGGTAAAAGGCTGAGTTGCATGCCTAATCAAGAGAGACAAAACCTGAGCTAGAAGTTGAAGAAGTTGTTTCTCCAGATGGTGTGAAGTAAGAAAAAAAGATGTAAGAAATCTGTGAATGTTGTGGTTATGAACTTAAAAGAAAGAAAATAGGTTTAAATGTAGATATTATGGAACTAGGATTTATGGGTTCCGGTTTTCCTCTTTATCTTAATTATTTAAAATATTGTTGTCTCATGCTCTTTTCACTTTTTATGATTTAAGGTATCCCTAATTTAGTATACAATTATAATGGAGATTATTGTCATTTTTCAGCTACAGAAGTTTTTGCAGCTATTGAAGAAGACCATAAACATCATAAATCTGATTTTCTTATCCCTTGCCCGGATACTAATCTTAATAGAATATCATTAGCAAATGTGTTAGATAAGATGTATAAAGACACCAATTATGATTTCCATTATTCTATTGCAGCAGTTATAGTGTAAGTGCTTTTGAGTATGCTTTTTAGAAGAAGCTAGAGAAAGATTGAATAAGATGTTGATTTAGCTTGTAATACACCTTCTGATTACACTATTATGGTTTAAAATATTAGTGAGAGTATTACTGACATTAATGGAAAGCTCAAAGAACTTTTCAGTTAATACGGTACTATTGAAAAAATTAATATAGTTTATGATATCACAGAATTAGAACACTTAGAACACAAAGTGAAATTAAAAGTGAAAGAAAAATAAAACATAATAATAAAACTATAAAGTTTTGATACTTCGAATGAAGAAATCAGAAAGATAGATGAAGAGATAGAACATTTAGAGCATAAGGTTCATATTATGTAAGAATAAATGCAACTTTCCAATACTAAATTTGTAGGCACAGCATTTATTAGTTTTTCAAAGGAAGAAGAGAAACATAGGGCAATGAAAGCAAATCCTGAGGATTCTTGGCGTAGATTTTTCAGTTATTTTAGAGGAGGAAAATCAGCTTAAGACCAAAAGCAAGGTATTTACTTGGATGGTAGATATTTGTATGTGTCAGAAGCTCCAGAACCAAATGATGTTGATTGGGAATTTGCTCATGTCAATACAGGAGAGAAAATTAAAGTTAGAACAGTTGCTTTTTTTAAGTGGTTATTTCTCACAATTATCTCCTTTGTTGTTATTTGTCTAATCTCTTATGCTCAAAGTAAAACAATAGATCATATATTAGAAGAAGAGCATAATATTGAAGTAGCTAGTCATGGTAGAGAATAAACTGAAGAAGAAAAGCATGAAATGGATGATCTCAGTTCCTAAAAGGTATCTGTTACTGTTATGTCCTTTGTTATTTCAGGAGTTATAGTTATCTGGAATAAATTCTTCTTACCTTTTATTATCCATAAAATTTGTGATCATGAAAAGTGGTCGACTAAAACAAGCTTAAATGTTTCTTTTGCTTATAAATTAACTCTTGGTCTCTTCTTTAATACAGCACTCATCACATTCTTTGTAGAAATTATCTTCTTCAAGAATATCTATGCACTAGCTGGCGGAATGATTTATAATGAATTTTTAGTTTTCATAATGAATGCAATTATCCCCTCAATAGCTTGGATCGTAGATCCTTGGAAAATCTACTAAGATTACAAAAGAAAAAAAGAAAGAAAGAAAAAAATATGTGTTTTGACTTAAGCTGAAGCTAATTCCATTATGGAGAATCCTAGCTACACTTCAGGTAAGAGATATGCAGATATCATGAAGACAATGTGGTTTACATTCTTCTATTCTCCTATTATGCCAATTGGTACCCCAATTTCACTTGTAGGTTTAATTCTATACTACATCACTGATAAATATAATCTCCTCTTCAGAAGAACTGTAAAAGAGTCAATCTCATCAAAACTTTCCATGTAAATGGTAGAACTTGTAGAATGGTCAATTATATTCCATACATTTGGATAAGTCTTCTTTAAGTGGTTTATGACCAAATACATTGATGTTGGAAATTTCTTCTTGTTCATTGTTGTTTGCGTTATTGTTATTATTGTTCCTATGGATAAAATTAATGAACTTATCTTCCCTCTTCCAGAATCAGATGAAGAAAAAACTTATTAAGAAGTTCATTTAGATTTTGATACAGACTATGATAGAGAAAATCCTGTTACTAGAAAGGAAAGCTTAATCAAATATTAATAGCTCAGAAACGGTGTTAGCTAAGTTGTAGATGCCTATAAAGTAGCCAAAAATTTGGCTTAGCAAGCTCATCACCGTCGTGCTAGTGCAATGGTTGATAATTAAGTGATAATAGAGATGTAAAACGCTGTTAATAATAATAACAATGAGCATCACTGATGAATGAGCAGATTCGAAAATAAATAAAACTTATATACATATTAATAGAGCTTCTTAATTATGCAATACTAAATATTGCATAATATTTCTTAAACTTAATATTAAATCAAGCATATAAATAATGGTGATAAAGAAAGCTTAATAATTTCTTTATAATATCCATATTTTAGAGGTAGAAATCACAAACTAATTTAATTTCTAATTTTCTTTCTTTATCTGAAGGACAATAACTTTTTATCTTTTATATATTTGTTATGAAATTTGAATTAATTAATTTTTTCATTAATTTATCTGCTGTTTGTTTGTTTATTCATTCTTTATTATTTTAGAATTTTAAATAATTCATTTCATTATTTTTGTCTATTTTTTATTTAGTAAAATATATTTTACTAATATTTAATACATTTTATTTTTAAATAATGTAATTATAAAACTACTTTTATTGATCCTTTTTATCAAGTTATTATTCTGTTTCCTTCCTTCTTTTTTTCTATTTTATCATTAATTTTGGAAAAATATATACTTTATTTAATATTAAATATATTTAGAATTAAAAAAAGAATAAAAATTGAGCAATCCTTTTTGGATTTATCCTTGTTTCAAAACATTTAAATTGAATATATAATTTAAAATTATAAAACCACTTTGATTTAATTGATGAGAAAAGAAAGAAATCAAGAATTATATTTTATTGGTAATTAAATGGTACTTGTAACTTAGAATAATTAAAATTGGTATTAAAAAACTTTAGTTTCAAAGTACAAGTAAATAGTAGGAAGTTATGAATATATGTATATAAGATTAAAAACAGAGAATTTTAAATATGATTAATCTAATCCTATAATTATTAATAAAAATAACATTTTTTATTATAATTCATAAAATATCTACTCACTGAATTAATTTAATATTTAAATTTTTTCTTTATTAATACATGAATAAACTTTTAACTAATAATCTTTTACATACATTTTAAAGTTTCTAAATTATATAATAGGAGGTATTTTTTAAAAAAATTGGTTGAAAATTAATGAGGTTTTAGAGTAACTTCATAATGCAGTACTATCTTATTTTAAAGCTTTTAATCTTTAAAAATACTAATTCTTTTCATTTTCTTAAATATAAACTTTCTTTGAAAATTTTATATCATTTCTTGACTTAAATTTCCTATTTCTTTTTGACTAATCCTGATTTGAATATCTCTTTAATTTTCTCTTCAACTTTTTTAATTCTTATGTACTACTTCTTCTATTAGATTTAATTTTTTTAGAATAATAATATAATTTTGTAATTTATTACTTAACTAAAAAGAATAATTACCTAAATTTGTTATTATTATCCTGATTAATAAATAAATGATTATAATTTTTAAGTTTAAAATAAAAAACATGTTTATTCATAAAGCTTAGTTAACTTTTTAAATATCTTACTTAATTATAAAATAATGTTTTTTATCTTTTTAAATAGTTTAAGATATAGAGAGCTGTTAATCAATACTTTAATGTTAGTTTAATTTGTTTAAATTTTACATTCTTAAACAAAATTAAACTAATTAGTATTAATAAAAGGTGGATAATATAAAAAATTATAATTGGTAAAATTGTAATGAAGTCTAGATTGAAAATTAAGGTTAATGTACCACCATCTTCCTCCTAAAAATAAACTTTGATGAAGAAATTTTCTAATGTTTTCTATTATATTTATTTAAAAGATTAAGAATTTGTTAGAGGAGAATTCTACTACAAATTAATCTTATGGCTACATTATATTATTCTTTATGGAGTAGTTTCTTAATTAATTGAAGGTAGTACAATAAATGAAATAATATTTAAAGTTTTAGTTTATGGTGCTCGCTCAACTAGGATAACTCCTCTACTGGCTTCAATAGGATTTCATAATAGCGCTTTAATATTTTCTATAATCCTAGTTATTATAGATCTCGTATTCTTAATTCTACTTTGGAAATTGTCTAAATGTGATGCTAATCAAGTCTATAAAAACTATTTTAAAAAAAGATCTACGTATAATTGATTTTAAATTTAAAAAATTAGGATATTCTATTAAACCTATTTTTATTTTAAATACATTTACTCTAATAAAATAATATTTAATTCTACTTTTATAAAATTTATCAGTCAAATTAGTTTTCTAACATTGTATGGTGAAATACACAAATGGATTATGTTTCCTATTAAGATTGATACCTTTTTTGGAATAATTACATGCTTTCCTTATAATAATAATGAGAGATGCGAAGGAATAGGAGAATTTACTGAATTTATTAATAATTATTTAATCAAAGCTTATTGTTGGATAGGTTTATTGATAGCTCTCTTAATTGCTCTTATTTAGATATTATTATACACTAATATAGATTTCCAATCTCATAATCATCTTAAGCCTAAATTTTCTAGTTCAAACTTCTTACAAAGCTTATATGTAATATTGATTATCATCACAAGTTATGGATTCTATTTTCCAAAAGTATTTTGTATAATCATATCCCTCATTTACTCTTTAGATGTGTTGAAAAAATTTATTGTAACTTTTCCTTTAGGTAAAAAGGCTCTAAAACATTAAGGGATTGCTTGCTCTTCATTCTTAATAGGAGTTGTTTTTATCATATTTCATGTTTACTAACAAATAAAACCTGAAAATCATTCAATTATACTGCTTATATGTACTGCTTTACTATATGGATTTGTTTCAACTATATATTCCAAGAAAATTGCAGATGAATAAACAAAAGACTATCAATACTTACTAAAAAACCCTTTGATTTCCTAGAATTATTTTATAGAAATATTGGATTTAGCTCTTAATGCTTATATTTCTAAAAAAGCTTATCTTTAATTAATAGGTATCTCTATTTTATATTTACCTAGTTATAAATATGATCCATTTTAAAATAATAGGTATCTTGAATGCTCATTAAAATAAATGTATTTAGCAAAATTGCCCCTGTAGTAATGGATAAATTTATAAGACTGTTGATTCTAGAAAATAATAAATTGAAGAAGAAGAAGATAAAGAAGAAACCTCACCTACAATAGATTAAAAGTTAATTTAAAAAAGGAGAAAAAGTATTATAGTATAAAGGAGAGGAGTAGTAATTAAAAAAGAAGAAGAAGTAAAATAAAATATCAAAGTAAAAATTAATTTGTTAAATTAACTAATCATATATCATAATTTATATTTAAAAGATGAACTTCTAGTTACTGTTTGAAACAGTTAATATCGAATAAGCAGAAATGTGGATCAGAGATTTTATAGAATTCTGGATGCTTCAAATACTTAATTATTAATAATCTTCTCACAATAATGATCCAGTAAATAATATTAATTATTCAAGCAAAATATTTTACTTTGTTATATTAGAAAAAATTAGCTGCTTTTGAGTCTATGATATTCTCTTACTGTGGATTTTTATTAACAGTTAGGAAAAGGTTTATTAAAACTCTATACATCAATAAATATTATGCCAAAATTCTTCACAAGAAAACTTTTTATTTTGAGTTTGTTTCAAAGTTTTACTCCACTTTAAGTAAATATGATTATACAACTTGCATCATTTAATTTTAATTTTTATATTAGTCGAAACTTTTATTAGATAAGATGATTAATCTAAAATGTATTCTTACTTCAAAAAAGATAGGTTAGAAGCTACTTAATCTAGCATTTTTGAGAAATTGAGCATAAGTGAATTTCTACTAAACAATTCTATTTAAATGATATAGGACCTTCTTAAAATAAAATTTGATTTGCTAACAGCTATGCAAGTCGGCTATTAAAGTCTTGAACATCTTTATTCTGTAATCTTTCTTAATATTCTATTAAAAAGTAAAGTTATTTATTTATAGGATATTCTAGAATTCATGAAATAGTACTTGAGTGTAGAAAAGTTATTGAAATTAAAGCTAAAATAAAACAAGAGAGACATTTACACCCTCAAATTTCTTTCATTACTTAGATCAATAGTTTTAAGTGATCCTCTTTAGCATTTAAAAGTAGAGTAGGAAATAAATTAAATAATTACTAAAGAATATAATTAAGAATAAATGGGTAAAATATTAGATAAATTCTTTAATTTTAGAATAGGATATTAATTAAATTTTATAATATTTAGATGAAATAAATTACATATAAATCATCAAAGGAACTACTTCCTGCTTAAATATATCATATTATGATGGCGAATTTGAAATATATTCCTATTCCTAAAAAACCCCTGAGCTGTTTGGATACAATCAATATGATTTTAAGAGTATTAAATTACTTGAATCAATTATGCCAGCTATATTGGCTAAAAGCCATAATCTATTTATAAATAGATTTTTTTAAACAAACAAATCATCAATAATTAGAAATTACAGATACTTATATGCTAAGAATTCTGAGAATTTTATATTTCCTGTTAGAGTTTATATAAACTATTTCTTTTTGAATTAAGAAAAGTTAACTTTTAACAGCTTATTTTTAAAACTACCCGAAAAGTATATGACTATTATGTCAGATTTTAATGGAGAAATTTAGGGGATATCTTAAAACTTCTATAACTTGATAGTTCTAGTTTGTGGAAAGGAATTTAGTGTTGAAAGAATCACTGGATTAAGAATAAATTCTATTATTCCACAATTTGAGATTTAGATAAAAGAGATTTTAAAATAAATGCATGAAGAAAATACAAGAATATTTGAATCAGAATAAATGATTTTAAAGATGGAATTACCTCTTGGTATCTATTTAGTATAAATTATTTCATTAATAATTGAATAATATAACTTTAAAATAGATTTTGATGCTTTTCTTCAGCAATAAAAAAAGTTATTAGAAGAAATTAAGTTATTGGAATAGTTAGATAGACAAATGAATTAGAAAATGATAAAGACTAAAAGGTTATTTTATTTTATGCTTAGAAAATAGCTATATAAAGAGGATATTAAAAAAGTTTATCTACAAGTTACTTTAAAAATTAAAGTAGAACTCTATTAGTTTCAATAATTATAGCCTTTTTTCTATTCCTAAATAAGTAGCTTTAAGATTGTTGAAAATAATGAAAGTGAAACTGTAGAAGAAAGCGATTATGAAAAGAGTAATAGAAGTTTAGAAAAAAATATAAATAAAATGACTAAAGGAATAAGCCTAGCCACTCTTGTAAATTTAGAAAATTATTAACAGATATATTAATTATGTAATTATAAATAAAATAGGCAAACAGATTTAAGAATAAATGCCTAGACTCTGTTTTAAATAATGTAAAAGCATTTGTAAGTTGATTTAATTTAAATCTAACTATCATATTTATTTATTTTTAATTAAAATGAAGGATTAATAAGATTCTTTGGATTAAGATTTTAATCAAGAAACAAAAAGAAATTTATAGTAGATATTTAATACAAAAATCCATTTGGTAAGATCTGAATCATGCGATATCGAAGATTAAGAGAATGAAAAGTCAAATCTATCAAAGAAATTAAAATAGTTTAGTAATGTCGAAAGTAATAATAATTATGCACCTCACCTTACAGCTTAAGTAAATTTTATTTTTAACAAGAAAAAGCTTATTATTTTAATAACTACAGAAATCTCTTTAGAATCAGAACAGTTCAATTAAAACAAGTTCTATAAATAAAGTAATTAAATAGAGAAATAGATCTGAATCGATGGAGCCTATGGCTTTAGAAATATAAATAGAGACTAATAAAAAATATAAAATGTTTAGAGAAAATTTATAACATAAGTTTGGCAAATAATAGGAGTTTTATGAGAACCCTACGATTGATAAAATTACAGATGATGGAAACACTTTAAGTGTAAGTAATATTAAAATTAAATTTATTTTAAAAATATTTTACTTTAAGTTAAACGAAGTTAAAGTAGATGATTCTGCACATTAAATTATTTGTCCAAAAGAAAGCAGTGAGTAAACCTTGCTAACAAATTATAAAAGTAGATAATTTCAATTGAATAACTAACTTATTTAAAATTAATCAACTATTACTTCAAATGAAGAAAGCTATATTGTTTAAACTATAGAATCTTTTTCTTATTCTAAAAATAATTTTGATTCTGAATTAAAAAACCCTTAAAGTGATGTACTAACCTTAATACATTCTTAAAAGTAATAAACTGAAGAATAAATTTTAGAGGAATCTGAAGAAAATGACTATGAAGTGATTGAAGAGACAAGTGAAGAAAAAGAAGAATCTTCAATCAAAAGTAATGTGTAAAAAACGGACAAATCAAAATTATTAAATAAATTCGTTACTAATGAGGAATCTTCTTAAAATAGTAGTTCCGAATAAACTTAATCATTAAATAAATAACTTACAATCCTTGCAGGTAAATCAGTATGTGACAGTACAATCAGAGAAGATTCTATGTTAAAATCAGTATAAACATTCAAAACTTCAAAAAGTTAAAAGTCCAAGAAATCATAAAAAACTTAAAAGTCTATAGTATCAAGGATAGGTCCAAAAAGCTAATTAACAAAAGTAACAACAAAATATTGCATGAATTATAACTAATAAAATGATTGTGATGAAGAGGAATAAAATACAAATGAAAGAGTTGATTTAGAAGAACTTATCATAGATGATTGTTTAGTTAATTAAAATGAAATAGTACAGGATATCATTCAATCAAATGAAAAAAGACTTTAAAAAGTAAAAAAATCAATTTTATAAATTTAATTCATAAGATTTTCTATAAATAATAAACACTTTAGGCTGCCAAAGGAGAGAAAGCTCAATCCTTTATAATAAAAATGTTTACGCTTTTCTTTTTAAATTGGTTCATTTATTGTGCTGCAACAGGATTTACAGGGATTATCACAAATAGTTTTTTTGTTGAAATTTAAAATTTGATGAGGTTTTAAGGGTTATCAGCATAATTCTAAATATCGTATACAAGATGCTTATAAACTTTTTCATATTCTGGGATGATAAATTACAATTACATCAAAGAATTTTCTAATGACTAACTTGATACTAAAAAAACACTAGAATACTTTGATTAAAGTTGTATTAACGATTTTACTGATTACAAAGTAAATCCATTTTTTAAGCATAATTTAAAATTAAAGATTTTATTTAATTTATAAGAATAAGCTTGCTATTTTATATGAAGAATAAATTCAATTTGATTTCTAATTGTATTTCTATTCTCAACTATTTAGTATGTCCTCTAGAAAATTTGATTTCAAAATAGATCTGAATTTTTTTACTAAATTAGTTGCAGAAGTATTATTTTAGCTAGAAAATTCTTCTAATAAAATATAAGATGAATACTTTTATTTGGTAGATAATATGATATAGTTTTTAAAAAGTATTTTTAGACTAAATGAAATCATCAACGAAGAAATAATTTCTAAAAAGGAGAGTTTGTTACAAAGCTCTATCATTTACATTGTCATAAGTATAGTAGCTTCATTTATTTCTTTTATGTTTATCATCTACTATCACTACTAATTAAGAACCAAAGCTAAACAATTACTTAATGTAATTACAAGAATTACTGATGAAGATGTTTAAAATTAGATTCAGAAAATTAAAATTGTTTAAAAATTTTTAAAATCATAAGATTAAATATATTTAAAATCTGACTTTAGAAAAATTGAAAAAGAGATATACAATATTGCAGACACTTCAAGAGCTGAATCATATAGGTACATAGTTTCTTCTAATTAAAATGCTTAGGAAAAAGATAAAACAAATTCTACAACAAATAAGAAATCCTCGACTTATTTAAATGACAGGATATAGGATAACTAAATGCCTACTAGATTTTTCTTGTTTGCTATAATCCTTCTCTATATTTTAATCTGCCAAATTGGAGTAATTAGTTCTTAAAAAATTCAAATATTTATAAGATTTTTAATTAAATATAAAAAGTTATACTTGTCAATAGAATATTTTTCAATTAAACTTGTAGACCCACTCAAAACTACAAATTAATATTTCCAATTAGCTTAGCAATATTCTGCTCTTGTTACAACAGATGATCTATTAATCTTAAACAAAATGTTTAAATTTGAAGAACCCTCCTAGAACAATTATCCTGTTTTTAAATCAGGAATAATATAAAATAACCAAATAAACGAATACTATGAATATAGAAATTTTCTTTAGGTTTAAGTTGAAAATCTTTTTTCTATTTATAAAAATACAAAATATGATGAATATTTTGTGGGTATAGAATAGGATATAAAAAGGGTAAATGAAGAAAAGAATTGTTATAATTCTTACTTGTCATTATCTTCAATTGAGTAAGAAATGTGCAATAATCAAATTATGGAGCATGGATTAGTCAATTCTTTATAGTATTCCTTTAATAGATATGAAATGAACGACTATGAAAGTCTTTTTAATTACTAAGAAGTAATTAATTATATTAATTAAATTTAATTTATTCAACAAAGAGTACTCGATTCCTTACAAGTATCTATTCTTTTCTAATTATTCACTAAAATCAACGTCTATATCTAGGAATAACTGAAAACATATTAATAACTTCTCTTGGACTATATACTTGTAGCTATTTTTTTATACACACTTTTGATAGTAGGAATTTGTCTATATTATTATTTTAATATAGTTAAAAAATTTAATCTTATCAGAATGGGTCTTCTATTGATACCACTCTTCAGAGTGGTGAATGATTCACAAACTCTTTTTATTGTTTAAAATATTCTCTAATTAAAACTGTGAATAAAAAAATATTTATTTATAATCAATCATACGTAAACTGTCTTTCTTTGTATAAATACATAATCATTTCACAATTTGTCTAAGATAATTTATTCTTGTTAATTGATCTTACAAAAAGAAATAAAAAATATTCATGAAAATAATTAGCTTATATAATTTATAGTATAAACTTATATAAAAAGAAATTTATTATTTTTTTATACTAAAATAAATTAATAAAAAAGGAAAATAAAACTTTTAAATATCTACAGAAAATAAATATAAGATGATCATCAGATAATTGTAGAAGAGAATTTGTTATTACAAATATTTGATAAGCTTTAGTGAGTTGACATAATTTTAAAAATTTAGTTGAGATCTTCTATAGAAACTGGTTTGATAAGGTGATGAACTACATTTGGAGTATATTGAGGTATTGAAGTGTTTCCTGAGCATATGCAAATTGGAATTTACGGAGCTATTTCATAAATCTTTTTAGCTGTCTATCTACCATTTAACTCAGGCATCTCCTAATCTAAAAATATTAGCCCTATCTTTTGATTATTTTCTAAAAATGTTTTGATAATTTAAAGACATTATTCTCCACCGAATGCTTTTTCAATTTTAATTATTTAGTGATGTTTTAAACAACGAGTAATTTATTATTCAAGTATTTAAACATTAAAAGGGCTATCATCAACAATTATAATGTTCAAACATTTAAATTCATCATTAGTTAAAGAAGCTCTTGCCATGCTGTCAACTTCAATTATTAATGAAAGCTGCTTTTGAAGGATATTTTCATTTGTTTGTTAGTAATACTAATGCTTCTTTTAATTATTTGTCTAAATACTATTTAATAGACTTAGAACAGGCTTTAAAGTAGTTCCGTTTTTATATTCATCAATATTATTTTGTGAAGAAATAGATTAGTTTAGATTTGATAGATTTTAATCTTATACAGATTTTTAATTACTTATATCATTATTATTGTAGTTATTGTTGTTGTTGTTGTTGTTGTTATTGTTGTTGATATTTGATTATGTTATTTATTGAGATAAAGTGAGATTATCTCTCTAATCGTGGGAGTAATTTTAATTATAGATTATAAATGAAAACTCTGTTCCACCTTCCCAGTCTAAAACTTCTATGCCTGCTTTGTAATAGATGTTTAGATTCTTTTTGAAAACAAATAAATTTTTTGCAAGTATATTGGAAATTAATAGTCCAAGACCAACTCCTTAAGGGTTTAAGTCTCGGTTATCTTCTATCTTCTCAAAGGCTTTAAAAAGTTTATTTTTTTAATCAGGTTTAATTCCAACACCTGTATCTCTCACATAGACTTTTAAATATTCAGGGTCTCTAAGTTTCTTTACTCCTATAATTATCGTTCCTTTGGTGGTATATTTTATGGCATTACTAACTAAATTAATAACAATCTGACGTATTCTATACTAGTCAGAAGTAATAGTTAATCCAACATCATTGTCAATATCAATTATAATCTAATTTTATTTTAGCCCTGCACTAATATCCATCATTTTTTTAACTTCCATTATAACCATATATAAACAAAAGGATTCTTGATGAAGTTTAAATTTCCCTGATGAAACTTATGCCATATCAAGCAAGTCATTTAATAGATTTTTTAGAAGTTATCCACTAGTAGTAGCAATATTTAGTAGTTCTTTTTATTGTACATCCTAATAATAAATAAATTAATTTAACGATTCTAAGAATATTTTTATTCTTCAAAATATATAAGATTACAATTATGAGGATTTAAATAATTTAAAATGGTTACCACTTATATTGTATTTAAGATTTCTATCATACAAGACAAGGGATTTCTTATTTCGTGTGATACTTAGTTAAGCATGTCTGATTTGTTTTTATTTATCGCTTTTAGAATTTTAATTTAGTTAAAATGGGTTACATCCCTTACTATACATTATATTAAAAACTAAGAATTGATAAGGACCGGGGTAAGACTGATTTCATAAATACTTTTTGCATTTTGAAGGTTATTAAGGTTACTTGAATATGTGTTGATTGTTCCTTATGTAAAGTATCCGAAAGGATGATTTTAGGCAATAGATGACTAATAAGCAAGATTTTTGCTAATTAAATTTGTTAGCTAAGGCTTTTTATTATTTGTTTTAACCAATATTTTATACTACACTTAGATTTTATGCCACATATTTTATAAAAGTAGTCGATAATACTCAAAATCTTATTCAGTTTATTCGCTACTGTGCTATAGCATATCATTTTCAATCTAAAACCTTTAAATTCTTAAAAGTAAACTGTCAAACATTTCTCTCATATTACTGAATTTAGTATTAACTTTATTTTATAGATTTATATTTATTGAATTCATAGTTTAGATGCGAGGCTTTTATTTTTTTGACACCTGTAGGATTTATAAATAACAGTTATATTTCATTTTAAAAAAAGGAATTTTACTTGTTCTAAATTAGAAGAGTTTCTCTGGTATTTAAAAAAATTAAGAGAATGAACTTTTTTATCTTCCTCAATAATTTATTAATCTTCTACGGATAACTCTTCTAAAAAGATATTTGAAGGAACCATATCAAAAGTACCTGAACTCTCTTTTTTGACTATTTTGTCATACCAAGCATTAGATAGATTCATGAGAACTTCTGACAAAACTTTATCATCTTGTTAACAGCTAAGTAAGAATTCTCTTGATTTTTAGTTAGCAAATTCAATATTTCCTTAGATCTAGAGTATAAATTTAAATATAATTTAAGTTAAAGAAATGTAAAATGAATGAAGCAAATTACATCCAGCAGAATAACTCCTTAAGTTAAACCTTCTAAGATTTAATTCAAGAAAATATTCATTTACTAGTATTTGTGATGTTCTTAGATTTCTTTTTTACTTTAGTATTTAGATTAGTTATTACTGATTTGGGCTAACGTGAATGATTTTAAAAACTCACTTGTTTTAACTACATTTTTTTCATTTGATATTATTTTTTAAGAATTTCCATTAGAAATTTGAGATTTACTTTGGTTAAATCCTGATTTTTAGCTATTGCATTACCACTGTTTTTTAAATTTTGTTTCTTATATATTAAGCGAATTCTATCTTTACTTTAGAATTCCATTGTTCTCTTAATCTTAATTTATTTTAGCCATAAGTAATCTTGTCCCATTTAAAGTAGAAGTATTATTATTCTTATCTTATTAATCTGTTAACTTTTAATCTTTATAGTATTCCTCTACTGTAGTAAGATTTCCATTTAAGGGAAGATTTGTTTTATAGAGCTCATCCTTTTCATTTAATTTACTGTGAGTTAGATAGAATAGGGTAGTTTTCTAGGTGTCATGATAGTTACCCCTTTTCTAAATTGTTTTCCTAAAAATTAAATGTGCAGAAAAGACATGAATAGATGAGACATTTAAAATCAAACTTAAAAGATTCCAAATAGAATAAGAAGTTCCTTTATTGCCATCAATGTTAAAGAAGATTGTAACAATTATTGATATTGTTAGAACTAAAAAGACTATAATAAATTAAATGGTTATTTTATTTATCAATCGTAGACATATTAGATTTATTAGCCATATTTTAATAATAAACTAAAAGTAGAATTTTTAAAAAGTAGATTAATTTATGTCAAAAAGAATTATGTTATTCAAGAGCAGAAAAAATACAGATAACTTTGTATTCATCAATTAAAATAATATTTAATCCTTTTTATTCCATTAATCATCAGCATTATCATTAAATTATCTAACTTAATCCATGTTTTTCTACTCCTACTGCTTATTTTTCCTCATCATTTAAAAGATTACTAAAGATACAATAACAATAAGGATATATCCAATCTTCAACATACTCAAAATAAATTCTAAACTATTTTGGCTGTATTGGATTTTCAATAACTCATCAACACCTACTAAGCCTAAATAAACTCTAAAGTAAACATCAGGTTATAATAATCTAACTAAATATGTTGACTTCATGTTATTTTAATACTTTTTAAAACACTCTAAATGTATTAAATTTAATTAATTAAATTAGTTCGCTTTTATTAGTGCAATTAAATGTGAAAATATTATTAACTAAATTATAGCTATTTATCAAGAATTTATACTCAAGTGTTCTTGAATAAAATAAATATTATTATTTCCATTAACCCTAAATTTTTTATCTTTTATTAGATGATTTTGGTTTCTATTTGAAAAATCTACATTAAACCATATTTTAAAATTAGAATAAGAAAATTAAAACCAGTATCTCTTATCTAAATATATTTTTATCAATAGACTTTTGGAATATAAATCAAATGATATCTCTTAGCTTTTATTGCTTCTCCTTAACTATAGAAATTAACTATTGAGCAAATACTTTTTCATAGTAAATATTCTTGTCTATCTATGATTTAAATTTGGTAAGATACTTCAAAAGTATTTAATATTTCATTATATTTGAAAAGGAAATTCATTTAATTAATACAAAAATACTAACTTAGTTTTAAATTTAATGTGTTAGATTTATGATAAATAAGTTTTTTAAATTGAAATAAATAAATTAATAAAAATAATTTAATAATTAAAAACTAACAATCAATCAAACAAATCTATTAGTAGATCTTTTAGTTAGTTTTGCTTATGCTATAGAAGTAAAAATAGTTTATTAATAGTGATCAATTTTATTTCATAATAATATTAGATTTCATTTGAATTTTTTAAATATTTAGAATACTAATTTTTAATAATAATAACAAAATTATTGAAAATATCTGTCTATTTCTCACTTTGCCAAGCACATGAAAGTAAATATTAGAGATTCCAAAATATTGCGGCTAATTTTTATATTATATTTAGATTTTAAAAGATATATGATATTAATATCATTTTACTAGAAAAAACCAACAAATATTGGCACATCAAGCCTTTGCATCCTTAGGTGCCTATTATTAATATAATAATTATTTATAATTAGTAGAAATATCTTCAATTTGTTAAAATGAATGTTTCTAAAAGTAAAATATGTAAGTGAAAAAAAGAAAAAAAAATAAAAAATCACAAATTTATTCAACGGTAGTTGCGTTAAAATATTCTCTATCAAACAATTCGAGCTTATATTTTTTCAATTTTCATTAGTTCTTTTTCATTTGGATTTAATTAATATTTATTCTTAGAGCAGTGATTTTATTTCTTTCTGAGCTTTTGAAAAAAAATAATTAAATTTACAGTAATACTTAAACAATTTGAGTATATTTTAATAATTGCTTTGCCTATTGATTACTATTTAATACTATTATTGAGCTTCAAAAATTTTAAATAAACTTAAAAAATACTCATTCTTTAAATATTCCAAGTGCTATGCAATCAAAAAATAGACATTTTTCATTCTTTCTGAAAATGGATAAAAAAAATCAAACTAAAATTATTTTTGTAAATGTTAAGCTTCTATGACATTTAGTAAAAGAAAGTTAGATATTAATAAGAGCGTTTACTCTCTTTATAACTAGCTTTACTTAGTTAGATATCTTATTTAAAGGATAAATCATAATTTAAAAAATTCAACATTTAAAAAAGGCAGGGAAATAAAATTCTTACAGATATTATCACAAATAATAAAATAAAAATAAATTAATTAAAATTAGTGCCAAGTTATAATTATTTCTAGTTCGATTTAACTTATCCGTGTAAATATAAAAAAGAAAGTAAATATAAACTATTAAATGTTGTGAGCATTTTATATTTGTTAATAATGTTTGGAAATAAAAATATTTAGTAAAAGAATAAAAGGGTAAAAAGAAACTGCTTATAACTTGATTTAATTGTATTAAAGTATAAATAATGTAACAAATATTATTATATAAATATATCGAAATAAAAAGTTTAAATGTATTAGATTATATATGTTAGAAGAAACTTATTTAATGAAATATTAAAAATTTCCTGTATAATCTCTCCTAAATAATCAATAACCTACCCCTTTTATATATTTATATTTAATCATGGGTAATATTTTAATTGAAGGGTATGATGAATCTAGGTAAAAGAGCTTATTATATTGCTATATAATATTCTTATAAATATGTTTTTGTTATTATAGTTGATAGGAGTGGATTAATCAAAGCTAATTTTTTATTTTTTATCAAAAATAATTTTATTTACTCAAATTTAAGTTAAAGTTTGTTTATATTTTTTATAGTATTTTATTTCACTGCTGTATTCAGGGTTATTAATAGCTTCAATTAAGAAATTTATTACTATTTAATGGTCTTCTTTATTTTATACTTTACTATTATTAAGCCATTCAGTTGATTTATTTTGTAGATAATATTAAAATAGACCTTTATATGAGCATCTTTCTATTAAGTATTTTAATTTCATGTTCCATCTCTTGCCAAATGTTTTAAAGTTTCTTTTTATTAATTTTTTAAGTTAAGAATAGCTATAAGATTTTTTGGCTATTTGGCAGAGAAGATCTTAATCTTATGCATTAGCATCCTCAACATATCTCTAAAAAGATTTCAGAATATTTTTGATAATATTAGATTTCTTGACTTATGAGTAGCTTTAAATCATAGAGAAGCAGTTATTATCTGACAGACTATTTTCTGAACTGTTTTAGGAAAAAGCATCACTATTCTCTTCAACAACTTCAAGGAAAATATCTAAAATATTGTATTTACAGGCTTAAGAGAATTTTTCTTCCTAAATGGTAATTTGCATGGATAATTAGAGTTATTTATTATTTAATTTTTAATTTATTGTTAGTATTTGTTTATTTTGATTTTTAATAATGATTATAAAGTTTAATGACTTTTTGTATCTCTATATAAAATGCACTTATTAATTAAATAATAATTGTTTATTATCATGCGAGTAATATATTATCTATAGTATTACAATAATTCAAATTTTAAATCATCTTTATTGTAATCATTTATTTGTCTCAATAATAGCAAGTAAAATTTAACTATTCTCACAGATAGCTTTAAATGAAGGTCCAGCAGGACATAATGAGGTCATTATCTAAGGTTTTTGGCATAAATTTTCAAAATGACTAAGTAAGTTTTGTTATGGTATACTAATCTAAAAATGAAAAAAGGAAAGAAAAAAATTTAATTATGCCAAGAAAGAGTAAGGCAATTTAGTTCTAATTAAAGTGAGGGGAGATGAAAAATCAATGTTGATCTATTTCATTTAATAACTGGCTATTTTTTCCTGAATAAAATAGCTTCAAAATGAGATAATAACTATCCTGTTCTATTTTTTTACATAATTTCTGCCATTTACACTCAATTCAAATTTTTATATTTATTTTCTTTTCCCTTATACATTTAATTTGATAAAAGAATTAAATGTAGGCAAATAAATAGGCTTGAGGAAAATATAATCTTTAGAAATATCTAAAATAGAATTACCTTAAAAAAGTAACTAACATTCCCTCACCTTATAATTTCCTATTGAGGAGCATATCCTAAGTATCAAAACTTCGTAGAAATAAATATATTTTATATAACCAATAAATTAACTTAATCAAATTTGGAATAGATAAAAGTTAGCAATTTCAATGAAAATTGACCTTAAAATATCAATTTCCTGTCTACATTGAAATTGATATAAAAAATAATCAATTTATACATTAATTATTAAAACTACATACCTACCAGCAAGATTAGATTTTAGATTTCGAAATGAATGAAATATTATATAAGATTAATTATTTAATAACACTTAAACCTATAAGTTATCATCTATTTTTTATGAAATTCATAATTTGTGGATAATTTTTTGATCAATTTTAAAAGTTAACCCTGCTTTATTTTAATTTCAACGATTATTCACTTTTGTGAATAAACAAAAAGATTACTTTTAATACCAGTTAAATAAAAAAATGGTTTATTTATTAAAAACAAAACCCTAAAAATATTATTTGTTTATCCTCATCTTTCAATAGGTATTTAAAAATTCTAAAGAAGAAAAAGTTTTTACACTAATCTTATTATTATATTTTAATTTTATATTTATCTAATAAATATAAATGAATAAAAACAATTGCTATTATATATTAATAATAGGAGAAAAGAATACAAACATAATTCTTAACAATTTATGCTTAAATAAAGTTACCAGCTAATAAATTACCTGAGTTTACTATTAAGAGGTTGCTAGTATCATATATTTGATCCTTATTAAAATAAAGTAATAAGAATTTCTTATTGAAAAATATGTGAATTTATAAAGAGAATATGAAATTTTCATAAGTAAAAAGTTGAAAGAATGAAATTATGATTTTTCTAGCTAGGTCAACAAAATTTTATAGTATAGAAAGTTTCCTTAATCTGCCATACAAATCAATTCTTTAAATTTTGATGTCCTTTTTATTTATCATTTAAATTAATTGAAATAGAAGTAAAATGAGCTGATTAAATGAAGGAAAGGAAAATACAAAATTTCTAAAAAAATTTAAAATAGTATTTAAAAATAAATATTTTACTACAATTGCTGTTGTGTTTGTTTAAAGGAATATTAACACTTTAAAATTAAAAATTTGAAATTGATTGATTATTTAGTGATGATTCTAATATTTATTTGGATCTGAGAGTGTATAATAATAAAATTAAATAATTGCTGAGTTGTATTGATTTGCATAAAAAAAATTAATTAGTATTTTCTATTCATAAGCTAGCTAGTTATTTAAGTCATAAAAAAAACTGTACAAAAATAAATGGAAGAAGTCGTTTTCAGCAATTTAAAATCATCTATCAACGAAAAAGCTTTATTAATAATTAAGGAAAAAATAGATAGAAAATCTTATAATTCTAATGATGCTCAAAAATGGTCAAATTAATTATGCGATGAGGTTTTAAAATTCCTCACTGGCTTAAATAAGAATTTTAAATTTATAGTAAACTGTATGATCATGCAAAAAAGTGATGCTGGTCTACATCTTTCAGGATCTTGTTATTGGGATAATGAAGTTGATGGTAGCATTGTAGTTAAATATGAAACAAATGCACTTATTTGCATTATGAATATTTTTGGATGTGCTTTGTGATTCATTAATAGTAACTCTAATTATTAATATAACTCCATTTATTTCGTTTATCATGAGAAATTGATTTCGATTATAAATGAGAATAACGTATTAAGTATCTAATAAATTTATTTTTCTGCTCTATTTTGCCTCAAACTGATCTTATTGCAAAAGATCATTTAATTTTTTGAAATGTAAATTGAATTTACAAAGAATAAAAATGTAATTATTATATAATTTTTTAGTAGATTCATAAATAGGTGTTTGTTGTTTGTTATCTGTCTGTACTATTTATTGCCTTGATAACTAACTAATTTGATATTTTTTGGAAATATTAAATAAAATTCTATCTTTATTTGAATATCATTTCAATTCTTAAACACAAATTTAAAATATTATACAAATTAAAATATCAAAAAAAAAAAAACCTTTTGCTAAAATATGGCTCTAAAATTTTAGAATCTCAATTCAAATTACAATCTCTTTTTTTTAAAATTTAATCTCTCTTTTCTTATTACTAATTTTTTTTTGATAGGTATTAAATTGATAAAGATTAGTATCATTTGATAAATAGCTTTTATTTTATATTGAAAAAAAAAAAATATATGATACTATCCTTTAATCCCTATTTCATATCTTATTTTGTATAAATTATAAAAATATGGTTCTAACCCTACTTCGCTAATTTCAACTATTGGAAAGACTGGAATTTATGCTTTGGTAATTTTGAAAATAAACTATTTTAAATAGTTAATACTAAATAATTATTAAGTAAAATTCTTCTTTTGATCTTCGTTCATAGCTTTATTATATATTTGTGAATAAGTATAAAAATAATTCCAAGAGTGATTAATTGCTAACCAACAAGATCAAGTTTGAAAGATAGGATGATTTATCAATATTTTTTAAAATAAGTAATTGAATATATCATTTAAGAAAACTGAAACTTTAGAAGAAAGTAACATTTATGCATAGGATACCAACATACATGACCTCAATGGATAAATTAACTAATCAATTATAATTGATAAATTTGCATAATATGTTCCTTCCTTTTCTATACATGGATGATACAACTATTCTATTTCAATAGTAGTCTTACTAAAAATTATTTTTAATGATTTCCTATTGTTATCAAAGAAATATTCTCATTAGGTCTTTTCATCGAAGTTTCTGTATCTAGTAACTCTAATTGAATTTTCGATGTAAGAAGCATTGTTTCTTCCAGTTACACCAGGAATAATTGACAAAGTAGAAACAACAAGATCAGCGGCATTTCCGAGTAAAGAGTGGATACCTTAAACAGTTTCGAATTTGTTCAAACCCCACCAGAACTTTAAGGGATAAGAAGCCCAGTGCTTGTGGACGGATCTTTCGTCTTAATAATCTCTTTCAACTTTTTTGAAGGGATCAGTGCTCATATTGCTATAAAATTGAATTTATGTATCTAATTTATTATTAATCTTTAATTTTATTAATTTTTTCCTTATTATGAAAAGGAATTATCTTGCATAAATATCTTGGTAAATTAAAAAATATCAATATTTTATTTAATTTCTTCGATTAAATATGCATTATTATATATCCAGATTATTAATAATAAATTCTATTTCAAAACAGTTTAAAAAGCATATGTTTCAATAGTTTGACAAATTCATAAATTTAATTTTTAATTATAATTTAAACTATGGTTATTTACAAAAATCTATTTTATTTTTAGATTTATTAATTTTTCTATTAGGATCTATTATATCTTAAAATGAGATAGCAGTTCTTTTATCCCTGCTAAATTCTTTAGATTAAAAAACGATTTCATATAATTACTTTAAAGAAATTAAAATAGGGGTAAGGAATTAATGTCTGTCCGTCTACTAATTAAGAGGATAATTTATTTACTAATTATAATAATAAGCCTTTTCTTACCAGAAATAAAGAGAATTTTATATACTAAAATGGTTTTGCTGAAAAAATATGAAACTTAAGAAAAGTTTGGTAAAAATACTTTCCCTTTAATATTTGTTTAGCTATTGTATCATAAAAGTAGAAAAAAATTAAGTACCAATTTAAGAAATAAGTTAGTAATAATTCCAATTTAGTATAATCCATTTTTTTTTGATTTTAACTTATTTATTTTAGACAAATAATATTGTAAAAATAATTTCTATTAATTAAAATTGTAGTAATTATTTTGTTTGATTTTTTAGATAGAAAATTCAGTAATCATAAAATTCAAGTTTTATGGTACAGACAATTAAAACTTATATCCTGTTCTTAATTGAAATTAATTCAAATCTTGAATAGTAAAATAGATTAGCATATATTTTATTTAAAAGTGTAGGTCAAAGAAACATTGATGCATAGAATTTAAAATACCATAACTATTAAACTGTTAAATGAGAATAAACATTTTTATTTAACTCAATAATAATATTATTATGTAGTTTAAACATGTATTTTGATCAACACTCTTGCTTCTACTCCATACAATTTTAAAATAATAATAATATTGAGAAACAAAAATCGGATGATATCATTAAGTAAGGGATGAATGAATGAAAGATAGATAGACAAAGTATTATTAAATTAAAGAAAGAATAGTGTTTATTATATATAAATGATTTTATCAAATAAATAAATTCTGCAAAAAATAACATTCTTTATTTATATTTTTTTATACTCAAAATTAAAAAATCAATTTCTCTCAGAATTTAATTTATCACAACCATAGGCTCCAAAAACTAAAATTTGAGTACAGTCACACTGTTCTTATTTCCTTCTATATTTGGAAGGGTATTTAAAAAATATCATAAATTTTTAATTGATGGTTTTTAGATGTAAGTTTGAATGGAATTGTTTGTATTTACTAGTAGAAAATAAAGGTATAGATAGATAAATATATATAGTAAAAAAAACAACTATGATGGTTGCTTTTTATATATTGATTACGATTTAAAGGGGTAGGTAGGTAGGTAGACTAAGGTTAAAGTAAGTAAATTTCAATTAATTTTTTAATATTATTATAGTTAAGCTAGTAAGGAATTTCTAACTTTTTTAAAGTTTTATTAAAGTGTATTATAAGATAGTAAGATACAGGCAAAAATGAAGATAGAGTGATTTGAGCAATTTATTAATTAAAGGGAATTTCACACGTCTTAGTATTGAGTGTCTATACTTTATTCAGCATCTTCTTCTTCACTAATTACTTCAATTCCTTCATTATCATTAGATCCACCTAAGCAAGAACTAAATATACCTCTTTAATTGCGATCATAAATAATCTCAAGAAGGGTTCTGCCATTTTAAATTTGAATGTGATCTAAATCTGGAGTAACCTCTAAATCATCTCTCATCATAACAAGACTACCAAATTTAGATTCTCTATCTTTTATGAAAAGTTGGTGGGTTTCTGTATCGTAAGAGAGCTATGCATGCTAACGAGAAACTGAGATATCAGATACTCTTATGTCTGCATCATGAGCTCTTCCAATTGTAAAGTGATTTTTTCCACTTAATCTAAGTATATATACACCAAAAGATTGTAATTTACTTCCTGTGTAAGCTTCTAAAATTAAGTAAGGAGACCCATCGTCAGGCTTAGAATATTCAACAATATCATACATTTATCCTTCAGAATTAAACTTAAAATGATATTTTGTCTTGCATAGCTCGCATTCAAAAAATTTACTAAGTAAGACTATACAGTTGTTGTTTTAGTAAGAGCTTTATATTTTACTTCTTACCCAATATTAAATGCATTTTATATGTACAAATTTCATACTTCCTGTACATTTACATGGATTTACAAAGGGATTATCGGCATCTGCTTATTCACTCAAGCATATTTTGCACATAGGCACAAAGCACCCATCCCCAATAACAGCAATTTCCTTTCCCAAATCAGCCTTACTAGCAAGATTTGGCATAGTTCCTTAATTTGTTAAGCATTATTACTAAGATGAATTAGTTCCTGCTTCTTCTTATTTTAATTTGCTTTGCTATGATATTGATCCTTACTAATGTGGAAGGGACGGGGAACTACCTGAATGTTTAGATGCATTATTAAGAGTATTTAAAATATTAGAATTGGGCTTAAGCTGGAAGTCTTCAAGATTTTTAGCACTTCTCATTGTAACCATTTCAGTGATACCCTCTTAATCACTTGCAAATTCTGTTTGTTCTTCTATTATCTTTTTTATTTGCTAGAATTTAAAGAAATATATTTAGAAAAAGAATAGAAAGATGGGATAAATTGATTTTTTAATTAAAAATCCTCAAAAAGAAAAATAATTAAAAAAATAAATAGATAGATAATAATCTTAGGTAATTTCTTTTTTTAAGTGAAAAGTATTTTCCTTAAAGGCTACAACAATCAATGAACAATCAATCAATTAATTGTTAATAAATATTCAAAAATTAATTTTCTTTCTTTTCTTTCATAGATAGTTGGCTGAGTTGGTTTTTAAACAATTGATTATTCAAGAAAGTAAATATTAATTAATAATATTGATAGTTCTGGTAAAAACTCTCTTCATTTCTCTCAGCCCAATTCTAAACTATCCTTCTAAAATTAAAAATGAATATTATTACTCATTTTATAATAAAAGTTAGCTTAAAACCTATACATTACCCTTATTTTCCCAATCCTTTCTATTAATATCCCACACATTTATTCGATTCATAAGGCTAATCTCAATATTAATTAAAGTTTAACCATTGGTATAGGTAAAAAAGAATTAATTTAAAACATAAAAATTCTAAGGATTTTTAAAAATGATTACTGTTTAAACTTTTCTTCCAGTCTCGCAAATTTCTCTAACCTTGAATTTTAGTCTTCCAAGCTTGATAAAATCATTTTCTATTAACCTAAATCCTTTTTTTCGCTAATTCTAAACTGATTTTATAACTATCCAACTACTTTACTAGGAGGGTCTCATTTCTGAATCAAAACTCTACTAAAGGAAATATCTGCCACAATCATAGGAAACTTTAAATAAGTCAATTTCTTAATTACTTTTAGTGTTATTGGTATTTGGATTAGGTTATGGTTAGTTACTCTCGGTGTTTAGTGATCCTAGAGTCTTCTTATTTTTCTTGCGATATATTATTTAGTCTTTACTTAAAGTTATTGAGCCTGATGACTTAATTTTAAAAATTTATTATTTGTTGTCATTGTTTTCATAATCAAACAGATAGTGAGAATCTTTATTCCATATAGTAGTTTTAATCTTTATAAATTTTTAAGTAGGAAAGTTTTTATGAGCTGCGCTTGTTTAGACATCATTTGTATCTTTATTTATAATTGGATCTTGTTTGTAACTATACTATGGCTTGGATGCATTTGTTACTAGTGATTGCTGTTATTACAATTCCTATTAATTCTTCTATTTTTATGACTCGTTGGTTTGCCCTTCTTTTCCTCCATTAACCTTATTTATCTGTCTCTATCCTAAAAAATATTTATCTAAGTCTTATCCCTATTCAGATGCTTCTGTATTAGATCCAAGCTAACAAAAATTTTAGCAATTTCCCATATTCAAATTTTTTTATCTATCAAAAATATGTATTGCTCTTCTTTCCTATGTAATTTTTGCTTGTTGTTCAGCAAACAAAGTTATTTGATTTAATTTTTGTTTATATTATTTGATAGAAGGGATTTCTAGTTAACTTGAATGATCTAGTTATTTTTTTGTTAGAAATATATTTTGATTAAATAGATAGATCCTAGATAGCTTGATTAAAGAATGATTAATTGATTATAATTGTTTATGACGATGGTTAAGGAAGTAAATTAAATATAGAAATGATTCATTTTTATTTCGCTCTTTTTTAATAAAATATACTTAGCGCACTCTACAATACCTATAAATATTGAAAATTTTTGATCATGATAAGAAATAGATCAATTCCAATCTAATATAGTATTAGCAAATATGCTTTTTATTTTTCCAACCATTTAATTTTCAATTGACAACTGTTCAATGCATTTATTTAAAATTTTTATGTAATTTTTAAACGATAATCAATCAAAAGGATAAAATATTATTCCAATTCATTCAATTTACTTTATTTAAACGAATTGTTGTTATTTGATCAATCAAAATTTAATTTTGCTTCATTCAAATTACTATCACATTGATATAATTTAAATCCTCTCTTTTTCTTTTATCTAATTGCATTTTCATTGTTTATATCTCTATCTATCCTGTCTTGCTTAGATTTTACTATCAAGAAGTGTACAAGGTTTTGTCTATTCTTCACTATAAATTTGCTATTCTAAATTTATTAGAATTTTATATCTAATACCTAAATAAATTATTTTTAAAATTATTAAGAAAAAAAATCAATTTAAAATTAAATTATTTTTTTATAATATTTTTTAAGAAAACTATAACCTCAGTATTTTTCTAACAGTAAATCTGAATTTTTTTATTTCAATAATTCTAATCATTATATTTCATTTTAGAGTTCCTTTTTTGTTGTTCTTGCCTGATTATTTAATTAGTTCTTATAAATAATATAAAAGCTGTGTGGTTGGTGGTATTGAAGTTTAAAAAATAAAGGGTATAATAACACATTTGCAAAATTTAATATTGATGTGTTTGTTTATTTTTATTAATTATTCTTGCACTAATTCCTTTTACTATAATCATCAATTTTATTATTGATTAATAATTGGGAATAAATACATAAATTTCTGTACTCAATAATTTTTTTATTATTTACTTAAGAGTATTGTTCAAGAATCAGATTAATTTTGAAATAAACTTCAATTTTCATTTTACATTTTACTGAAGTAGAATTTTAAGATTTGATGAATCAATCTTTACTCAAAAATTCTTCATAGCAAGGAACTTAAGAATTGCCTTAAAAGAGTACATAACCCTTATAAAATAGTACACAAAAATAGAATTAGCATGAGTTAGATATTACCTACCATGAGGATGTAAGCTTTGATAAAATTAATTGATACAATTTTTAATGATAATAATTGCATTTACAAAAGTAAAGTATGGAATTCACACCAGATTCAAAAAGAATAAACTACAACTAATTTTCATTTCGTAAACATTAAATTTATTTAGATAAAATGGTAAGTAAAGTACATAATTTCTTTAATAAAATGCTAATTACTTAGCTAGTAGATTTCAAAAAATGGATAGTGGCAATCTTATGGTAATATTTTTTAATATTTCAATACTAAAATAATCCTCACTTCATAAATAAAAAAGGAATTAAAAGTATAGTATTTGATCAAGAAGAAAGTTTTCACTCCAATACAGAAAGGTAGAATTATAGATTTTATTATAATCTAATTAAATTTATAGATAGACAAGTAGATAAATATAAGTAAGATAACACAAGGAGTTTCATTAAAGAGTTCATTAGAGAAGAGATAGCTTAATATAATTTATAAATATATATCTGAAGTTTAATTTCTCATATTATAATTATTTTTACATTATAGAAAAATACCCATTTATCAAGAGGAGATTCAAAGTGAGGCCTTTAAGTACTCCTATTTACATTCTAGAAAAAAGCAGTAAGTAAGTTGATATAAGTATACTTTCAGAAAGTACTTCTAAATAGCAGTACTAGATAAAAAATAAACCTAGTATTAGATAAATAGAATCAAGCACTTTAATTATTGATAGTACAAGATCAAAGAATAATATGGATAGGCATTAGAGCATATAATCTCCTAATTTATAGGATATTAGTATTATGAGATCAGCAAGCAATACCTAGAATTAGATTAATTAAAATAATAGTAATTGCAATACTCCAGTTAATAACGGAGCAGTAGCTAGTAATAATTTTGGGTTTTAGTCAGCAACAGTAAGTGGTATTTAATTCCTAAAAATGAGAAGAAAAAGCAGCGAATAAAATGATGACCATTTAAACGATTATATAAAAAAATATCATAATCTGGCAAATGTGATAAATAATCATGAAAAAAAGTAATAATAATAGTAAACTGATCTGTAGAAGTTTCTGGCTAATTAAGCATTTATGTAAAAACGAAACACAGAATAACGCGATAAATAAAATCCATCTATCAATCTTCACAAGCAAAGAAAAAGTGTTTTATTCACATAGGAATTTTCAGTATTTTAGCAGCTTTAATCCAAAAGAGAAATTAGTAGATTAGGAAGTAATAATAACCTAGAAATGGATGGACGCACAAGGCCAAAAAGATAAACGTTAACGTAAAGTACTCTGTAATAATATCTTACATTGGTTTTATAATCATTTTATTGATAAAAATTTTTTTAATAAAAATAGACAGCAATAAAATTAATTAATATTGCCAGAATTGGCATTAGAACATACAAGTTCTTCTAAAGTAAGTTTTTAGAGGGAAGAAATGAAGATATAAAAGTCCTAATCCGATTTATCTAAATTAAATGTAATGAAATAATACAAGGAGACTAAAAAGATATAAGATACAATTAATTTTGTAGACTATTTATTGAAAATATATAAGCGAAAGCAGAGTTAAAATATCTCTGCCTAATCTTAGAATGAATAAATAACCTAAAAAACTTTACCAGCAAGTATTTAGTCTCCACAATTAACTAGGAGATAGTCAAGAGACATATAAGTATAATCTCTAGAGAGAAATACTAATACTGCTAATAAATCTGTAGAGTTACATTTAAAAAATTAAAATTTAAGTACTGAAAAGTACCAATAAAAGAGAGTACTTTCAGAACCCAAGTCAAGACAGAATAAAAATTTTTAATTCAAAAATATCGAAAATGAATCTAAAATTTTTATCCCTCGTAGTCTAAATAACAATAGAATATTTAATAATAGTATAAATGATAACAATAATAATAATAATAAAAATAATAATCATAATTATGATAATAATTCCAGTTAATTTAATACGTAAGAAAGCTTATAACAATTTGCAAATCGTCACATTAGCTAATCTAATTAGTTACTCATGAGATTAACTAAAAAAGACATTAGAAAAATGAAAATAAATCCTTCCTAAACTGAAATTAACACACTTTCAAGAATTTTTTCTAAAAAATCGCCATTACTAACTCCTCTTAAAGCACCAGATAAATAATCTTAAAAACTAGTTTAGGTAATAAAACTTGATAATGGCGGTAGTTTAAATGAATCTTAGATTATTTATAAGAATACCAATATCCCAAAATACACAACATATCTTCAAAACCAATCATTTTATACATTAAGAAAATAAGCTA
The DNA here is from genome assembly GCA_000260095.1 of Tetrahymena borealis. Taxonomy (NCBI): domain Eukaryota; phylum Ciliophora; class Oligohymenophorea; order Hymenostomatida; family Tetrahymenidae; genus Tetrahymena; species Tetrahymena borealis. The sequence goes on along the minus strand of JH651275.1, from coordinate 6,808 downwards.
TTTTTCCAAATACTCAGAGATATACTACAAATAACACTAATGGGCATTCTAATAATCAATCTATAGATTTTCTTAAATTATCAACTGAAGCATCTTCTCCTGATACCAAAAAATTTAATAGAATCCTGAAAAAAATGTTTTGAAATATTATACCCACCCCGAAATATATCTGTCTATTATTATTATTATTGGGAAGTAGCGAATAATAAATAATTATTTCAATACTACCTTCTTACTAACACAATTATTTTGATAAAATTTAACTATTAAGAAAGGATTTTATTTATTTACGATTTATATATGTCTCAATAGGAAATAAAAATGATTATTAATAATACTCAATTGATTATCTTACATTTATTTATTTAAATTTTTTATTAGCTTACATTATTCTTTTTTGCTAATTCTTTTCTTTATAATTTAATCTATAAACAAATAATTAATTTCGTTTTCAATTTTTTATTCTTCTAGTAGGCAAAGATTTAATTACACTGATAGTAAAAAATTGAATGTATAAATAAGTTTTTAGTCATTATTGTTTTTACTGAATTAAACATATAAAAAAGTTTACTATTCTGGGTTTTTCTTCATAAATTTATAATAGGTTATTTTCATTTTTTCTTTTTGAAAAATCTTCTATCACAATTCATATCCCAACATCAGAGACATTTCAGGATAAAGACAATCTGTTATAAAAGATATATCACCAGCTAATCCCATCATATAACTGTAAGGAAAGTCAGAAGATCCTACCACATACCTGTCTGGTAAATCAAAGTTTCTGACAATTTCCATTATTTAGTTATTTTCTTACACTTATGCAAAAGTGTGGGCATAATATAACCATCTTTGATCATTAGTTTTTTAAAATAATGTCAAAAAAGGATAAGCATTTCCAGATATACCATGACATATTCCATACCCTTTCTTAAGTATACCATACCTCCAGATATCCTCACCTGCTAATTTACTGGCTTCCAATAATTTTTTATCTCCAAACAATTCAGATGCATATAATAAAGGAACAACAGCACCTGGTGAACCATGACAAAACTACACAAGAAAATCTGTTTCAGTTTTATGAGTCCCAGAAGGGAAATTTCCAGATTAAAACTAAAGAGAAGCACAAAATTTTATGGATTTTTAAATTAAGCTTTCTGCATTTACATGCTAAATTTTTTTTAACTAGGGGTTCAACTTAATAGCATTCATCAGTATATGGCAGATGCCTAAAAGGCCATGAGCTCCCCCTAAATATTCTCTCTTATGGAAGTTATAACTTAGTCTAAACTGAGGATGATCCTAATTTTTAATTGAAATAAACAGAAATAAAATAAATACATAATAATAATTTTAAAAAATAGGTAAACTTAAAAGTTATTAAATAAATATTCTACTTCCTAAATAGTGAACCCTGCTTTGATAATAATTGTGAAGATTTGTTAAACAGTATCGGCAAGCTATTTCTTTTGGTTTTCATTTAACATAGCCCCAAAGTTTTTTTAGATAAAGAGAAGATTATATAGATAACCAGATGTACCATATAATATTTCATGATATAATTGAGGGTTATCTTAGTTTTTGATTATAAAGGGAGCAAACTCTAAAATCTTCCTTAAATTAAGATTAAAAGCATCCTAATTCTTAATATCAGCATGGAATATCATCGAAATGAGATAGACACCTACAGGAGAAAAAAAGAAAGTAAAATCTGGTCTTTGATTAGGAATCTCACCTATTAAAGCCTCTAGCTTTTAAATTTGTTATGTGATATCCTATTAATACTTCTCCTTTCTCAAAAAAGGCTTTAATTCATCAGAAATATTCTACTCTAGAAAATCTAAATCATGTTTTTAAATATTTTTAAAGAATTAGTAGAGTTTAAGATAAGCTATTAAATATCCTCCAGCACCATCAAAGATAGTGAAATCAGATTAAGATTTATTCTTCTTTGTAGCTATACCTTTAGTCTCCCCTACTTGTATAGAGCTGTAGAAGTTACTGATATCTAAAAAATATTAAAAAATATATATTGTATTTTAGTAAAATAATATTTACTTTTCATAAGGATTAGTAGAGTTTATTTTCTTGCTTAATCCAATTTGAACCCACTCTTTTCAAATTAGGGATAAGGATTATTAATATGTCTCTAGTTAGCACTTTCGTCCATTAATCAATTATTTATAATAACTTAATATTTTTATAAAAATGTTGTTAAATCTTATATTTTTATTTCAAATAAATATTGTCTAGATATAATAAGATTATAGAACTTTAATTTAATAGTGATTAATTTCTTCTTTATTATCTAAAACGAATATTACGTCTACAACAAGAATATATTAATTTTATAAATAATATAATATAATTGTTCAGCAGTATTCTACAAATTCAAATAAAAGAACTTTAAAAAGAATCAAACCTTCATTTTTATAATAATTTTACATAAGAAAGATAGTGCTTAATAGTAATAAATATATTTTTTATTAAATTTTTTAAGATTATTTAGCTAATTTTAATTTTAAATGTTAACAAAAATTATATTAAATCACCCATCATATATCATGTAGATTCTTTTGCTAATCAAAAGTAATAAAAATGAAAAGAAATAGAAAAGAAGATATATTTTCATTCTTTTTTTTCATCAAACTCTTTATAAAATTTTAAAGAGTATTTATGATGGTAAAAATTAATGGAGTTTAAATCTCTTACTGTATTTTTTATGAAATTATTTCACATCTTATCAAACTAGAATATCATAAGTAAGTAGTAGTTTCTCCTCAACCTATTCTGTTACAATTCTTTAGATTTATCTTTTAATTGAGAACAAATGCAAATATCCTTTTTAATCTTAATAAAAAGGAACAGTGAATATCCTTACAAAACTTGATTGTGAAATTGAAGAACGAAGACCATCAATAGTTTGGATGATTCATAATATCAAAATAAAGGATAGAATTTAAATAAAATAGCAAATAAATTTTATTTTAATAGTAATATGAATTATTTACTACCTTGAAAATTAAAGAAAAAATGAAGAGATTGATAAAAGAAAAGATTAGCTTGTATGTATTCATAATAAAAAAAACGAATGTTAAGAAAATAAAGGGATTTTTTCATTGAAAATATATATTATTTAATAATTATAAACAGTAAAAATTCAAAATACAAAGATTCATAAATAACTCATTAATATGTACCACTCAACCACCCAAACTTTCGCTCCTTTGGCTAGTACAGTTAGATTTGTTCCCTAGTCTCCTGTTATTTTAGGTAACTAAGCTATAGATAGTTTATAGACTGGTGCCATTCCTTAACAACATCCTTATATTGATGGCTAATTCGGCCTTAGAGATAATGAAAAGCTCAATTAGATTAGAGTTCAAGCATCAAGAATTTAAAAGCTAGAAGAAAGAATTTCCCTTTTACTTGAAGAGAATTAAAAATAGGAATCCGTTGTTAATTTCAAGCAATAAGAATCTATCCAATGGCAAGAAAATTATAACACCTTGCGTGATGATTTCTGTAAGTTTCCTTTTTATTCATATTTTTAGTATCATTGAATCAGTAGTTTATAGATCATTAAAAATAGATGTTGCAACTTAAACAAAAATATTAACAAAAATATGTATTAAAATAGTAAAAAAATCAAATCAAATGAATTAGCTTGAAGAAGAAATTGATTAATTATTAAAGAAGCAATCAAAGCTAGTTGAAGATATTGAAAAGAATGAATAAGATATTCGTAACTTGCACAATGAAATATATGCTAAAAATGAAGATATCCATTACTGGAAAGATCGTTCAAATCAAGCTCTTGCTGCCTAACAAAAGATTGCTGAACTTGAAAAGCAAATTGATATATTAACTAAGGAAAATTCTAAGCTCAATAAATTGTTAATGTAAAGCAATGATTACACTTCATGAGAATTCTAGTAAACCTTAGTTGATTTATTTACTCTCTCATACAATTTTGTAAATAAAATATAGGAATATATTATGAATTTTTAAATAGATATTAAATATTAAATTATTTTACAAAAAAGTATCATTTTATTGTTAAATTAATTGTATTTTTATTCTCTAATTCTTTCAAAATTCTAATTAAATAGCTATTTTCTTTACTTAAATGTAAATGAGCTAATAATACATATTTCAAATATTTATTTTATTTCTTTGTTTATCCTTACATATCTTTCACAAAAAATGCTTCAAAACATAGAATATTTTAAAATCTTTCTTACTCTTTTGGCTGTTCTTGGTATTATTTAAAGTAACTAACTAACTAAATAATAATTTATTACTAATCACTAATTTTTTTCTTCTAATTTAAAATGATTATTGTTAAAGAAAATAAAAATATGGGGTTTTTTGATAAAAATAAGAAAATAGTATAGAGGAATTTACAATAAAGACTAATTGGAGAATTACTAATTATGAAATAATTTTTAATTTCTGAACTTTTAACAATTATTATTCTAATTTCGAGTCATTTAAAATATTTCTTGAAATGAAATATTAGACTGACTTTAAACATTTTTTTTTAAATAAAGGATTATTTGTTTATTTAACTGTAATAGTAAGATTATAAGTAAAAACAATTCGAATACATTAACAAATAAAATTCTACTTAATTATTTCAAAATATAGATTTTCAGTATGTTATTCAATTTTGTAATGGATCATTTCTTTCTTATTCATTGATTCTTTTTGGTAATAGGTGCTAGCTTAGTGTTATTTATTAAATTTCCAGATAATTATTTTTAATTATTATTATTTCCTTAATTTTAATAATTTAGCTTTTGTTGTTAGGCCTTTTAATTGTTTGTCTATGTTCTAGCATTTTTATTACTGGAATCAGTTTAATTAATTGCTTTTTTGTTAGAAATTGGTGTCCCTTTTGGTATTTATGATGATCCAGCTTAAGAATTCTAATAATAGTTAAGTGAATATACATTTTAATTAGTTGGTTAATAGTTTCTACTACTTAAGGCTTACTAATTTTTATCTTCATAACTTTAATATACTTTTGGGGTGTTCTACTTATTATTATTCTGGGGGGAGTAAAATATGTTATTATTGTTGTTCAAACTATTACTCATGCTATAACTTTATTATCTATTCACAGCTCCAAATTCAGAATAATTTTGATTAATTGTCCAATCAATAGGTTAAGTATAGCCCTTGGATTAAGAATTATAAGGAGTTTGATAATTTTATTAATAATAATTTTGTTAATACGAAGGCTACTATTATATCTAATCATTCCTATATTAATCAGTCTTCTCACTTTAAAGAACCCATAATGAGCTAGGTCCGAGCATCTAATCTAAACTAGCTTTTTTATTTATCTACCTCTGAATTTAATTGGACAATTCATTCTATTCAGGAACATTCCAAAAAGACTCATACTTAGGAACTTTGAGAGGTTGGAGTAACTATATTTTAAAAGAAAAATTATAAAATTTTTCGACATATATAATGAATTTAATATTTATGTAAACTAATTCTACTGGTGATTTTTATTTTTCATTATATGATATGCCTCTGTCTTTTGTTTATGGTTAAGCCTGAGGGAGAACGTTTGCTCTATTATTTCCTTTCTTTAATCTGTCGATCTCATTTTATAAGGCACTTAATTAATTATCCTTTTCTTTAATAATAGCTTTAAGAGTAGCTATTTCTTTTTTCATACTTTCTTTTTCATTTTACCCTTGTGATATGGCATCGCCATTCTAATTATTTTCTTCTTGTTCACTGTCATCAAAATCCTCATCCTTAAATTCTCTTTAACTCTTGATTTTATTTTTATTTTGTTTGTTATCGTCTTCATCATCATTTTGCTTTTCTTCTTCTTCTTCAAATCTACTCACTGCACTAATATTTTAGAACTCATTTTCTCCACTATCATTATCTTCTTTTAACAATATTGAATTTCCATTTTCCTTTTTAAAATACTTTGATTTCTGAGGGATATATTGTTATTAGCTTTAGTTTTATTGAGGAGGATTTTCATCTTAAGATTCTTTAATATCTCCATTATCACCCTACTCATTTTATTTAATGGTATTGGCATTCTCATCATTTTATTATTATTATTCTACTTATGGCTAATTATTATCTATTTAGCTTTGCTAAGTTTTACTAATATTATCTTCTGACTAGATTTAAGTTCCCTGGTTTTTTGAATCTTAAATAGAATTTTAAGCTATCGCACCATCATCTTAAAAGTTTTAGTTAGTAACTTAGCTCATCTTTTAACTATTTTATAACTATGGTTTTTCTAATTGATTATTGAAGGAGAAGTTTATTATTATTTTTAATAATTATTAAGAATATAACTACAGTTTACATTTCAAATAAACATTAAAATAGCTTTGTGGCTATTATTTTCTTTTTTAAAAATTAAAAGCTCTTAATTGCCTACAACATTATCGAACCTAAACATTCTTTTATCTATTAATTAAGGCATTAAATATATTATTTAACTACGTTTAATAATGAAATATAGCTTTATTTCATTACCCAATTATTATAATTTATTAGTTAAGAAATATGATTACAACCAAATAAGTTTATTCAACCTTATTCTTTTTTACTATTAGATATGTAAGCTAATTACAAACAATCAATTAGTTTTTCAGAATAATTTATAATAAAAAGAAATCTTAACTTTTATATTGTTATTTTCAATAAAAAAATAAATTTCTTATCATCTTTTTATTTTTAATCAAACTAAAACAAGTACTGGGGTTGGGGTTGGGGTTGGGGTTGGGGTTGGGGTTGGGGTTGGGGTTGGGGTTGGGGT